>JAECXP010000130.1:4865000-5449700 GCA_018152965.1 Scaptomyza pallida
ATGCGCGCGCGGTTGTGCAAGACGTGAAAACAAAGTTAAAAGCACAAGTGCTATCTACGCGAGTTAACGACAATCCAACCGATCACGACGACAGCGAAATGAAGACTAAACGAACGGAAAGCCAAGAAGAGTATCAAAGTAACGCAGACGCCATTTAAAATGCCAACAAGCTGAGAGCTTTTTAGATGTTAACAAAAACAAAGATCATAGCTGAGCCGAAAACCGAAAACAACGCATGACGCAGCCGTGGCCGTCGACAGCAATTCCAAGCGCGGCTCAAGAGAGAGACACAGAGAGAGGGAGAGAGAGAGAGAGAGAGAGACACAGAGCGCGCGCTTTTGCCGTCACAATCTCAGCTTAGCTTAGCTGATCTGAGTCACGTTGTCTTAACGACTTTATTCCGCTTTATCAATGACATTGGTGCTGGAAAATTTCTCGCAGTGTTTGTGTCTTGTGATTGTGTGACTCAGCAGACACGCAAGCTAAGGAAACGCAAAAGCTTTTTCGCGCCGCAATGCTTTTATGAATGAAAATTCTCTGTTGTGGCTATATGCATGAATGGGTGGTATTGGGTGGCAGTTGACGCTTGTTTGTCTGCAACAAAACAGCGACTGATTCAGAGTACGATTCCTGGAAAAGGATATCATCATGCGACGGCATTTGTTGTGGCATTAACTTAACTCCTGGCGCTACATGACTCACATGCCCCGCTGCAGCATGTAGCATGAAAATTGACTTTCACTTTCCGCATGAACTCTGACATTCGGGATGCCAATTTCACTGGAATTCCTGCCGACTGATTCATGCAACAGGAGGAGGCGTAGATAATTGGCGTTTAGAGATTTAGTTTGTATTTTAAACACTTTGTGGTTTTAAAGATTTAAACTTTAAACAAAACCTCAAAAACCTCTTGTTTACCCTTGAGATTTTTTATTTCATGGAATTTTGATAAGTCTTGAATAAATGTATATGCTGGCAAACCCTTAAAGGCCGGTCAATAAAATGCTTATCTACATGCATATAGTAATACATCTCCCAGTGGCGTCACGCGACTCATGCAACAGTCTCTGAAGTATCAAAATTTCCCCAACAAACTCGCTTCTAAGCCCATAACCTCAAATGAATAGAAATTATGTCAATAAGTGTGGGCGTATTGAAATTTCACAACATATTTGAATGAGAATCGTGCTTTCAACGATTTCTGTTGCCCAACTAATGGCTCCCGGGTCACTTGTCCCAGACATCGATCAAACAAACACCCCTTTCCTAGAATCGGTACACGGTACACCAAGCCGGCAACAGCCAATGGGAAACCGTTTGTCGGTAAAATCACGCGATTCTTGTCCAATGTTTACCTAGCAAGTAGGTTTTTCACATTTCTATATGGATGGGGATGGGGGGTCCTCAAAAAGCTGACACGTGCTGGACGTGTAAAAGGCGCCTCTATTGTACCTTATATACACGACATATTGATTTTTGTGACTTTGCTTTTGTTGCACTGTTTATAAGCTCTTTGAACTTCCTGTGGCGCGTGTCCTTGAGAGTTCTAGGGTAACTAACCATACAAAGTTAGGCCGTTCAATGCGAAGGTGAAACTGTGGTAAAAGACCTTGAAGAATGGAGGATTGCAAAGCGATAGTATACCCAAAGTTTGATTAATACTTGAACCAAGAATGAATTTGTAATCTCAAGTAGATTGGTTTTTGTTGAATGTTCATCATTTGGCTTATACTTCCATACTCATAGAGTATTTAGCATTCGACTTGAACCTCTTTTCGTTGCGCCTTCGGAAGTGTGCGTGCAATTTGCTATTTAACCTGCAAGGACTTTTAAAAATTCAACGAATTTCTTGGGAAATGCTGCTAAAGTAATTACATTTACAATACATAAAGCGATTTAATCAATGCTTCAGACACTTGTGATACGACCAAGTTAACATTGCCTTTAAGATCACAATCCACACATCAAATTCATTGTGAGCATACAATTTTCACAAATATTTTAAACATTTTTATACATAAATAACAGTGAACACAGTCTATAAATCTTTTTATTTTTTATGTGATTTTGAGTTTGGAAAGTTATTATCCCAAAAATTGCAGTAATACATATAATATTTTAGCATAGTTCATGATGGATGAGTATCAAGACGATAGCAGTGAGGCACCAGAGCTGCGCTTGGCCCATTGCAAGATGAATGATTCTTGGAGCACAGCGGACGGACAGTCTATGGCAACAATGGGCAGCCAGGACACCGAATCGACTGCCAGCATGAAGGTATTTACCTCAGTCATGTTGCACGCTTGGCGTCAACGACGCGCCGACGTGCGTCGACTTCAAAAGGTTGTGGATCATCTGCAACGGAAAGTAAGTAGCCCGAAGAAGATCTGCGATCTGTATGCTATAAGCTTCAATCTCTTGCAGACCATGAACTCCAACAGTGAGCTGCATGTCTCGAAGACACTAATGCGCGTGGAGCAGAAACGTTGCATGGAGCTACAGCTGGAGCTTAAGAAGTCAACATTAAGCATAAGCCAAATGCACTCCTCATGTGAAAAGCTAAGCTCATCCATGCGCACTCTTAAAGAGGAGAAGGAGCAGCTGGAAAACGAGCTGAAAAACAGCAGAAACAAGGTTTGTTTGAATACGAATCGGGGCTAAGAGCAACTATTGACAATATATTTTCTCGTTTGCAGCTGGAGGAGTTGGAAAAACGTGGTCAACAAACTACAAACAATCTTCTCACTGCTCTGATGAATGAGCGCAAGCTCAAGCAGCAGCTGTCCGAGGAGCAAAGTGAAGTGCAACAGTTGAGGAGCGACAAGGAGCACTTGCAGAATGAGCTGCGCCGCAAAGAGAGCAAGGAGGATTCATATATACGCAAATTGGAGCAAAGAAATCAGACAATACGTGAAATGAATGCAACTATTGAGGCCTTTGAGCAAAAGCTAAGAGATCGGGACCTGTAAGTGACTTAATTTTAGTGTGAATGGATATTGTGGTATTAGTTGTTTGAAGTATTGCAGAAAACTAACTGGGCTGCAACTACAGCAGCAGCTAACGCACATTCAGCATGCCACGGATGCTGCCTCGGAGCCGTCGGTTGAGCGGTCTCTGGCCTTAATGGCCGAAGAGTTTGGAGTCAATCAGCTTTTATCCAAATTGCATTACCTAACAACAAGCGTTGCAATACTACTGTTTTGTATTTACCTGCCAAACAAATCAATGCGAAACGGTTGCATGTCGTTTAAGAATAGCAAAATAAACAAAACATTTTAAAAGAGTATAACAGTTCCATAGTTAATTGTGGCAAAAGAATGGGCAAATTGCTCGACAATGCCGCGTACATGGAAGTGTTCTGAACAGCAAATTTATTACGAAAATCCGAAGCTAAGCTA
Organism: Scaptomyza pallida; assembly: GCA_018152965.1. Classification (NCBI taxonomy): domain Eukaryota; kingdom Metazoa; phylum Arthropoda; class Insecta; order Diptera; family Drosophilidae; genus Scaptomyza; species Scaptomyza pallida. Next base: position 4,868,399 of record JAECXP010000130.1, read on the forward strand.
CAAAGTTACTTAACCAAGAAATTTTGAAAATGGCTGACTTGGGCAACTGTTGTTGGCTTCAAACATTAGCGCCCCCCGCCCAACCCGTTACCTGTACGCACCTCAATCAAATAGCGACTGAAATACGCGAGGCGGAGGTTGGGCGGCGGGGTGTGCTGATGCATTACCGTGCGTCTGTTGCTAATCGACCCGTCGTCGGTAGCAAAGGCAGCGGAAAGCCAATCGAAACCTGTTGCCACAGCAATGCCAGGCAGAATTACTGGGAAACAAAGTGTGACGGAGGGTCGGCACTGAGCAGATCTGATAAACAGATGGCATCTATATATCGATCAATGCACAGAGAACAATCACAGAAGACACTTCCAACATACAGCGCAACGTAGCTTGTATTTATACGCTACACTCACCGAACAAGCACTTGGGAATTATAACGACCAAGCAGTTGCACACAGACGACGGGGGTTGATTTTGTACATGCGCAGTACGATGTGGGCAGGTATCAAAAGTTTTATTTAATTTAACAGTAAAAGACGGCTCGAAAACTGTTCAAAATTACTTAAAACCATAGAATCAATTTAAAAAAAGGTTAAAAAATAGAATTGGCCTTCGAATTCATGCCGCAGTAGCTTATACTATCTGCCGCTACCGGCATTTGAACCTCGGATCACAAAGATACAACTTTAAGATACTTTATATAAATGCCTAAGAGTATGCTATGATTTAAGTTGGAAAAGTATCTGAATTATAAAAAAGATACATAAACAAACATAAGTAAACATTCAAGAAACTTGACGTTACATATCTATAAACTATTGTTTAAAACATTCCGACCATTTCAGTCGTTCATTCTAGCAAAAACTAAGTAGTTGGACAAACACATGTTATATAACATAAAACTGGTTCTGAAAACATCTTCTGGTTAGCTTGTAACCAAATTTTAAGCAGCTGTCCATTTGGCTAGCTAGCTAGCTAGCTGGGCGAAGCCAAGCGAAGAAAGTGATATATGCTGTTGTTGTTGTTGTTGGTTTCGTATTTTGCTATTTCCTTTACGTATTTCTGCGGCGGTCACGACGCGACCATTGTGTGAATCTAGTAACAGACTCCAACGATGCCTACAGAAAAAAAAAACAGAAAAAAATAGAAAGAGCTTCAGCCGAGGCAAAAAGCCAAGATTTTAAACAGTCGACGATGGGTTTCAGTGTGTATTTTGACTTCAACATAGACGGACGGCTCGGATGCCAACAACAGCAATGAAACAGTGAACGTGAACGATTCAGAGACACAATTACAAGCCGCCAACGAAATAAAATAATAGTTATAATAAAACGGCAACAAAGACAAAACAAAACAAAAAAAACATTCGCATAGCGCGCCGCGCACCATAGTGAAATTTCATTTGAATTCGTGTTGCACGGTTCACTTGACTGTCTGAATGTACGATCATTAGCATGCAAAGTGCTTGCTACAAGATTGTATTGCGTCTTAAACACCAATTCCACATTGCGTATGCTTTCCGCATACGAGATTCGAGCTAATCCCACACGTGCTTTCGTTGCAAAGTTGTATAATAACAAGGCCCTTGCCTTAAAGTTCATAAAAGCAATTTATAGACGCATTCCATCTTTGTTTTGTGCAAATTTTCGATCAACATGACAAATGCTCCGCCTCCTGGACTGCTGCATATGGATAAGCCATTTGTTGCTTTCTATCAATTTGTTTGGGATTTAATAGTGTTTGCATTCAAATCGATTTTCTTCATATTGGAATCATTGTATTATACAATACTGCCACAACGCTTTAGAAAGTTAAAGGTAAGGAAAAGCGTTAAACATATGGTCAAGACAGCCTAAGCCTAATTTGCATAAAGTAATGCTAGTCTTGTATAATTGGAGCTCTGTTAACTGCTTTGGCTTTTGACTTTGACTCTATAAATTAATTTCGTGATTCATCATATTACAAAACTGATTCAAACCACAAAAAGATAATATACATAAGCCTCTCATAACTTTGGAATAGCTTAAAATTAACTATGTGTAAAGCAAAAACGTTATAACAATCCGTTTACAAGTAGGTTAAACGATTGTTAATCATAATTTGCCAATTATTTGTATTATTTTTCATTTGATAGCTCAATTCATTAAAACAATTTTAATAATTTTCTGGTAGGCAATAAAACATACAATATAACTAAAAAGTTGCAATAAAGATTTACAACTTCCAAGACCATTTCATGCCTTATGGCGCAGACAGTTTTATGAGTGAAAACTTTCGAATTTATATAGTTTTGTGTTCCATTTTTACAACATTTCGGCCATTCGCAACAGTTGTAAATTCAATTTTGTCCGAAAACAACAACAAGATCTTGAACAAAACGGTGGCGTTGTTTAGACATCAATGGGTTCCGTTGGCATTACCATAAATATTTAAAGATAACAAACCAACAAACAAATCGTATTCACACGCTGGCACATTTCATGTTAAATGATTTAAATGTTTGTGTTTGTCTTTGGTCTCTTCTCTATCTATTTGCACAAATCTCTGTATGTGAAGCTTTTATTTTGGCATTTGTAGACGTCACTTATAATACGAGTGGAGTGTCCACTCCTCGTTAGCTTCCACAAATTTGGCAAATATTTATAATTTGTTTTTGGTTTTTGGTTCAATTGGGCCATGTGACATTGAAATGTTTTTGTTTTTATTTTTTTTGTGATGGGCGACAAACACGCAAAGCACTTATGCATCTAACTTTCTAAAGTTACAAGCTGTTGATCTTGAGGAAGCGATTTTCCTTCTGTCATTGTTGCTTTTTTATTTAGTCTGTCATTGTTGTTGTTGTTGTTAGTGGTGCAAGTCTTGTAATCAGCGGGCATAAAGCACTAACTAAAATTACACGCTTGATGCAAGCTCGAGGCACAAACGAAAAATTACTTAAAATAATAATACACAAGAGTTACAAAAATACAAAAGATTGAGGAATTTTGCAAACGGAGATAAACCTGATTGACTTTTGTCTATGAATATATTTAGTCGAGTTGCCAAAATGCCAACTGATTGCCAAATTGATTCATAATTTAGTTTTGTCATATTGATGTTGCAACAAATTGCTGCTAACTCGGTTAACCATGCATAAAAGATACAAAATTGTATCTCAATAATTGAGATGGTTTGAAATGTAAGAAAGATATGTTTACCTGTTTGTTATGATGCACTTTGTTTACTGGTTACTTTAGGTGTGTTGAAATCTTAGTTGTTAATTCGGTTTCACTTTTTATTCACACAATATACAGAACATATCGGGCCAGGTGGTGCTCATAACGGGCGGAGGCGGCGGAGTGGGTCGTTTGATAGCTCTCAACTTTGCAAGACTTGAGGCACGCATAGTCATCTGGGACATCAATCAAGAAGGTGAGTGAGTTACGCTTCGGTTTGCATTGGCTAATTAACGCTGCCCAGCTAAGTGCCTGGAGCACGTTAGCAAATGCAATTAGCGCGCGGGTTAAGGAACTCGCTCGGAGAAAGCTGCGTTAGCTAACTGTAACTTATGCTAACTCTTGTTTCGACAGCCATTAAGACGACTGTGGATCTGCTGGCCAAGCATGGCTTTACCAACTGCAAGGGCTATGTGGTGGATATATCGGATCGTGAGCAGATCTATCAGCGTGCCGCTCAAGTCATCGAGGATGTGGGCCATGTAGATGTGTTGATTAACAATGCGGGCATTGTCTGCTGCAAGCCCTTCTGGGAGCTGCACGATCGCGTCATCCAGAACACATACAACATCAACATCATCTCGCACTATTGGACAGTCAAAGCGTTCCTGCCGCACATGATGCGTCACAATCGTGGCCACATTGTGACCGTGGGATCGGTGACTGGCATGCTGGGCACCTATGGCTGCAGCGATTATGCGGCCACCAAGTATGCGTGCATTGGCTTTCACGAGAGCCTGTTGACGGACCTGAAGGCGCATGGCTATGACCAGATACAAATGAGCCTTATTTGCCCGTACTACATTAACACGGGCATGTTCTCTGGTGTGAAGCCGCGCATGGTGCCCATGCTGGAGCCGCAGTATGTGGCAGATCGCATCGAAGGAGCTGTACGTCGCAACGAGGTCTGGTGCGTTCTGCCCAACTCCATACGCCTGTTGACGCCGCTCAAATGGTAAAGTTGCATTTAATTCAATTTGATTTCCTTTAAGATATTTAATTCCTTTCTTGCTTGTAGCTTGTTGCCCGCCAAAATGTGTTGGGAGCTAATGTCACGAGTTATCCGTGGCCCCGAGTCCATGATGATGTTCCAGGGACGTGGACGCGTTGCCGCCGGCTAACAATCGAACATAAAACATATACTAGTTTAATCAGTTACATAATGTTGTATATAATAAAGTTATTTCATACCTAATCCCGCACAGTTGTCTGCAGATAGTAGTGAGGTGCCAGTTCGGTGAGCCACTCTTTCTTGATAACAGTCACATGATCCATGAACAGCTTTGTCGTCTGCAGCAGCTCACCATAGACAACATACTGTGCTGCCGGCAGCGTATAGAGCGTGGAGTTGGGATGTATGGCCAATTCGGTGCCGCTACTTATCTGCCTGTACACACCGGAGTGATGCAGATAGGCAACCTGGGTAAAGAAGCCAGCTGTGATGCACTTGCACAGCATTTCCACATCACCTTTGCACGAGAAGATGAGTATGCCATACTTTTTGCGGGCCAGCGTCAACAGTTGTTCGCGTAGCTCACAGGCGCGCTTCAGATTGCGATAGATTAAATAGTATTGGCCGCAAAATTCCTTAGTCATGCCCTCCTCAACGAAGGCGCTGTGAATGTTGAGCAGCGTAATGAGATCGCCCTCGGCCACCTCAAAGTGGCGATGGGCAATGCGTCCGCTCTCCTGAGCCGCGGCTGAGGCTGGTCTGGAAAAGACGGATTGCACCTGCAGCATAGCTATAATAGTAATGATCTCCTCGGCACAGCCCATCTGACCCGAGACGTATAACATCTTGGACAGCATGGCGCTAAATGGCAGCTCGGCAAGCAAGAATCCTACTGGCTTGGTAAGCTGACCCTGCTCATCGATGGCATCCAAAGCATACAGTGTCTCTAGGGCCGACAGTAGATTCTTGGCTGGTGGCGGTGAGGGAAAATCAAATCGCAATATGTTGTTGATGCCCAGAGCTTTGAGCTGCAGCACAGCACCGCTCATCTCACTGCGTCGTAGCTCGGGCGGCTGACGTGGGGCCAACGCTTCGTAGTCCTGCTTGGTATACAGGCGATAAACTTTGCCAGGACGCACTCGACCCGCACGTCCAGCTCGCTGTATAGCTGATGCTTTGCTCACTGGCACAACGACGAGACTGTCGCTACAGGTAGTTGGATTGTACCACTTGACCTTGACGTAACCGCAATCGATGACATACACAATGCCCGGTATGGTTATTGATGTTTCAGCTATATTTGTGGCCAGGACCACTTTGCGTATGCCTTTTGGTGGTGTGAAGAATACTGCCAGTTGGTCGCTGCTCGTCATGCTGCCGTACATGGGCAGCACTTTGAGATTGGTTGTCTCTGTGCTCGATGTGTATTCGCGCAGCAAGTCTAGTGCCTCCAGCACCTCGTCTTGGCCCGTGAGAAAGGCCAGAATATCGCCAGGAGGCTCTTTTTGATGCAGTTTCCACACGGTTTCCACTGTTTCGCGCACATAATCGGCACAGGGCTCATTGAGATAGAAGTGGCTCACGGCATGCATGCGTCCTTCGATGCTCAGCTTGACACTGATGGGCTGCTGATCTGCTGAGCCCGATCTTGGCCAACTGAAGAACTCGCTAAAGAAGCTTGCATCAATAGTTGCAGAGGAGATGATAAGCTTTAAGTTGGACCGCTTACGCAGTATTTTCTTAAGCAGACCAAGCACCATGTCGGTGAGCATATTTCGCTCGTGTGCTTCATCCACAATAATGACTCCGTATTGTGTGAGCAAAGGATCGGCCAGCAACTCCCTTAAGAGTATTCCTTCTGTCATAAACTTGATCTTTGTCTCAGACGAGATGCGCTCCAAAAACCGCACCACATAGCCCACCGTATCGCCTACCAGCTCTCCTCGTTCCTGTGCTACACGATTTGCCAACGAAACTGTGGCCACTCGACGCGGCTCCGTGATGCCAATCATGCCCTTTGTATGCCAGCCCCATTCGTATAGATACTGAGGCACTTGTGTGCTCTTGCCGCTGCCTGTCTCGCCAACTAGTATGACAACCTGGTGGTTCTCCAGGCAATAGAGTATTTGGTCGCGGTATTTGCGAATGGGCAAACGTTCACGCTGCTCACCGAGACCAAGGTTTTGATTCGAATTAAATACGAATGCAGATGATTGTGGCTCCTGGTCACCAGTGGATTCGACAATGGCATCGTCCGTTTCTGGTTTTAGGAATTTTGGCTTAAACGTTGCCATTTTTTAATTATTTGCCGCTAATTTACTTTTTTACTAGTGATGGCGTTTGCAACTTATCGAATACTCACAGCTGATGCGACGATAGTCAATCGATATATCGAACTCATATCGGTATAGTTCACAAATTAGTGCTGTACAACACAGAAAGACATTAAAACATATTTTTCTAGCCCTTCAATAAAGTATAGATTTCTTTTGGATTCTAGACTTAAGTTCTTTATTTCAAATATTAAAAATCATAAAAATATTCACTTAATATCACCGATTTTTTAAATAAGTTAGTATTGTTATATTCAACAATTGTTTTTGGGGGAGGGCGATTAGTTTCCTACACTTTTGGCTTGTACCGCTTCCACTTGCCAAAAACTAAGGCGACATTTGTTTGGGATGTACACTGAAACAATAAAATCACGATTTATCTATTAAATTAATGTTCCGAAGAACTGTTATAATTAAAAGTAATTTTCTACATATTTACGGTTGTACAACTAATATCGACTGTACTTGCAACTTGTATGTATATATGTATTTATGTAGCTTGATTGTGGAACTCTGTGCTCTGTTCAAGTAGTATTTGTATCGACTAGAACCGGATATTTTTGGGGACTCTTTCCATGAAAGTGCGTCTCGCTAGGTGCGTGTATCTAAATTGATAGTTACATGGTTTATTTATATGTAATATACTTTTCAATGTGTTTTTTGTTTTAATTTTTTTTTATACTTGAGTGCTTTTTTGATATATGTATGTATTTAAATTTGTAAATTTGATTGTATTTTTTCACTTTTGTTTATTTTTCCGAATTGTATTTGTTTTAACGACGTATCTTTCACTTAAGAGATATTTTTTCTTTTTGCTTTTGGTATGTTTGTTTTGTTTCTGTTCTTTAATTAACCAAAGTAAACATTTAGAATTTAATTTTAAATTTTTTGTAATTTTGTTTGAACTTTTTTGTTTTGATTACTTCCATTCGTATACAATCCTTCGGCTTTTGCTCTGCATGTGATTAATTATATTTTGCTCCATCAAAACTTATTAAAAAAAAGCCCCTGCTAACTTGAATTCTATTTAGATTTAGATTTTATACTAAATTGAATTTAGTTTAACCTTAAATGATCTATATAAATATTTGATTTAAATTAGTTTTGGCTTGGAAATCCCTAAATTTACAATATTATTATGCTTGGTATTTAAAACCTAAGCCAATAATTTTTAGTTTTTGGGTTTTAAAACGATTTTAAGCTACAGTAAAATATTTTCAATACTTGCTGCGAAGCTTCTGTCTTAGCTACAATTAACGTGTATAATTTCGAATTTTTTTCTCCAAAAATTTTCAGTATCTAAATTATTTTCCGAAGCATTTAGGTGTATAAGATGCTCGTATTGATTTTATTCATTAACATTTACTTGTTAGCTTAGGAGTCTAGAGAGTTTAAAAGCATCGGTAGAGATTTAATTGCTGTAAAAGCGCTTGTACATTTTGTAGTACACAATAAGCGTAAAATACAATAAATACATAAGAAACAATTATTGTTACCAGAAGAAAGCTTTAAGTGCTGTATTGATTTGCAAAGGCGAAAGCAGCCAACGATCGATGTGATTGAAAATGTATCGGAATCGGAACTTATCGAAGCTCAAAGAGAGAGGCGCGAAACAATCAACACGTGTCATTGCACTATAAACACATTCAGTGCAGAGATCTTAACCTCAGTTCTTGTACATAAACATATTAGTTGAACCATAAACTCAATTCATTGATGGTTTTCCCCTTTTTTGATTAATATTCATACATTCATATTTTATCACATGCTTTGCATTTCGGCTGCTTTAAATGTGTTTGTGTGTGTCTCCATGTGCGTCTGTGTGTGTTTGTGTGTTTTTTGTGTGTGGTGTGGTGTAAGCTTATAGCTTGTCCAGCTCAGATTGTGGTTCAATTGGACTTATGGGTGACATTTCGACGCTGTCGAGCAGCGGCGTCTTCTCCTCACTGCAGCTACTTCCCGGCGCATCATCCATGTCCATGACAAAGATTCGCGATAGCTCAGCGCCACTTAAAGTTCGCCTCGATGGCGATTCATCCACCGAACTGTTATTGTTGCTGCTGCTGCTCGTGCTTGTCGTGGTGCTGTTGGAGGTGCCGCTGCTGCTTCTGCTGGTGCTGCTGCTGCTGACGTTAAGTGCATGATCCAGAGATTTGGATGGGGTGCGATAGCTGGCAGTTGTGGGAGCTTGGGCGGAGACATTAGTCTGGGTGCTTAAATTCGTTTGGCAGGTAAGCGTGGCCAGGGATGTGGTCTTAATATTGGTCGTCTTCAGGTGGTTGATGGTTGAGCAGCTGCTCCAGCTTAGCTTGCCCCCGCGTGGTGTTCGTTTTGGTGGCTGCAGTTGCAATTGATGTCCCTGGCTAATGGATGACGATGATGAGGCATTATTGTCATCGTTGAAACTGATTTCATCCTCGCTGCCGCTGTGCGTGTTATTTATGGCCGTCTGCTTGAGCTGCACCAGGTGTCGCTCCGAATACGACTTGCGCGCATCCATGACACGCAAATAGTCGGAAGATTCGCCCAGATCCTCGCTCTTGGAGCTACAATACCGTCGAGCATGCCCATTGGCCTGGCCAGTGCCACTGCCACAGAAACTGGTTGTCACACTGAGCATTTGCTGGCTGCCACTTAGAGATCGGCGACTGCTTTCGTAATGATTGTCACGCAAAGAGCTGGGCGAGAGTCTAGCCGACGAGTGCGACGAGTGATTGGAGTGATTGGGCGAGTGCTCCAGCAGAGAGTCATTGCTCTTGGCAATGCGATTCTTACGATAGAATTTACTATCCCGCCACAAGGTCTGGCGCTGGCTGCCACTGGAGCTGCCAGTGCGTTGCAGCTCCATGTTGGATGCTGGATGCTTGGTGGGTGAAGGATCCTGGCAGCAGGCACCGCCACTCGAGGAGGTCTTGCTGATACGGAACGAGGCATGCGTCAGCTTTTTATACTTCTCGCTCTGCATGTTGACACGATTATCGGAATGGGTGCGATCTGCCATGGGCATAAAGGCATTATCGATGCGTCGCTCTTCCTCCAGAGAACGAAAGGCTAGGCGATTAACGTGCTTCAGATGATGCTTGTCCGAGCTGGAGCGCTTCGGTGACATGTCCTCAAAGGAGCTGACCCGATACTTTTGCGAGAAGACCTCAATCATGCTGGAACGCTTCGAGGGTGAAGTTGTGTATATGGAATTCTGATCATTGACAAGAATTTTGGGCGGATCGAATTGTTGCTGTTGTTGTTGTTGCTGCTGCTGTTGTTGCTGCTGCTGTGGTGGAGCAGCTGCACTGGAGGAGGCTAAAGAGGAGTTGCTGGAATTGCTAGTTGCCGTCACGAGTATTTTCGGAGAGAGCGAGACAGGAAAATGTTGCGGCCGCATATTACCCAACGATATGCAGCCCGAGCCAGATGATGTCGAACCAGTGCCAGACAAGGCGTCATCGATGTGCAAAAAGTTACTGGGCGAGCTCTCACGACAGGGCGATGAGATAGCCGAGTCCTGAGATACCATGCTGCGCGGTATGGTTGCGAGCTCCAAACAGGTCTCTTTGCCGCCTGTCGTAGTGGCTATGATGATATCCTCGACACCTTCGTCAATGGGTGAAGAAATGGACTGGAAACTGTTCAGGCGTATGCTGGAGGAGCCAATGGACAAATCGTTGTCGGTCAGCGAACCAAAAGCCGAGTCCTGCGATGGATTGCTGCGTCCATACTTGAGACACCTTAGCGAGTATTCCAGACGGCGACTCTTCGAGTTCTTGTAGTTGCACATGTCTGCTGTCAACTGATGATTGAAAGAGGCCGCTGCGGATGCATGCAAGCGTTGGGTGGCTCCACCCGAACCACTTGCCACTGCATCATCTGGTGCTGCGAGCGTTAAATGCTCCGCCTCTTCCTCATCCTCCGAGTCGTCATCCTGTTCAGCATCAAGTGGGCCCTCGGCAAGCATTACATTGAGATTGCTTTGACTGCTGGTGCTGCAGCGGATGGTGGGCTGGGATGGCTGCTCCTGGGCTCCGGCACCATGATTGCTGTTGTCATCGGAGTACATTGCCGCATGGTCACAGTAGTGAATGGGCGACTCTGACGGCTCATAGTGCTGCGGCTGTCTGTGCTGTGTTCGAGTAAACGAGGACGATGCCGAGGCGGAGCAGGAGTACCAGTGCTGGTAACGTTGCAGCCGCTGCAGGCTCTTCATGTGACAGCTGGTGCTGCTGCCTCCTACCACAATCTCGTCGAGCAGGCCCTCCTCGGAGTCGCTTGATATGTCAAATGAGTCCATTGTTCGGCTTATGCTGTGCAAGGCGAGAACGAACAACAATCAAAATGCAATATACATACGATGTAAAGGCCTTACACAAAACCAACAACAACAGCAGGAAAAACTATAGATTTCAGGTCACGATGCACATGGCACCTGATTCCTTTGTACTACTATATTTTTCTATTTTTTCTCCCTTCAATTGAGGTTGGCACTTGCTGTGCGTGTGTGTTTTGATTAAGGCCAGTCACACCATATGAATACACGCTATGAATTTGTCAATGTGTGAGAGTATGAATGCGTGTGCATGTGTGAGCATATGTGTGTATGATTGGGTGTTGGCCTAAGCCTGGGCGTGAACATGGGCATGGGCGGCTGCCATCGTGCTGCAGTTCAAGCGTCAATTATTACTTACACTATGTAGCATATGCAGGTGCAGTTTTCCTTTGAATCTGATTAGACAAGCTTATTAAGGCAGGATTTTTGATGGTTTTTTTTTTAAGTTAGACAATGCTCTATTCTTCTTTAAGTACTTGCTTTAGTTGCAAGCAACTTGACATAAACAAAGCTTTCCTGTTGCTAGTTTTAAAAGCGGAAAGTATTAAGTTTCAACAGTATTGCAGACAAATTTGTCTGCTTTGGTTCTAGCTGAATACATTTGACCCGATTTTAAGTGAAAAAGCAGGGCTTGAAAAGCAATATATGAAGTGCAAAACGAATTGTGAAGATAAATATACAATACAATAAGATTTTCACTATAAAGAACTTAGAATATTAAGTCGCAAGCGATGGAAAATAATGTTCTTATAAACTAATTTTTAATAAAACACATAATTGCATGCATAAGATAACAAAAAAAAAAAAAAAAGAAAACATTCATGCAGACAGAAAAGAAATATTTATAAAAACTACTTAAGATAGCATTTAAACAAATTGAATAACACTAATTTGACAACACTTTAAGATGGATGTATTATTGTCTGTTATGTTTCAGACTTTTTTACTCGAACTTTTGTTGTTAGATGGGGGCGTGGCTGCCTCTGGGGCGCATTGTGCTTTGACGAAAGTTGTGTTTGTGGTGGTTGAGTGGTTGGTGGTGTTGGGTGGGTGGGTTGGTAGCCGCTGGTGGTCTTAGCATACAAAAATTTGCCACTTACCACGTTTTTTGTAAAAACAAACACAACAACAAAAACATTTCATTTTGTTTTGATTTCCATGTTAGGACATTTTCTTGTTGGGGGATATACAAAAAATGGACGTCTGAGTACAAAAAATTGTTGTGATTGATACAAATTGCGCTGTCAGTTGTTTATAAAGGTATTCATTTTATTTTATACGTATTTTCATATCATTTGCCATTTAGTTTATTATCAAGAGTCTTACACTTTGTAACTGTTTTGTTATTGTAGTATTTGTGAGTGATTTGTAGTGAGTTTTTTTTTCATTTCATTTCTTTTTTGTTTGTTATTGTATTTTGTTGCATCATATTGGTTGTCTGGTTGGTTGGTTGGTTGGTTTGTTTAGTTTTGCTGAGGTTATTTAGTACATACGAAAGACTTCATAGGGCGCAGGCGGAACACTGTAGTTAGTTCGAACGGGTTATGTAAATAAACAAATGCAGAAATGCAACAATTTGTAAATCATAAATAAAACACACACGTATGTAAGATAAACAAAAATGAACGTTGATAGACATTCAAGAGCTGATCTGTATGTATCAATGTAAAGATGAGGCTTGTGTAACTGCAACTGGTTCATTTTGATTGTTGGGTTCGCAACACTAGGACGGAAATAGTAGTAGGTTTTTTGGTTTTTGGTTTTTGATTTTTGATTTTGTAAAAAATTCATTTGGTTTTAGTTTTGGTTGTAGAGAGAAAGAGAGAGTAAACATGGCATACAAAATACTTTAGTTGAAAAATTCCTCTACTTACATATATTGTATGTATGTACTATGTATAGTTATGTATATATTAGTTGAGTTATATATAGATATATGTATAAGACATGCGATTAGTTAGGCAGCAAATAAATAAATTTACACTGAGAGAAATATGCTAACAAAAAATATACATGAGCAACGAGTGAATTGGGCATTTAATATAGTACTTGTTTCCTTTCCTTTCCTCTTATTACTTAATTACATTCTCGTCTTGTTACGTACATATGTACGTATGCATAATTTTCAAGCACTTAACACTGACGGCAGCGACAGAGACAGAGAGATAGACAGAGACAGAGAGACCGTTGAGCAGCGGCAGGGATCTCTTGGCCGGAGTACATTACCATAATTACCGCAGGCACGCACAGTAAAAGAAAAAGTACACAGACGAACGGACAGGTGCTTGGGTGGGGCACACACACACACACGTACATTTAAATGTAAATACATATGTATGTATGTACACACAGATTATGTTTATGACGCAACTTTTTTATGCTTACGTTGTATTTTGTTTTTTTTTTGTAGTTTCTCGCTTGCTCATCTCTCGGTTTTTGTTCATTATTTAAAACGTTATACCAAGTAACATACACACATACATACACTGCGTGTGTGTGACATTGTGTTTATATCCCTATTAACCCGAGATGCACCAACTAACTTGCAGGAGCGGAGTCAACATACATGGGCCTGCCTTTCATTTATCTATATTCTAAGTTACGATACATTTAGGTCGAGAAAAAAAAAACAACTTTAAACGTTCTAAAAATGTGTCAAAAGTGACGTTAGTTAAACTATGATTAATAAAATTTAATAGACATATAAGTGCATGCAAATTGACATTACTTTAGGAACTGTATTGAGTATTCTTCATCTTTTTGTTAAGTCCCGAAACTTTAAATACCTTAGCAGGGGAAGGACCCTCATCAAATATAACACGATAACCATTTGCTGGCAGCTTTTTGTAGCACGTTATGGTGTCCATGAAGAGATTCGATAACATGAACTTGCTTGTGCGAGTGTATTGATGAGTATGCGAATGTGTGTTAGTGTGTGTTTTTTTGGTGGTCTGATCTGCATTTGCTATGCTAGTGATATGGTTAAGCACTCAATATTAAGACATACCCAGTGCGTCGATCCAGCGGCGTTGAGGGAGGCGTGCAGGGTGAACTTGCTGCACTGAACGAGCTGCCCAGAGAGGCGCATTGTCGCTTCTTAACGGCGTGCAGCAAATTTAACGTAGAACGACTCAGGCTCGGCTTGATTGTCTACAAAATAAGATTTAATAAAGTAAGGACCCTTATTGATTGTGTATTTGGATTACTTACACTGAAACACGGACCGCGCAACTCCCGTAAATCAATGCTGCGGAATAAATCGCATAGGACTAGGTCCTCGACGGAGGGGCACACGCCGCTGGGCGGCTCAAAGATAAGGCCTAATATTTCCAGAACCTAAGCAATGCATAATTCGTTGTAAATGAATAAGCCATAGACATTTATAGAGTATGAATTACCTGGCCGATTTGTGGATAATGCTGCAGCTCCATTTCGAGCACCCGCATGGACGGTTTGGGTGTGGTCATCTCCTGACCGGTGCACATTTCATAGAGCAGATGGCCGAAGCAGACGATGTCCACATTCTCAATATCTGTTACGGCACGAGACCACATGACGGCGTTATTGCGTGAACTTAGCCCCAATAGACCATTCTCTAGGCCCGATAACCTGCGAATTGCATAAATAAACACAAAAGATTAGAAAGTTTAGTTCCCTTTATTCCGAACTTTAATCTTTAATCGACTTGTTGTTTGTCCCTTCTAAACATTTACGTTTAGAACAGACGACTTTTTGCAACGCCCACAACATTTTCAGCATTTAAATGGAAACAGCAAAAAGCTGGGTATTTTTTTTATGTTCTGCCTCACCCACATTCGATGTTGGTTTTTGCATTGCAAGCGTTCGTGTATGGGTCTGAAAGGTGTTAATGGGGGCATGAGCACGGCTTGTCGCCTGCCATGAAAGGCATAGCATTTGTGGGCTGTGTACCGAGATTTTAAATGCATGTTTTTTTTTTTAACTCACCTGGCTGCTCCATTCTGTAGAATAACATTGCCGCTGTGTAGATGACCATGCAGTGGAAATCCACGCTCCTTCAGGAAGAGCAGCGCCTCCAAAATTTGACGACCCAGTCGCTGCACTTGGCTAACAGGCAGGCCGTTTGGCTTACGTGTATACTTTCGCGCCCAGGGTTCGTTCCACTGAGCCTAAAAAAGTTCATGATATTATAGAACTGTGTTTATCTTGAGAAAAAGTATTTCACCTTAAAGATCAGATCCTTGAGACTGCCTCGCGAATTGAAGGGCGTGACCAGGCAGGCATAACTATGTGAGCTGTTGCGCAAGAAGCCAAGATCAAGAACCGGATAGATGTACGGATGGTGCAGTGATCCAAGCAGCTCCATAAGTATGTCTCGAGCGGATTCATCAGGCGGCAGATCGTCAAAGGCCACACAGTCCGTGGGCAGCGGCAACAGCGTCAGCAGGCGATCCGTGCGCACCTAAATAAAGAAGCAGTTATGACCATCCGCAGTATACTTATGTGATTATCTTACCGATGCATCTGTAACTAGAAACCAGTTCTTGCCATGCCTCGAGCCAATCTCATCGAGATGTGCGATCACCTCGTAGCGCCCATTGGCGTTCTGTATCCACTCCTGTGTGGCATTCAGTGCCCGTTCCCTTTGTGCTCGCTCTCTGGGGCTGCGCTCAACAATGCCATTGCCGCTGTCAAGCGCTGAGTACTGATATTTTATATTGGGTCTGAAAGTTTTAAATAAAATAATTATAACATCTGCCTGACTTTATGATAATCGACGTTGTTCTCATTTGAGCGCATACGAAAAGGAAATTCAGATAAGAACTCAAACTAATCATGAACATGTCGACGAATTGATTTATTTACATTACTAAAGCACTCAATATTTAAGGGAAGCTTTAGAACAATATTTTTAAGTCTCATAACATAATAAAGGTTTCGTACTGGTCAATTTCTAATATGGTATGGTTCAAGCATATTTCTTAACTAAAAACTCAATAGATCTTAAATGTATTTAAACGTCGAGCCACATTTATACACGATTTCACTTAACCACAAAACATTGCCAACTTTGTTTTAGCAACTCGTTGACATGCAACTTGCATTTTGATTTAAATTGAACAGTAAAATAAAACAAAACTAGTTGATAAATATTTCCCACAAACAAACCGCAGAGTGGCGGAGAAGGAAATTAAAGTTGGCAAGCACAGTTGCCAAGAACAGAAAGAAGAGAAGCTTGCCAAAAATATATGAACTTTTAGAATAGGAAACGGGGATAAAGACAACAACACCTGCCTGCACAATGGCGCAGCGGAAACGGAAGCAAGAGTTCAACATTTGTTCTTCGTTTTTTTTGTTTTATATTTGATTTTTTTTTTTGGCTGTACAATTGAATATTTTTTTTAGGCGCCCAGAAAATGTCGTGCCATCAAAGAAGAAGGGTGGGCGAAATGCAAATGCAAAGTGGATAAACTGAAAAACAAAAGCGTGTCAAAACGAAAGCAACTGCAGTGTATAAAATTGCTGTGGCTTAATTGTGTGGCAAAGAGGCGAAGACAGAGCGAAATGCTAGATAGAAAGAGTGTTAACAAAACACAAATTCGGTACAAGTGCTCCGTGTCACAAGCACACATCCACACGCACACACACACACACAGACACACAGACACAAAAAACGTTCACGTACACAAGAGAAGAGCGGAGACAGGCTCATAAACAAACACTTACGGGCCACTCAATCAGAACAGAGCGAAGGTTAAGCACATCCTCGGGTTAAGTTTAGCATGTGTTTGAAAATTTAATAAGGCAACTACAGCAACAGAAACAATAACAAGAAGGCAGCGTGTCACTGTGCCGTATAAGTTGGCCAAGTTGGCTGCCTTACTTTTAGTCGTGTGGCGAACAGGATGTATACGCAATGTGGGCTCCCAAAACGTAGTGAGAGCAAGGTACAACATTCAAAATACATGCTTCATACACAAGTAAACACACTTATATGCGGTACATGTCTTTTGAAATGTTTTGCTTGTAATTTTGCCAACGTTGCGTATACTTTATATATGTTTTCAGTTTTTTCTGCCGCTGCACTTTGTAGTTTATTGTGCTGTTGTTAAGTGCCACGACCTTGACTGAAAATGTAAATGTTTTGTGTATAAAGTATTCACAGTCCAATTGCAAATACATATGTAAATATGTGTATATAAGGATACAAATGAACATAAAGCTTGTATTCATTCAAGTTGCTTTGGGAATTTAGCTATTGAAACTGCTCATAAAAGACTTGTAGCGATCCTATATGTTGCATTATGATATACTAGGAATTTTTACCTATTTTGCAATAACAATATCGGTTATGAGCGCACCTTGTAAACCAGGGGTACATAATTAACGTGCTCGAGTGTGAAATTTTTTATTGCATACTTAGCAGCGCTGAGGTTAGCATGGATGCAGACACATATCGATGCTCGTTAGAACGCCTGCTCGCTCGCACAACCGCTCTCAAAGCCACATCGAGAAATGGCGCACACAAATAGATGATTTTCACCTACACACGCGAACTAAAGCTTACGCTCGCTTGCACATTCATCACACGGCTCAGCACGCAGCGTTGGGTTGGAAAGCATTCACACACCCACAAACGAAAACACACACATACATACACACGTACATAGGTATTCAGCAACATTCAAAAGCATGCAGCACACAAACACATAAGGGACTTTCATCAAAGTCCTGCCTCGCATCCCTTTGCGAGAGAAATTTTCCAAGTTGATAATTTAATTTGCAATTTTTGTACCCTCGTCTAATTTGAGAAGGTGAAAACCTTGGCAACTTTTATACACATCTATGTATGTATGTGCAACTGCTTGCCCCTTCGACACCATTTGAATGGCACACAAAATGCATTTTATCATCACATTTAACTCCTATAACAAAAGATCTTTTCATAGAATTTGGTTTTTTTTTTTTTTTTGTGATTTTACGTCAGCATTTTTGCGCCGTTTGTGCTATGATTTGCATTGTGGATAAGCAAGAAAAGTTTAATGTGTATCTGTGCCATGCATTGCGCTTAATTTTAAAAAGTTTCTGCAATTTAATAAAATGTTTTTGTTATTTTCATAAATGTAATATCGGAAAATCGCTTCAATGTGTTTTATTGCAAATATGTGCCCTGTAATCTCATAACTAAATTGATTTGTGAGGTGTGTTTATCTAAAAGAAAAAAAAAAACATTTTGTGTGGTTTTAATGTAGTTTCTGTGCGCTAGATCTACGTGAAAGCATTGCGAACGCCATTAGCCGCTATTTATTTAGCATGCAAAGTGCTTTTGAGCTACAAAGCAACGATTCAAATAAAAATGCTAAAGAAAACGAACGGAAAATCAGAAAAAAAATCACTTGAAACGAGGAACGCAAAAAGAAACGAAGCAAAGTATGCCAATTGTATGTTATACAAGTATATAGTTTCATAGTTGTATGGTATGTAGATACAGTGATTGAATCTCAAGTTTGTTTTGGGTGGATTGTGAACAGATACAAAAATACGAAATTATTAGGGGTTAGAAATAAAATAGTACATATAAATTGAATATGCAACCTTGTTGTTAGTACTGAATCTAGGGTATCTCTACTTCCGGTTTCCGCTGGCATCGATTTGCTAAAAAAGAGCCTAGCAAGATTGTCTAACCTCGCGCTAACCAGTGGCGATTTCTCCGAGTGCTCGGACTGATCTGAGTTATCTTGCTCCGAACTGGCCGACCGGTTGCTGCAAATAGAAGGATACGCGAAAATAACGTACGAAGTTGTTTTTGTTTTTTTGTTGGGGAGGGAATAGAAGGCAAAAAATTGGAAATATAAATAACAAAAATATACAATAATTGTGATTTTCTTTTCGTTTGGTAATTTTGTTTCATTTGTTTTTTCTTGTGTACATTATATCTGTATAACTTGAATTTTGATTTGAATAAGCATCAATAGAACACACATAAACTAAATAAACTATAGCTAAAATAGATGAGAAACCTGTGCAGTTACTGTGTGTGGCGTACATTGACATTGACATTACGAGTAAGTAGCTCTTTTGCGGTCAGCTGTGCACACGTCCCATCTCTCAAGTTTCATGTTTGTGTGGACGACTCTGCTCTATTTGCATTTTGTTGTGTGTATGTGTGTGGGTGTGTTAGTAAGTGTATGTATATGTGTGTTACCCTTAGTTAATGTACTCACCTACTGTAGATTTGGCGTCGATTGGCGGCTGTCAGAGCTGAGACATCAAATTCAATGGCCGAGTTGGAGCGCTTCAATCCATTCGCCTTGTGCAGCTTCTTCATAATGTGTTTCACTTTCCTAAAGCGGTTCGGTTCGATTGGATTGGGGGTATAGATTTGATGTGTGAAATGTGTGATTTGATATTGAGAATCAAAACAAAACAGTTTTTTGCATGCAGCAAAAGTGTCCAAAAGGCAAAACATAGCGCGAATTCGATGGATATTATTTTTAAACTTATAGTTGGAACTATTCAATAGTACATTTAGTTTTAAAATTTTGATAGTTATTTGCTTTTGCGACACTTTCAGCTTTGCTTTGGTCCAATATCGTGGCATCAACTCACTTTTCCGGCACAGGCGGCTTGACAAAACAATCATGTCCAGTTACGTTGCTGGCACGATTATCGAGTCGCTGCTGTTGGGCAGCTTTGTTGAACTTGAACATGGTGAAGGATTTTTTGGCTGTGGCAACTTCACAGACACGCACGATGATCTTGCGGCTGCTCTTGAACACTGTATTCAGAGTCTTGTAGACGAGTATGGATACAGATTTGGAGGCGTGCGGGTGGTGGTTGTGGTTGTTGTGATGGTGCGGATGCGAGTGCAGGTGCGTCTCGCCGGTTGGTTGCAATTGGGGCAGTGGGTTGGGCAGGGACTGCTGCTGTTTCAATTGATGCACTGCAGCATGCGTCGACGACGACGTCGATGATTGTGATCGGGTGAAGACTTTCTGTTCTGCGGTATAAAGTGGCTCCGGGTGCTGCCGCTGCTGGTGCTGCTGTGGCTGCTGCTGCTGCTGGTGGCGGTGGCAGCTGATGATAAGCTCCTGCTCCTGGCTATGGAGCGCTGGCGCGGCGACTTCGCTGCAAGTGTCCTATTATCGACAAGGATGCGTGTGTGATTGTTGTTATATTGTTAATTGTTTGTTTTGTAGTTGTTGTTGTTGATGTTGTTGGTTGTTTGGAACAAAAGTTGAGTTTTCGAAAAGAAATGGAAAGAAATATGCAATAATAGTTTAATAAACATCATGTTGTCCATCGCACTCAAGGCGAACGGTTGGATAAACACAGCAACATAAGGGAATTTCAATAAACGAACTGAGTAAAGCGAATCGTGAAAGTAAGAAAATCAAATATATATATTTATATTGTAGTTTCTGCATGTTGCATGTTGCATTTGCATTCGAGGTGTCTCCATCGTTTTGTGAATTGCTGACGTCACCATTTGCACTGTTCAATTGCATGGTAATCGATAAGGTGTGGTTGTGTACGTGTGTGTGTTTGAAATTAATTTGCTGTAAACGAAACATTTGCTTTGCGTTCAACTATGGGAATGACAATCACAAAAGCATTTGCCAAGGCTTCCATTTGTGCCTTGTGCATTGAAAGCGATAAGACCTAAAAACCATAAGCCCAAAACTGCAATTTGGAAATCGAAAAACAAACATTATAAATTCAAGAGTTTAAAATTTTGTAAAGCCATAAAAAATAACGAACAAAAAAAAAACATGCGAATTACTATTTGCATACTTGAATTTCATTAACTAAACTAAATTGCAGCCAATATGTGTTGTTGTTCTTTTAGTTGCAATTACGAATGTTTTGTATAAAAAGCGTTTTAACCAAAGTGTGTGTAAAATACAGCCAATTTTCAATTTGTGTTCAGAAAGTATAAGAAAAATGTTTGTAAGCATTTGCTCGGTGGTTTAATGCTCTTATTGT
Source organism: Scaptomyza pallida (assembly GCA_018152965.1). Lineage (NCBI taxonomy): Eukaryota > Metazoa > Arthropoda > Insecta > Diptera > Drosophilidae > Scaptomyza > Scaptomyza pallida. The sequence continues at coordinate 4,889,180 of JAECXP010000130.1, forward strand.
TTTTGCTTTTTGCATTTTGTGATTTGCTCAATATTTGCTGACTAATTAATATATTCTTCATTGATATTTGGTTTTTTGGCATTTGGCATGTTGGCTTTAAGCGAATTAGCGAATTTACCTACCGGTCGCTCAAGCAACAAAGTTGGCAATAGTCCAATGCACCACACCTATATCTGAAGTTCGGTTGTAATAACATATTATTATTCGTATTCATTGCAAACAGTTTAGTAATTGAAGAACTTAAAATATTCATATTCATAGTTGTAAATTCACTTTATCATATATTCATCTTAACTTTAGCTTCACAGACAACCCAAACAAACTGTACAGCTCAACCAAAGTCGTTTGTACGAAACTTAATAGTTCACTGAATAAAATATTCGACCCGTTTGCCACATCAAACCGCCTTCTATATGTGCTTTGACATTGAGAACTATATGCGATATAGATATGTATATATAAACGTACATATGATCCTAAAACATATGCCTTGCACGTGTCTTGGCACAGAGGCTTCTTTTGCCATTTGCCATTTGTCTAATTGTCCAATTCTAATTTTACATATAATTTTTTGTTGCTTGCGTTGTTTTGGTTTTTGTTGTTGTCTGTTGATTTAATCGTATTTGGTTTCTGTACAAAAACAAAACGTTAAGACTTCCAAATACCCCACCTATACGCCCCATACCATACCATTTATCTAATCAGGCGTGCGAAATGCTCGACATTCGAAATGCCTTTACTACTACCTTTTAGCGTTTGTTTTTGAGGCTTATTGATTTTCTTTGGGGCCGTCTTCTTGCCATTATTTGCCAGTTTGGCTCTGTCTTGCTGTCTTGTCGTGTCTTTTTGTCTTGACTTGCCTTGCAATCCTATTTGCGCCAGGTGCGAGCGCCGTGAGGCGCTGTTGGCCTTCCGTTTGGCATGGTTTGGTGTCAAGTTGAAATAGACGACCGGCAGGCAAATTTTCAAATCAAATATCTATTTTTCCCACATCGTCCCTCTGCCTTTTTTATGTGTTTTTTTTTTCATACGCAAATCGCTTAGTCAAAGCAAGTCAACATATATATGTATATATGAGTTTATAGCCAATGCGATTATTGCATTATCCTGTCACTTTGTTGTACTAGCAGCAAATTAACTTGTCAATGTGTTTGTGGCACGATATGACATTGGGAAAACGCGATTTGCGGGGGCAAGATATTGTGAATTAACGAGCGCTTCATATTCCACAATGTGAAGCGTTCTCTAAACTGTAAAAAGAACATCGAGCACATCGTTGTTGCCTTATTATTCTTCTATAGACGAAGCCCCAAAGGGAAAATACATATTTACATTTGTCTGTGTACTCAATATATATAAATATACGCGCTGACTAATGGACTTTGTTAAAAGTACATGTTCCTAATACCCATTTAATTTCAAAGAGCTTTAAGGTGTTTAAAAATAAGTCACCTTTGCTATATATCATTACCGTAAGAAATCGTAGTAAAGTTATTTGATTAAGTCCCTTAGAGTGAGTTCTATAAATTTGATGTTGCCATTCTGGTTTACTATAACAGTGTCAAAGTCAAAGTCAAGTTATTATAGCACACCAAAATGTCAAAAGGCCAACAAATAAATTGCTTAGAATATACAATGATATTATTTGGGCTGGGTCTTAGGCAGGAAAGGTCAAACATACTTGTTTAGCACAGGACGCAATTTACTTTGCAAAAAAAACACTTGACACTTGATAATATGCACCTGCGGCCTTTATAACTATCCGAGCTTATTTCATCAACATTATCAACTTGAGCAGCATTTTGAGGGATCGCATCGTTATCTTTGCTGTCATTACTTATGAAAATTACGCGAGAATCGATATAAATAATTAACTGGTTTCTTGTGTTTGGGTGTGTTCACTCAACGGATTATAGCTTCAACTAAAGAACTTTTGCGTAGTGTCACCTAGTTGAACAATTTTGTAGCTTCGTCGCTTTAGAAACACGCACGTTAACTGCTGTTGGAGCTACTAAATAAACGCGGCCACGCCGTTCGTCGGGTCGTCTGTTAATGAAGGTAAGTTTCGAACATCGTTTCGGTTAAAGCGAAAAAGTATGAAATTTTCTTTTATTCCAGTCCGACGCCATGTCCAATGAATGCGCCACGTCTATATGTCTAGCTGGGTAACTAGCTGTGTGTGCGTGTGTGTGTGCTGTGGGTGGTTTCTACAATATGTTTGCGTGCCTCATATCAGCATGCTCTCGGTACCCCCCCCGCATTTTTGTTGCTTTGTTTGTGTTGGCTTGGCTCTTGGCCTGTCGGCCCCTTCTAACTGGATTATAAAAATTGATTTTTAATTTTTATGACAATTTCCAACTGACTCATGTTGCTTTTGTCGTCGTTATTGCCACTGCCATACTAGTTCCAATCCATTTTTTATTTGTTCGTCTTCGTTTGACTCTCGTCTCACGTTCCAACCGCAACCCGCCCCCACTTCAAACACATGAACTTGTCAGCATGTCAGCTTGTTTGTCACGACAGTGGTCAAACACTATATAGCCTTCATACATTTGATTGTACTCAAACTAACGTATGCAAGGAAGATTCGTTTTTGAATTAAATTACTCATGAAAAATGTGATTTTCACCACTGTGCAGATGCTTGTCACAATATTAGTGGGTGGCAATGGATCGCGTTGTCCTCTTCGTGACACATTAATCATGACCCGCTCAACGACTATTTACCTTTAGTTGACCATCGCTTTTTACCACAACGCCCCCTTGACACACCACCCCGCATTGCTTTCTGTGTATATGTGTGTGTGTGCGTTTGTGTTCAGGCGTTCGCATTTTGGTCGCAGGACATTCGTTTGTATGCAAATATTTCAGTTTGTTTGCTTGTTTACTGTTTGCTGTTTCCTTTTGTGTATGCTCCATATGGAAATTGGAAAAGTTTTTATATCCACATCTACGAATACGTATACGTATACGTATGTATGGATCTGTTATGTATACGCTGCTTCTGTCGGCCTTTAAGTTCGCGTGAACGACACTCGCAAGCGAAACGAAATAAAACGCAGCCGATGGGAATCAAAAATACACATTCACACATAAACACACACACAAACACGCAACACACCAAGGCATGCCAGTTGTCCTTTTGTGCGTTTGTCCTTTAATAAATTGATGTATCTGTATGTGTGTGTGTGTGTGTGTCAAATAGTGTAGTGTAGGGACGAACTGGCGCCAACCATCGTAATAGGCCCCTTGGCGGTGCTCTTAGTGGTCACCACACCCTTTCCCCCATTGGATAGCTTGAATGTCAACTGCGTCATTCTTGCTTGGCGAGTAGTTTTGTTTTGTTTTGTTTTTTGCTTTGCTTTTTAGTGTTTTGTGTTGTTTTATACTTTTATTTTTTTGTAGTGAGAACAGAGCTCTGTACCCACTTCCAGTGACCTTGTATCATTAACTTAATTGTTTGCAGCCAGTCCAATTGCCGACTTGAATTATTCAGTTGGCATGCGGACTGTGCTAGCCTTTGTCTTTCCTAATGACGCCCAGTTAGTGCTCGACGCCATCTGTATCTTTCCAGTGTTTGAATAAACAAACCAAACCGTCTCGACCCCCCATCTAGTCTCATACTCAGCACGTTTTCGTTGTCATAGTCACAGGCCTCTTTGGACACCCGCCGGCACGTTGTCTGCCCGTTTCTCTTGGGGCTTTGACAGTCACGTGCTGCTTGGCTTAGTGTGATGACAATTTAACCATATCTCAAAAACTAACCACCGTTTAACAGTTTTAAGCTCTTAAAAATGCGCGAAATTCGGCACGACACGAAAGACGTGTCTGCACCTTCTTGAACAATTATAATCAAGTTGGTCTTAGTCTTATCGAAACTGGTTGATATAAATATTGACAAGACTCAACAAAGTTTACATACCTGCATCGTCGTATCCAGTATGAGATGACAACGATTCCACCCAATATAATACCTCCTAAGGCACACCAAAAAAAGGTCTGAAATTAAATAAAGTTATGATAGGTTAGATACAACTATTTTCTCATTGTTTAAAGGACATTTGATTTTTTAAATGGCATGGAAATTCAGATGTCTAGAACACTTTTTCAAGCCCCATGATTGATTATCTTTTTAAGTGAATGTAAATCTTAAGTATCATTGACTCGTTTGACAGCTTTATGGCAAAGTTTTGTGGTTCATTAGGTTTTGCAAATAATGGAGGGCCTTTTCCGTTTTGTGCCAAGTTTATAAAAAGTCATGCCAAAAAGGTTTTAATCATTTCGCAGGCGACACTTAAATTTATCTTGCTGTTTTCGTTCAACCAGGCAGGTCACGTAGCCTTTACAAATCAGTTATCATCTGTTGACTAAAAAGCCCGGCCTGATGATTTATTATAGTATAAAGTTTGGTAGTCAGATAGAATCGAAAGCATACCAATCAATCACATAGAAATTATCAAAAAACTGCAGCATTTAGAGCAGGTAATTAAGTGCATTGGCCTGTAATACACTCATTATGATTCTCAACGATGGCAATTATAATTCTGTCTGATGTGTTGGAAAATTTACTAAATGAAACTATCATGGCGGTCTGGCACATGGCACATGGCTCGGCAATTTGCAATTTTCCAACAATTTCAACACAATGAAATGCTATCATCATCAGTTTATTTGCTAGGCGGCTTTTGTCTTCGCCATTTTAATGGTTTGAGTTCATCTGAAAATGGCAGCCTGCCAATCTGCTTGCAAGCGCGAACCAGTAACAATGTGGCGTCAGCCTTTTTATAAACTTTGGCAACGATTTGAAACGTGGTTTTACCATGCTCAAATATTTAAGGCGCCATAATTGCGGGCAACTTGACTTATGATAACTTTCCGATTGAAAGTCATAAATATAATAGGAGACAAAGAATGAAAGAGAAGTTCAAGGCAAAGATTACTTACAATCCAGTAGTGCGTTTCAGTATGTTTGCTTGGATTCAGTTGCATCGCACGTTCCTTTCATTAAAGCACGTCACAGTGGGTAGGCTAAAATTGTAAAAAGTTGTTTGTTAGTTGAGCTCATGAGAAATTATATAATAACTTATTATTCTAAGGTTTCCTTTCAATATGGCAGAAGTGTACAACAATATCCGGGTCATTAATTTTCATTGATTTGTTTAACCAAATATAATTGCCTGAATGTAAGCAATGGCGCCTACATCATCATCCCTCCCGTTGATTAAGTGAGCCAACAGATTAGCTTTCCTCATCGAATTTCAAGAGCACTTAATTTTGAGGCGAGCTGGACAAAGGGGGCGGCGTCCAGCTGTGCGCCCTGCCGAGACAGTCCACAAATGTAATGGGAATGTAGGTGGGCTTGCATTTGATTTAAGGGAATTGGCTCAATGAAGTGTTTGCAATGTTCCAGTGCGATGCCTAGGAAATTATCATGGCATAACTGTGCCAATATGACAGAGCGAAAGCAGAATGGATGGGTGGATGAGTGGGCTGCCAGGAGGTGTAACAATTTGAATTTGACAGAAATGTGTCGCTTGCTTTTGGAGCATTTGAGCACAACGTCGGTGGCAGATGAGCAAATGGCAAGCTGTTGATTTAGTCTCGGATATGCCAGTCATGTTCTTTCGGCTCGTATCTTTTTTGCGACGCTCGGCACGCGCCTGAACTTTGAACTTTATGTATATTGGGCACGTTGATGCCTGCCACTGGGACAAGGACAGCCTTACTCTTACCCAAGTTGCTCATCTTATTTTGATAAATTTCACGGCAGCTTACGCATAACTTAAGACCAGGGTAAACAGCTAATCGGAAATGTCACATGCAATAAACTTTACACTTTGCCCATTAGACACCGCTTGTACATAAATAAATCAGATGTAAATGTGATTCTGAAATCAAACATATTCCCACACAGCAGTAGAACATATATGTCAGCAAGTGACCGACATCACATAAAATTACACTTGCCAAATTGTTGTTATGTTCGACTTAATAATAAAAACCAGAATAATAACAGTGACACAAACAGAATAACAAGTCCCGAAAGCATTCCCCAGTTGGCCATTTGCATCAAGCTATGCGCCGTTATTTACTTTAGTGCCTCCATTTTGAAAGCAGCTTGGCTTCTACTAGGGTGTGAGAAAGTGTTGAGCATATGGCGCGAATTAACAAGTTCGTCTAACGAGCGGAAAGTGGCCTAATAAAAATGTCAATAACTTGACGTCACAAGCACACGGCCACACTGCCGCACACACACACACAAACACATACTCAAAATGTACTTAACTGCCAAGCAACTAAATTACTGATACGCATCGTGCGCCACACGTCTGCTTGAAAATCAAGTGTGTGGTAAGTGCAGCTGACCGACCAAAACTGTGCCCCATTCATCATCACTTGGCTGTCATGTTGAGCCAGTCAAAGTGATTTGTCCCGGCGCCAGCCAAATCAACTTGGCTTAAGACCAAAATTGAACGGGGAATGAAGGCGAGGCACACGCATTGTTTATGGCTCTTGCTCCGCGCATTGTGTTGCGTGTCCAAAACTTTTGCTCAAACAAAGCACTCAATTCCGTGCACTGTTAGAAGGACATAACGCTTAAGCGATTAATTAATTACATTAATTAACGCTATTTGCTTGTTGGGCGCACTGAGCCCACAACTTGACATCAACTGTTATAAAAGCTATGGCATTTACAAGGCCTTGACTTAAGTTTGGATTAATTACAGCCTTATGGACAAAATATTTACAAAATCATTAAATATTGTTCAATTGATGTTGAGGTGGGCTTATAAAGTGTCAGCTGCGCATCTTTTAATACAAGTATTGAGCTGTTTTTGTTCGAAACCGCTAACAAATACGATATTGTGGTCATTTCCGCCTGCCGCGTGCTGGAAGCAAAAACAAATGGCAATGGTAATGGCCATGGCAAAGAGAAATGGCTAAAGGCGTCGGGCATTAAATAATGTGATATGTAAATGAAACAAATAAACCTCAACGCTGGTCAGTTTTGCATAAGTCTGCGCTGAAAATGGTTGCCGGCAACTATCAAAAAAAAGTATGTTAAATTTTCCAATTTTACTGAAAACACAATCAAAAATAGATTGCTGGGATATAAATTCAATGTGTTAATAATACCAAATTGATTGCTCGCAAAATAATAAAGTAAAAAAAAATCGATGCGAACCTTACACAAAAAATAGTGCGCCACACAACAAAAGCAAAAGCAAAAGCTTTCAATGTTGAGTTCCGTGAACATCCGGTCAAAAGCGCGCTACAGGAGGTGAAGGGGCAGGGGTCAAGTCTGTTGTTGTAAAAGCCAAGTGCTCGTATACGTGCAGATAAGAGACCCAGATGGACCGTATGCTTGACTTGGCTAATGCCAAACCTGCTGATAGCACACCAAGCGCGATCATCAAATGCGATTTCATTGTTAGAACGCGCCTTCGCGCCAGTAATGGACATCTGCAAATCACAAAGACCGGGCACGGATGTGAGCTCGGAATTCGTCGCAGTGACGTGGCCCGTTCTTAACACGACTCTGCGCTCCAGCACAACCGTGTCCGCAACCGCAACAGCTGCCGGATGTAATAAAAGCAAAAGTTGCAAAAGTAAGAGGAGCTGTAGCTGAAGGGGACGCATGCACCGGAAGTGCAGGCGGTATCCATCCCCTGGCTTCACAGCCAACTAACCATTGCCCACCGTCCGGTAAATGGAGCTCGTGTGTATCGAGCATTGTTTGTGCTGTCGATGTGTGTACTCGTAAATTTGGGCTCCTGTTGTGTGTGGCAGCTGCTGTCGTCGTGACAGGCCGCGTCCGCGAGCTCTCGCTGGCATTTTTTGATTATTCACGGTCTGTTTGATTGCACAACTATGTGTTTATACTATGTTTGTTGAAGGTGACATTTGTAATTGGGAGTGCGATACAGGAGGTGTGCGACATTTGAATTGTCGTCTCTTAACTTATTGTACAATGGAAATAGAAATACCAAGGACACACAGTGCTTAAATCTTTAAGACTTGTTACTTATAAAAAAAAAATACGTCTACGAAAGGCAATCAGAATGAAAAAAAAAATATTTATTTTTAATTTACTAATGCTTTTATATTTATTTACCACTGTGTTTTAGTTTGAAGACAGCTACAAACCGTTGTAAAATCCCAGACGTATGATTAAAACTTGAACTAGACTCCTTTAGGTATGCAGCACTATAGCGTTGGAAACACTTACCAGAATAGTTTTTGATAGCGTATTACTAAACTTAATAACTAACTTTAAACCAAACTAGCAATCTTACTTACAAACACGTGATGCCTGTAAATAACTCATATGAATATTTTATTTTATATATTGCCACAAGTGTGCAAATATCTGAGAAAGAACTAGCACATGCATGTCGATATTATGTTGCATGCGGATTGTAAGAAAACAAAGTGTTGATTAAATTTATTTCATTAAAATGTCAGCTTTTTCTGTCAGCGCTCTAGTGTCCTTTGCTTCTTATTCTTTGCCTTAGCTGCAGGCATGTGGATATATTTTGGAACAGCCTCATGTCCTTGTTGACGATATTCACAGAATGTTTGTTGTTGGCGGCTCTATTATTTTTACAATGTCGCCAAATTGAATTCAGCAAGAGTCGCTGCGAGTTCTCAATGTGTGGAACTCACACATTTTTATTATTTTATGACACGGCAAAAAGCGGAAATTCTCACCACAGCAGATTTTTCAATCTGTCGTCCCTTTACATCCTCCTGATATCAATTGCGAACTTAAGGTTTTTTTTTCTGGTAAATTTGAAAAGTTACTTCTGTGTCGTGTGAGAGCGCACCAATAACAGATATGCGATAATAAATTCTGTAAATTTGCTCACATTAGACAGGAAACAAATAAAACGAATCGCACAAACAAATATTTTGTGTTTTTTGGTATGTACGAAAATAGATAATATGCGCATTTGTACAAGTCAGAAAGTATTTGTTTACTCTGTTTGCTATCATCATGATTTTCATTGGAACGTTGTCCCAATTCTTTATTTCGTTTTCCGTCCGACGGTTTCTGATTCGAGCTGACACATGGCATATATAGTGTCTTTAACCGTCCCTGACCCACATTTGCCGGAAGGGAAGGGCCCAGGAAAACCGGCAAAATTCGCATTTAAATGCGCGCTCAGTTCCCTTGTTAGTCCGTTAGACCGGTAAAGAGATTAATTACCCAAATCCGGCTGACGGTTAGCACATTTCCTGTCAGGACCGCGCATAGTTAATTAGCGAAGCTGTAGGTTCTCACATACACAAAGTCCAAAGCAATTGAAGCAAAGAGTATGTGGGGAAAGGAATAGAGACTGATGACGTCTGTCAGCACAGTGCAAGGCATAATCAAAACGGCTTGGAGCCTATGGCCAGCACTTGGCAAACACAATGGTCAATTACGAGCGCCATATGCGACAATCTGGTATAATGGCCAATCGTATAGTGTTGTGTGCATTGCTAACAAATAGTAAAAATACGGCTTCCAATGTTTGTGTAGGGCCGAAAGGATGGTGACAATTGTCCTCGCTTTTTTGTTTAACATGTTTACTAGTCTGCTCTGAAATTAAAAGACATCAGTCATCATACAGTGGAACGTTTTGATTATGTTGCCTATCCCAATTTCAGAAACAGCCTATATACAGCAGTGTTCACTGTGTTGTATAACACTAAACTAAAGGCACGAATCCAAAACCGAACTTAGTTGTCGAATTAGTGCAACTGTTCGTTGACTTTCTGCTTAAGCAGGCGAGTGCTCTAGTTCATATAACCTTACGGATACGTAATTGTGTTAAATACTAGAATAAGCCAGTGAATATCTACACTTGAAGAAAAACTTCTAAATTAGTTTAATACCTTATTTACCATCATCTCAACTATTATCTCAAATGCTATAAGTTTTTTTTAAGTGTACGTTCTCTGGGTCAACTATGTTTATATGTGTATGTTTATATATTGTCGGCCAACGAACATATTACAGCATAAAAAGCAAGAGAATTGCGACAATACATAAATATTATCTGTGTGTGTTTTCTAGTTGCAAGTATATGAATGGGCTTGGCCAACTTATAAATAGTCCAAATGCGCTTTTTGCATGCTTCCGGATGCCTTTTGCGCGGTCTAACGAGCATAGGAGCTTAGATTATGTCTTTTCAGGTGAAATGTTGCGGTCTGCATTATGTCAGAGCTGAAATCCTTTGGGGCTAATAGCAACCATTCTAAGTGGGGAGGAAAATTTGTTTGCTGATGATTTGATGTTTTTACTTAATGAACTTTAAATTGACCAATTTAATTCAATTCTTTATTCTGAGCACAGTCACTTGTAAGCAGATGTGAGGCGAGCACTTTATTTAAATAGTTTTTTTTCTTTATTATTCAGAGCAAGCTTTACAAAATCCATTTAAATTTCTAATCTTGTGGTAAACGTTGCTTGACACACCACAGAAGGCTAAAAGGCAAAACAGAGAACGAAAATAAAAACAAAAACAAAAAAAGCACACACACTAACGAGGTAAATGTGCAAAGAGAAAGTCGCAAATGAGTACATTAGCTTCTAAGCCAAACGACAGGCCCAAAAACAACGAGCATGGAATAATGTCGTCCCGTCATCGTGCACCTGCAACAAAGCCATTTAACGGACAATAGATAATGCCCTCTTTGTTCTCACTTCCCAGACGTTTCTATCCGTACCTCATGGCAACTGTTGATAGTCAGCATGGAGCACAAACAAACAGATTTGCCAGTTTCTTGTGGCGCCAGCTGATTTGAACATTTTTACCCTTTGGTCAATTCGATTGCCAATAAATAAGTTAAGCTTTTCTCTTGCTGTCGATGCTCTTTTGTGTGAAAAATCGGAAGTGTTTATAAAGCGTGTGTACGCCATGTTTAATTTTATAATTGAACACACACACACGAGTATATCGTTCCGTGCATTTCGGGTGCTGCCAATTAGAAATGAAAATGCAATTTGTTTTTCGAGTTTCGAATTGCGGAAGCGGAAACGGATGTTGCTCTTGTCATATTGTACATGTCAAAACACTTTTACCGTTAGAGCCCCTAATTAAAGCAGCATACTTTTACACATATACACGTAGTCCAAGCATAGTTTAAGCCCTGGGCAAAATACTTGAAGCAAATAACAAACAAAAAGTTACTACATGTTTTCTAACTAGCGTCTAAAGTTGTTTGTTTGGAAAAAGTTAGTAAGTAAGCTAATTAGATTTCGCTAGTTGGGGCCACAGATTGAATATTGATTAAAATCCCTTGTGTAGGACGTGAATGCATTGCAGTGTTAAATTTTAATCCTTTTTACTATCCCTAATCGATGGTGGAACGAAGAGCTTACGTATATAAAGTGTTCTTTTGACCTTTAAACAGCATTATTTGATAGATTTAAGACAAGACTTTTGTTGCACTAAATTAAGTAATAGCAATTGAAAGTTTCATTTTACTTCAAAGTTGATTACATGTCTATTATTGGTCACAGACATATGACATAAAAATCGGGTAAAAATTAAGTTTCTTAATTTAAACGCAGTATTAATATTGAGCTAAATACAAGACATTTGGTGTATTACATATAAAAATCGGGTTCCACTTCCAAGTCGATTATCGGTCATTAAAAATTGACATGAAAATTGAGTAAAAATTAAGATTCTTTACTTATTATTTATTTAAATGCAGTATTAATCCAGATTGTAAAACCAGACTTTCGATGTATTGCATATGAAAATCGGGCTTACTTTGAGGAAGTTATGGCAATCGGAAGTTCTTACCCACGCCCAAGTCTATTATCGGTCATAAAAAATTGACATGAAAATTGAGCAAAAATTCGGTTTCTAGATGTAGTATTTATTTAAATGCAGTATTAATCTAGGGCGTAAAAAATGACTTTTGATGTATTACATATGAAAATCGGGCTTATTTTGAGAAAGTTATGGCAATCGGAAGTTCTGTTCCACGCCCAAGTCGATTATCCGTCATAAAAAATTGACATGAAAATCGAGTAAAAATAAGGTTTCTAGATTTAGTATTTATTTAAATGCAGTATTAATCTAGGGCGTAAAAAATGACTTTTGATGTATTACATATAAAAATCGGTCTTACTTTGAGAAAGTTATGGCAATCGGAAGTTCTGTTCCACGCCCAAGTCGATTATCGGTCATAAAAAATTGACATGAAAATCGACTAAAAATTAACTTTCTTTATTTAGTATTTATTTAAATGCAGTATTAATCTAGGGCGTAAATCATAACTTTTGAGGTATTACATATGAAAATCTGGCTTATTTTGAGAAAGTTATGGCAATCGGAAGTTCTGTTCCACGCCCAAGTCGATTATCGGTCATAAAAAATTGACATGAAAATCGAGTAAAAATTAGGTTTCTAGATTTAGTATTTATTTAAATGCAGTATTAATCTAGAGCGTAAAACAAGACTTTTGATGTATTACATATAAAAATCGGTCTTACTTTGAGAAAGTTATGGCAATCGGAAGTTCTGTTCCACGCCCAAGTCGATTATCGGGTGAAAAAAATTGACATGAAAATCGACTGAAAATTAACTTTCTTTATTTAGTACTTATTTGAATGCAGTATTAATCTAGGGCGTAAATCATGACTTTTGAGGAATTACATATGAAAATCTGGCTTATTTTGAGAAAGTTATGGCAATCGGAAGTTCTGTTCCACGCCCAAGTCGATTATCGGTCATAAAAAATTGACATGAAAATCGAGCAAAAATTCGGTTTCTAGATTTAGTATTTATTTAAATGCAATATTAATCTAGGGCGTAAAAAAATGACTTTTGATGTATTACATATGAAAATCGGGCTTATTTTGAGAAAGTTATGGCAATCGGAAGTTCTGTTCCACGCCCAAGTCGATTATCGGTCATAAAAAATTGACATGAAAATCGAGCAAAAATTCGGTTTCTAGATTTAGTATTTATTTAAATGCAATATTAATCTAGGGCGTAAAAAATGACTTTTGATGTATTACATATGAAAATCGGGCTTATTTTGAGAAAGTTATGGCAATCGGAAGTTCTGTTCCACGCCCAAGTCGATTATCGGTCATAAAAAATTGACATGAAAATCGAGTAAAAATAAGATAAGTTTCTATATTTAGTATTTATTTTAATGCAGTATTAATTAAGGGACTAAAACAAGACTTTTGATGTATTGCATATGAAAATCGGTCTAAGTTTGGCGGAGTTATGGCAATCAGAAGTTCAATTCTTTTTGGGTTTTGGGTATCTTAAAGTTGGGATTTTTTGACTACAGCCTTTTCACGTATTCTTAAAGAGAAGGAGACTTGCCGTTTGTAATCCATTTTAAGCATTGGCTACTGTTCCGGTTCGGCCCTAATGTCTATTTAAAGAGCAGCGCAAGCCATGCACAGCCAGTACAGACACCCACTTGGACACATAGACACAGGTTAGTGGCGTAGGACCAGAGCCCAAGCCCAAAGGCACAAAGTGAATGGCAAAGCAAAAATGTGTGCAACCTTTGACCTTTGTGACTATGCGAAATGTGAAATAAACAAATAAATTAAAGCACACACAAAATAAAGCCGCCTATAAAGCAAAACAAAATGCCACAACAAAGCAGGTTTGAGGCCAATGTAGATTTGAATGTATGTATGCGTTCTAGACTCGTCTGTTTGTGTTAGGCCCCAATAGCGTGGGCGGAGTCTGCATGAACATGAACTAATTTCCCCTTAGAGTGTAAGCCAAAATAACCAAAATTGAGGGCAGAGGGTGGAGGATGGAGGAGGGCGCACATAAATCACATAACAAGTATCCTGTCAAACAATTTGTTCGAGCTGAGTTAGGTACTGGATAAGCGCAAAGTTTGTAGCTGGGCTAACTGATTGAATATTAAGCAGGACTCTAAGCTCTAAATTTAAATTGACCTTAGATTAAATTAGCAATTATCTATGCGTAAATTGTCCAAACTTATTTGGACAATAAATTACATTAGTGAACCCAGTGTAATATCCTTACAAGAAAGGAACTTTTCGCTATCGTGAAAACAGTGAATATCACTCATACGCAGCGAGCATGATATTATGCTGGTTCGTGATAGGCATTCGCATAATTAGCATAAACGTCATAAATTCTTTTATTTGATGCTCCCACACGCAGACGGCGACACTTGGGCGCGTGTAAGTGTTCTTGTAAGTGGGTTTCGGATTTCGGCAGCTTTTTTTCATGACCCCACATACAAAATGAAATATCGATCCAACTTCGCCATCAAAATTAACATGGAAGTCAAATCAACGAATGAAACCAAATGCCAAAAACACAAAAAGAAATGCCCGTTAAGCATAACTGGAATCAAATCAAATTGTTTGCGCACACAGTGAGCGAAAAACACAAACAAAACGTGCGTTTCCTGTGTATCTAGGCGCTCTTAAAAGTGTATTTCATCATTCGCTGTTGGCGTTGTTCTCTAAACTCTAGGGCAAGTGCGTGAAACTATATTATAAAAGAACATAGTTTTTATTACCCCTCACCCGACTGGCCTGCGGCTACATCTGTGTTTTGCTCTAAAATGCTGCTCGTGTCCTTGAGCGTGCTGGCATTCAAAGCATTTCATGCGTTCTATTGAAGGGTTCTTACAGTTCGGACGGAGCATAAAGGCGTTGCGTCGCCAGCAACAATGACTGCGTTTTTAATTGTGTCATTACATATAGTTTAACTCAGTTTAAGCAATTACATTGACCTATTGCACAATTGGCATTTGCTTTCTCGTTGGACTTTATGCGAATGTAGACGCTATTTGCCGTCGTAATCACTTACAACGAATTAGCATTAGGAATATTGTAGTTCTAAAGGAAATTTTATGCAGTGCAATATCTTTTATATAACAAAGATGCGCTGATTGAGGAGCGGTCAAATAATCTCATTTAAAGCATATACAGCTTGAAATTTATAATGTTGTTATAGTAATCAGGTCACATAAAACATCTGCTTAAAGCAAATTTATCAGCTGCCGTTTTTCCAATTTAATGTTGGCAGTCTTACGACTGCAAATAACTCTAAATTTACAACTTCAGCAACAAATGTATGTATATATCTACTAAAATTGGGTCAGTTAGAATAGACGACAATATATGTATAAAACTGCAAGCTCACCTGTAACCAGGCAGGATAAAGCGTTAGCAGCGAGCGACTGACGGCTGACAGCAAACGGTGAGCGGCAAGCGGTGTTTTACTAAAATACTCGTTTTGTTGCGCTGACTGATTTCTCTCACTTGTTTAATTGAATTGGTTCGAGGTTGAAGCTTTGTTGCACTTGCAGTTCAAAACTCGCGGATATTTTAACTATTTCACTGATGCCAAATGCTTGGTCCTGCTCGGGAAGATGTACAACAGATGCGGTCAGTTGCTCTCGCGCGACTGAAGAGTGACGCTTCGTTGTGGTCTCCATTCGCATACTCGGTGCACGGTGTTCAGTGTTCGGTGTTCGGTGTTCAGTGTTTCGTGTTCCGTATTCGTGTATGCCTGTTGTTGTAGGTGGGGTAATGTTTGTTGTTATTTTGCTTTGCTGGAGGCAACTGGCCAACAATTCACAATTCGGCTCTGGGACTGGGCCAATGGGCCAAGTGCGAACGCAGCTAAAGCAGCAAGAACAACAACCACACACAGTTATAACGAAAGCGAAACGAAATAAATGCCTTAAATAATTTATTGCATTTTCAAAATGTATTTTCAGAAAGAGAATATTTGTGCAAAGAGAGTGGGCAGAGTGGGGTGAGTGAGAGTGAGTTTGAGTCGCGCACACAAATGAGAAACACACACACAGACGATACACTGACTATGAGCCAAATTAAAAAAACTTTATTTTACAGAATTCGATTATTTCTTTGTGTCTTCAATTAAATTCAACCTATTTAAAGCTTTCGTTACCGCTTCAAGTGAAAAGCGCGCGGCTGTCGGAAACAGAAAGAGAGAGTGCAACGTCCACTCTGCTCCGTGACTCGAACTGAATTAAAAAGCTGGCAACCTCGAGCTGCGAACGTTCCTGTTTCTGGTGGAAAATTCGTCACACGAATCAAGTTCCGAAATTTGATGTATGCTCCTCGTGCGTGTGCGTCTCGTATCTCTATACAGTTTGTATTTCCATTGACACCCTTTCCCCAAGTGCACATTACTTCCCTGACGCGCTTTTTGTATGTTTCAATTCCATTCAGTTTCGCTTGAGCTTGCGGAAGCTCTCTTGAATTCTCCAGCTGTTCGATGTGCGTACGATTTCCAGAGTGCGCGATAATAACAACACATAAATTCACCGTGTGCCGAAGCTATGCACTGCACTCGTAAAGCATTTTCTCATGTTATATTTGTATGGTGTGCATTCGCTGGCACACTCTCTTTCACTCGTTGGTCACTCCTACCAATTGCTTTTTATATTTTCCAACTTATTACAATTCTTGAAGCACAGATGCACATTATAACACTCTTATGGTATTTAATCGTATTAAGAGAGCGACGACGCCAACTGTTTACTGCCCGCTTCCAGTATGAAAGCTTTTGGCTATCTACTTGAGAGTGCGAACAAGAGCAGAGCTTTTGCTCCAGCCAAAAAACAAATGTGCGACTACTACTTGCAGCTTTTACTCGGCAAGAGCACTCTGTGCTGCACTGTTCGCGTTTCATTGATGCCCAAATATAGGTCAACAACGTGTTACGGGACAGTGACAGTGACAGAGGCGGAGGCAGAGGCGATGGCCGAGAAAAAGACATCGTCGGTGTTTTTATCATTGCAATGGAAACAATTCCGCTGACACTTTGTGTGTGTGCTTAGACGGTCGTTGCGGCCTCAGCGGGCTGCCTTTGAACAGCTCGAAAACAATTTGCACTACATCATTGCGTTCACCACGTTATCATCAATAGCTTAATTTATGGCCGACCTTGCCAGCATACAAAAATATTTGGTGCATTTGTCACAATTTGTTTTTGTAGTGGGAATTGAATTTCATGAACAGACAGCCGCCAAAGATATTTGTGTTTTCTTTCTTTTAAACATACCTTAGGGATTATCCTAAATGCGCTTTTAACAAATCTGTGGAATGTGGAAAGGAGCTCGTTGCACTACGCCAAGGACTTGTTTGAGGAATAAAGCTAAGGCTCGTGCATGTTGGCGTGTTTGTCGCCTTGCTGAATGCGCACGAACAGTGTATAAAGCCTCAAGGATATCGGAGCTCGACTCGCTCCCCACAGCTAGCGTGCATTCCAATGCCCCACAGCTAAACAAATGCCATCTACTTCCTATTCAATTGCACCCCAGGCACCCGTCGACCGTTAATCCAGCCATCTGCAGGGTAGGGGTCTGCACAATTTATTTGAATCACTTGAAAATTCCGTTGCGCTTATCGCAAAACAATTTGTTTGGCCAATGGCAGCACGTTCAACCAAATTATCTACGGGAAACAATGAATGAAATTTGTTTGCAGCTGTTGTTGTTCTTGTTGTTTGTTGTTGTTCAACGGCACTTTACTCAAGCTCATAAAAGCAGGCCAAGAAATGAGTAGGCATTATAGTCAGCTTCTCTTTAGCAGCCAGCGGGCGAACGATATTACTCTTGTCATTGGTCGAGTGCCAGGAATAAGTTATAATAAATCAATGCTAAAATATAAAGCACATTATTATTGCAGATTAAAGAAGACGAAAACAGCGTTGGTGACTTTTTAAATTCACTTTTTACAAGACTAACATTTTGTTTTCTATCTATCTATGCCTTAACATTATAGTAGTATAGAAGTATGAATATCTATATCTAACATAGCTGCTTTAGTATCTATAGATGACAAGCACACTGTGGTAGTTGTGATAACAAAATAAAAGTATGACAAATTGTTTTCCAAATGAATCCGAAAGTGTTAAATTGAACTTTGTAACCTTTATCAGAATTTAAATCGCATGAAATCATGATCCACTCGCACAATGTATCAATAATTGTATTGATAAAGATATCGCACTTGAAATAGGCTTGGATATTTCTTCTAACGAAAATATTAACTTTCCAAAGAAAGTTTTTTTCCGCAAATAAAATAAAAATAAAACATTTAACTGCGTAGTAAACAGTTAACTGATAAAGCTTTGTCTAATTTGCTTTATTGATTACGTTTCCTGTTATTTCTTTAATAAATCATTGACGATCTGACACAAATTTCGTTGCTAACACTTCTTTTAATTACCGTTAACTGCACTTGTTATTAAAACTTGTTTTTATGGTTTCCTAAAAAAAATAATGCGGATGTTTAGTTCCTCAAGCTTATCGATAGACAGAAATTATAGATTAAAGTGAAAACACATAGAGTGCATGACTCATAGACATGGTCAGTTATGTGAGTTGATAACCATCATCGCCAGATAAGAGCTTAACAGGATCGATAGGTGTTATGTGATATATGTATATTTTACGTTAATTATGACGTTATACGCACGGCTGTGCTCTGGCTCTTTGTAAACTCTTTGTCAGAGCTATTCGATTTGACTTTTCCAGTTTTTGCACACCTGATCAATGCCGGCTTTTTGGAAAGACAGCTAGTGGGCTCGCGATAAGGCCTAGAGGCGGCTGCCAAATACATTCAATATTCATTATCAATATCAACAGCGCCGCCGCCGCCGCTGCTGCTTCAGATAAGAAAATAAATGACAGCAAGTGCTCCATTCCAGAGTTTCGTTCACAAGTGAACAAGACTCCGTGCCGAACAGAACCCAACGGGCGTTAACAAAAAAGAATACTAGATAAAAAAAAAAAACGTTAAAACGGCTGTGAAAATACAAACCAAACGTTGGGCAAATATTTGAGAGGCAATAATTAAAAGCCACGGCGCATATGTTTGGCAGTGCTTAAGTGATCCAAAATTCTATTGAACTTATAAACTTTACATACTGCGAATCATGTCAGAGTTTTTGCGGGAGCATGTAAGTTTTGAATAAAGTTTATGAATTCCCTCTATGTTCGTACCACACCGATTTCGCCATATTAATATTTGTTGACGACGATTTTATAATGTTTTTCATACTGTCACGCGTGCCACTCAAAAATCCCCTTTTTATTTTGATAACCTACGCGGCTTATAGTGTTTTAAAAGTGCTTTAATATTAAGTTTTATAAAAAAGGATTCCATTTAACGTAGTGTTTTTTGATACGTCATCCAAAGTAATTCCTTACCAATAATGTTCACTGACATCACTTTTATTGAAAGTTTCTAGCATAATTCTTAATGGTGTTAACTAGAACGTATTGCTAGACACACCAAATTAACTTGTATGACATCACAGCAGTTTTAATTATTACTTTTTTTATTCTTATCCGATTGGTGAAGTAAAATTTGTTGCCCACTTGTGTTGGCTGGAGCAATGATTACGACTTTTGTCAAATTATTTCCGAATTAAGCAGAAACATTGATTTTATTTATTATGGTAAGGCAAGCATAACGTCATTTCTGCAAAGTGATTTTAAATCAAAATTCTACTGAAAAACTTCAATAGCCAATTTTATATTGCCAAAAAACTTACCTATCATTGTTAGCTTAGAAGTATTTATGTTCTGATTTGTTTTCCCCCCGTTTCTTTGCCATTCAGGAGTCATTAGTCATAATCTTATCAATAAGTCTGCACACAGGTGTCTTATAGAAATAATTAGAGATAAACAAGGTCGCCGAAAAAGTGAAAATACACAAGTACCATACAAAAATTTCTTGCATATAAATTATATTCTAGAACTTGTATTTTGGTGGTCTGCTTGTAATTTAGTTTTTATCATTCTCATTAGTTTCTTAGTTTTTTTTTTGGCAATTATTAACTGTTTGTTGCTGTGTTGTATTTGCCGTATTGATTGTAAACTACAGATAAGAGCTTTTGTATATCGGCATTCCGACGATAAGATAAGCATTCGGAACATATGTGAGGTTTATTTGTTTGCATTTTGGCTACCGTTTGTTCGTTTTTATTTAAATGGGCTAAAAATCTTAAAGTTTTAACTAAGAATTTCGATATACCAAATTCGCATGAAATATTTTGTTTGGCATTAAAGTCATACGTTTAAATTTCATTATTCAAAATGTTCTTTTCATTTACAATTTATGTTAAGTAATAAAATTGGGCGGCTTCCAAGTATGTCGTGTGTACGAAACGATACCAACAACACGCAATGCCTTTGTTGACGGCAATTATCAATTTCCAACCACTGAAGTACCTTGACATTGGGTAACATTTTGAACGGGAACGCTGAACTGTGTTGATTTTTACTCATCAATTGATAGTTGTTAAGAACTTACAAGGCCTCAAGGCTTGATATCTAATCACATGTGGTGTAATAAGGCGCGTGTACAACGTTATTGCATTGATAAGCTACCTTTTTTTAACCAATATATCATTTATTTATTACAGGGTGAATATGTATGGGTGAAGCCACAGAATACAAGCAGCGAATTCGCGGTGCCATTCGGAGCACGGATTGTGCGCACAGAGAAGACACAGACTCTGGTCTGCGATGATGCCAAAAAACAGTTTTGGGTGCCGGCCGGGGATGTGCTCAAGGCAATGCATCTGACCTCACACGAAGATGTCGAAGATATGATAACCCTAGGCGATTTGCAGGAATACACAATACTGCGCAATCTACAGACGCGTTATGCCAGGCAGCTTATCTATGTAAGTGAGCGAAGCGTGTCAGTAGATTCAAATTATTCATTTTCATTTCTCTTGCAGACTTACACGGGCTCGATGCTGGTGGCTATTAATCCGTACCAAATACTGCCTATCTACACGCATCGCGAGATACAATTGTATAGAAATAAGAAACTTAGCGAGCTGCCGCCACACATCTTTGCGATTAGCGACAATGCCTTCCAGCGTCTGCAGCGCTACAAGGAAAACCAATGCGTCGTTATAAGCGGTGAGTCGGGAGCCGGCAAGACAGAAAGCACCAAGCTTATACTACAGTATCTGGCTGCAATAAGCGGTAAGCACTCCTGGATCGAGCAGCAAATAATTGAGGCAAATCCGATCATGGAGGCCTTTGGCAATGCTAAGACAGTGCGCAATGATAACTCCTCCCGGTTTGGCAAATACATTGACATACGATTTACGCCCGAGGGCGCCATACAGGGTGCTCGCATACAGCAGTATTTGCTGGAGAAGTCCCGCATCGTTTTTCAAAGTCGTGAGGAGCGCAATTATCACATCTTTTACTGCATGCTGGCGGGCCTCAGTACTGCGGAGCGGGAACGCCTACAGCTGCTAGAGCAGTCACCCAGCCAGTATCACTATCTGGCCCAGGGCGGCTGCTTTACATTGGCAGGCAAGCAGGATGCCAAGGATTTTGCTGATATTCGTGCCGCCATGAAGGTGCTGTCCTTTAAGCCAGAGGAAATCTGGTGTATATTTAGCCTTCTTGCTGCCATATTGCATCTGGGTAACTTACGCTTTAAGGCCACCGAAATCGCCAACCTGGAGGCAGCCGAGGTTGACGATCCTGCAAACCTGCAGCGTGTGGCTAAGCTCTTGGGTCTGGACACTCAACCGTTGAATGCGGCGCTTACCCAACGTACCATTTTTGTGCATGGCGAGCATGTGGTGACCAGCCTGTCCAAGGAAGCCGCCTTGGAGGGACGCGATGCATTTGTTAAGGCGCTTTACGACGGAATTTTTGTTCGTATTGTGCGGCGCATCAATGACACCATCAACAAGCAGCCGTCCGAGCCCGTTAACAGCATTGGAGTATTGGATATCTTTGGATTTGAAAACTTTGACAACAATAGCTTCGAGCAACTGTGCATCAACTATGCCAATGAGAATTTGCAACAGTTCTTTGTCGGTCACATATTCAAGGTATTAAGCTTATACACTTTATTGGTATACATATGTTTTTCACTTATAAACTTTGCATCATAGATGGAGCAAGAGGAGTACCAGTTGGAGCACATTAACTGGCAGCATATCGAGTTTCAGGATAACCAGGATATACTCGATCTTATCGGCTTGAAACCAGTGAACATAATGTCGCTCATCGACGAAGAGTCTAAATTTCCCAAAGGCACAGATAACACGCTGCTAGAGAAACTTCACGTTCAACATGGTAATCGTTCCATCTATGTTAAAGGGAAAACCACGCAAACATCGCTCTTTGGAATACGTCACTATGCCGGCGTAGTCATGTACAATCCATTGGGTTTTCTCGAGAAGAATCGAGACTCTTTTAGTGGTGACCTGCGCTCTCTTGTGCAGCGTTCCAGCAATAAGTATCTGGTTGACATATGTCCCCAAGAGCTGCCCATGGACACAGCCAAGAAGCAGCCTACCCTTTGCGTTAAATTCCGCAACTCCTTGGATATGTTAATGCGAACGCTCTCGCTGGCACATCCCTACTTTATACGCTGCATCAAGCCCAATGAATACAAGGAATCCGATGTGAGTCTATATATAAATACTTACAATTTTGGATTTTTTTTTCTTAACTTCACTTCACTTAACTAAAAACATAAATTCTCTACTCATCAGAACTTTGACAAGGAGCTGTGCGTGCGTCAACTGCGCTACTCGGGCATGATGGAAACGGCACGCATACGACGTGCTGGCTATCCCATACGCCACGCCTACCGCGCCTTTGTCGAGCGCTATCGACTGCTGGTGCCACGCACCGGTCCACTGGATCAGTGCGACTGTCGCTTGCTATCGCGTCAGATATGTGAGTCAGCCTTGCCTGCCGACTCCGATCGTCAGTTTGGAAAAACAAAACTATTCTTACGTGATGCAGATGATGCGCTACTAGAGGCAGAGCGCTCCCGCCGCATGCTTAAGTGCATTGTGACCATACAAAGAGGCATCCGGAGAGTGCTCTTCCGTCGCTACATGCATAAATATCGTCAGGCCGTTGTCACAGTGCAGCGGCATTGGCGTGGACGAGCCGATCGGCGCAGATACCTTATCATGCGCACAGGCTTCCACCGCCTGGGTGCTTGTATAGCTGCCCAACAGTTGACCACCAAATTTACTATGGTGCGCAGTCGCACAATAAAGCTGCAGGCACTGTGCCGGGGCTTCTTGTCCAGAAAACGCTTTGTTGTGGCCCTTCAAGCCAAGCGCGAAAAGCAGAAGGAAGTGGCGCTGCAGCTTAAAATATTAAAGGAGCAAGAGCTTGCACGCCTGAAGGACTTAGAGCAGCAGCGTCAAAAGCAGCTACAGGCAGGAATTGAACAGCGACTTAAGCAACAACTGGCTGAGGAACAGCGTCTCAAGGATGAAGTCGCTGCACGCAATGCTCTTGCCATGGCCGCTGTCCAGCAGCCGAAGCGCACGAAATCAATAAAACGTTCAGAGCAGCCACAAATGATTAAAGCTCAGGCGCCAGTTTTGCCAGCTCCCACGTTGCAGGCGCGTATGTCCTTGCCACCACCTCCACCGATGTCACCGATTGTGGTGATGCCAATGGGCGAA
Source organism: Scaptomyza pallida (assembly GCA_018152965.1). NCBI lineage: Eukaryota > Metazoa > Arthropoda > Insecta > Diptera > Drosophilidae > Scaptomyza > Scaptomyza pallida. Next base: position 4,912,656 of record JAECXP010000130.1, read on the forward strand.
CGTCCCTTTAGTAGCAGTGTGGCCACAACGAATGGCAATGGTATTGCTAGTCCTGGCTATATGGACGTGGAGTCATCCAAGCAGATTGTGGATGACGTGTTTGGCTTCTTGAACGACGAGCCCGATGTGAGTGGTCCATTAGGGCCAAATGTTAAAGAGAAGTCTTTGATCTTTGAGCGGCAGCTGCGCTTGCGCAAAGATGTGCCTACCAAACTGCTCTCCAGACCTGTCAACTACTATGAGGCAGCGCCTCGCAAAATCATTAATACGACGCGTCTCTAGTAGTTGCGTTACCTGGGGCAGCCCTGAACAAATTAGACAGCCTTTACGTCAAGTAGTTAACAGCTGATATTAAATGTGCATTTTGGAAAATTAGTACTTCTTGTTCCACTGCGAGCAAAACTTCCACTCGAATCGCAAGTGAGGGGGCGGGGGCGGGGCTTGTGCTTGGAACGCACATGTACATATAAATGTAGTAGTATAAATGTCGGCTTGTATATATATACATACATACATAGTGTAACAATCGATGTGCTTTGTGATCATTTATTTTTCTTAGAACTTTTCCATTAAATAAGTGTATATTCTATGTACCTACCATATTTATTATATTTTTTGTAAATAAAATCCGCTTCGGTGGTAATACTATCTAAGAAAGTCTAAAATCTGTTCAATTCATTATGTCTTTTCTTCATTACACGTCCTTCGTCTTTACTCGTGGCTTCTGGCAGTAGTTGCACTTTAGTTCAGCATACCAATCTGTGTGTGTTTATATCTTAATCGTTTTTGTCTTTAATCAAATAGTTTTTGTCATGGGCGTTCCAGCATCCTTAACCAATACGTATTAAACCACTTAAGCTGCAGATAGATTGGACATTGAGAGATTTATAAATAATAATTACATACATCATTTACTCTGTCTGCTCCTATTCAGAGGCGAGATACGTACGCTCTGGTTTTTTGTCAGCAACTAACTTTAAAATATCGAAATATTATAGCAAAGGCCACATATCAAGCGAAGCTACTGTTCGGTTATCGCTATCAGTAGGCGTTGGAAAGTTTAAACTAAATACCAAATAGCAAACGGGATCGTAAATAATTGACGCGTTCTTATCATCGGGGGCCATTATTTTCAGAGAGCTTTGATAGCAGGCACACAGATTAAACTTGTCAAAATATTTAAGGCAGGTAAATTAATAGCTGACTTAGTTTAGGCGTATAAGAGAATTCCATTTCGATACATATGTACACTCTCAACACACACACATAATATTTACATGTATGTATTCGGATTCACTTTTAGATATCATTGAAGAAAACGAATAGCGTCAGCTCTGGTGGTACGATTCGCTTGCCCAAGCCCATACCAAATAATGTGGACACCTCAGATTTTAGCTTCCAGAAATATGCTTCCACATATTTTCACAGCGGCATCACTTCTCAACATGAAAGAAAGCCCTTGAAGGAGACTCTTTTGAAGCATGAACTCCCCATTGATAAGATGGCTGCCAAAGTAAATATCTTTCTCGATCAAAACAATTGTTTCAACTTACATTTTGAATTTTTTCACCTATTTTAGGTAATTTGGATAATGATTTTACGCTTTATGGGCGATTTGCCAGAGGCTGTGCCCAGTTCGACCAACAACTCCTTGCGGAATCCGCAACTTATGCAAGACCTGGCCAGATTTCTCGGCCTTAAGCCACGTCGATTTGTCCGTCAAACTCCCAAACATCCGCTCAAGTTATCCATTGCCAATGGACAAAGGAGTGCCGATGAATTCTACCAACTCTGGCTGACAGCCAGCAGCAGTCATGTGGATAAGCTGCATTTTATAATCGGGCATGGCATACTAAAGGAGTCTTTAAGGTTAACATAACTCAACGTTTTCCAATTGTTACTTAATATATTTTAAATTTTTACAGGGACGAAATTCTCGCTCAGATTTGCAAACAGCTGTATTTAAATCCCAGTCGAACCTCTTTCTCTCGAGGCTGGCTGCTGCTCTCGCTCTGCCTAAGCTGCTTTCCACCCAGCTCAATCTTCGAGCCATATTTGCGGAGCTACATGAAAATGGGAACTGCAAAGCTGCAGGCGGCACCATCTTTGCGAAATCTAGAGCGCACCTTGGCTAACGGGGCGCGCTCGCAGCCACCATCGCTTTTGGAGTTGCAGGCGATCAGAAGTCGTCAGCCATTAAAGCTGGAAATTCATTTGATGGATGGACAGATCTGTAAGCTGCAGGTTGACGCGGCAACCACAGCTAGAGAGGCAGTTCAGCAGCTATGCGATGGGCTAGGCTTAAGCGACAGCTTTGGCTTTGGGCTAGTCTTGTCGCTGTATGAAAAACTTATGCCGCTGGGTGCCGGACGGGAGCATGTGCTTGATGCCATTTCAAGCTGTGAGCAGCGGCAGGTTGATGCGCCGTGGAAATTTTATTTGCGCAAGGAGCTCTTTGGTGCCTGGTATGATCCTGCACTAGACCCCAAAGCCACACATCTTATCTACAAGCAGATAATGGATGGACTCAAGTGTGGTGAGTATCGCTGTCGCTCTGAGAAGGATATTGCGATGGTCTGTGCTCTGGCCGCCTACGTGGAGCTTGGCGCAAGACCCGTTGACAGTCTTACTGATACACAACTAACAACTTTTGTGCCGCGAGATCTACTGGCGCCAGGTGAACGTGCCGTCCAAAACTGGAGTCGTCTTATTGCAGCCACATATGAACGCAGTGCATATGTCAAAAAGGGGCTTGACCCTGAATCCCAGCAGCGCGCAAAGGAGGATATTTGTCTGTTTGCGCACTTGTCGTGGCCAATGCGTCATTCACGTCTCTACGAGGTGGTCCGCTTGTCTGGTCCAAAACTGCTAAGCGATGACCTTATGCTGGCTATTAATGCCACTGGTGTTTCTCTGATCGATGAAACAGAGCAGGTGCTCGCCTCATGTAGCTACGCTGAGCTGCTTGAGGTCCATTATCGTGCCAACGATCAGATACACGTGCTCACTGCTCAACAGGAGAACTTTGTGCTGCAGTCTGGCGAGGCACTAGATGCCGTCGAGCTGATCGACTTTATGCTTATCAATTTAAAGCAACGCTCCAGTTATGCCGTAGCCCTAGAGAACTCTTCACAGGACCAGCCCGAGGTGCAGCAAGACGAGATGCTGCCCCTAAAATCTGGAGACTTGGTGCAGTTTGAGGCTGGAGTTACAGGTGGCCATCTAATGGCGGATACTGCTCAGCGCAGCTGGCGTGGCATTGCGAGTGGACAATGTGGCCTGTTTAACGCCGGTAATGTGCGCATTTTGGCCACACTGACCAAGCCCAGCATTCAGCTGCAGCAGGTATTCAGAGAACAGGCCACTTCTGTCCAGGTGACGAAACCAAGAGACTCACAACCAGTGGCTGCTAAACGACGACGTCAGCATAGTTTGGCCCAGTTTGCTGAGATGCACTTCAGGCAGCTTATGGAGTAAGTATAAATTACACTTAGTTCATGTGCTATAACCAACTGAAATGTTGTCTGTTCATAGCTCGGAGCAGGCACCTCTGTGGAAGTATTCTGGTGAACCGCTTAAGGCCCCTCTACTTAGAACATTGCACAACAAGCCACAGTTATTTCAGCAGGCTCTCGTCATCTATCATCATATCCTTAAGGTAATCTCAACAAACAAATGTGTATGGAATGCTGTATTATCAATAAAATCCTTATTTTTTGTAGTACATGGGCGATATAGCCCGAGGCAATCTGCCCGTTAACACGGATTTGATATTCCAACCGGCACTACAGCATGCGCTGCTTTGCGATGAGATCTTTTGTCAGCTAATGAAGCAGCTCAGTGAAAATCCGCTGGCGGAGAGTGAGCAGCGTGGCTGGGACTTGCTCTATCTGGCCACGGGTATCATGGCGCCAAGTGTTCTTATCATGCGTGAGCTTATACTGTTTCTACGCCTGCGACCAGATGCACTATCGGACGCCTGCCTAAGACGTCTGAAACGTACTGTTTTGTACGGCCAACGGAAGCAGGCGCCGCACCTGATCGAGGTGGAGGGAATACAGCAGCGCTGTATGCACATTTATCACAAGATATACTTCCCAGACGACACTGTGGAGGCCTTTGAAATAGAGTCGCATACGCGCGGAGCGGAGCTCATAACAGAGATTGCAAATCGCTTAGAACTCAAGTCGCAGCTGGGATTTAGCATCTTTCTTAAGATCGGCGAGAAGATTTATGCTATGCCCGAGGCGGAGTTTGTATTTGACTTTATCACGCAACTATTGCATTATCTACGCCAGCATAAAACAATCCGCTCCAGCTGCGACGGTCATTACCAACTTCACTTTATGCGTAAACTCTGGCTAGACTGCCAGCCGGGAAAAGATCTTAATGCTGATCTAATATTTAACTATCCACAGGAGTTGCATAAATACCTGAAGGGCTACTATGTCGTTAACTTTGAACTGGCCCTGCAACTTGTTTCGCTTATTTACAGGGCCGATTTTGACCACGATGAAGGATCGCCGCTACAGGAGATGCTTCCTCGTCTGGTGCCCGAGGATTTGCTGCCTTTGCAAACGCTGGCTGAATGGCATCAACAACTTTTGCCTGTACTTGATCAGAATAACGGAATCGACGCCGATCAGGCCAAGATAATGTTTCTTCAGGTGCTTTCTAAGCAGCAGTGTTTCGGCTCTACCTTCTTTGCCGTAAAGCAACTGAACAATGAGTCCATGCCCGAGAATCTATTGATTGCGATTAACTGCACTGGCTTCCATCTGATTGATGGACATAAAAAGAACTTGCTGCGCAGCTACAGCTACGCAGAATTGGGAATATGGAGCTCAGGCAAAAACCACTTTCACATACGATTCGGCAATATGATTGGCGCCTCCAAGCTGCTCTGCAGTACCACACAAGGCTACAAAATGGATGATCTGCTGACATCATATATGAAGTACTTTAATAATCAATAACTTGAATAAACACATTCCATTATATGTATTTGAGGTCTTTAGTCTTGTCAATTAGGGCAAGCATGCCAGCCATCAGTTCATCGCAGTTGGGTAGAATCTGAGCAGGTGGTAGGACAAATCCAAAACGGCCTTTATCCCGGAACTCAATTGTAAAGCCCACTTTTTTTTCTAGCACATTGAAGACCCAGTCGACTGAGGAGCCAGAAGCAACATCTGCAACAATAAAATAGCTCTTTTAGCCTCTAGCCAAAAAGTTTTCAAACTGATTAACATACATAGCACCTTTGCTGTGGAGCCGTGGGTGTATTCAGTGCCATAAGGCAAGTTTCTTATGGCGCTGGTAAAGGCATCGCCTATTTCCAGTAAATGATCATAGTTTTCTGGAACTTCATCTTCAGTATGGCCATACGGTGATAACAAGTATTGGCCGTAAGAGTGAAAGGAGATGTAGACACTGAATTTGTCCTTGATGCTCGTTAAGTACTCGGACAGTGCCTTAGTCTCTGGCTCCGACCAGGGAAAGGGGCCGGCAAATGTCTCGCTGCAAGGATTTGAGGAGCCGCCATTATTTACCATCCATTCTGAATCAAAATTCCGATTTCCATCTACTCCTATGCAGGTTGATGTGGGATGCGGCTGACGCGTCTTACGCCACATTCTATCCTATATTTTGTTTAGATTGTTAAGTTATCTGATCTCTTGAAGACAAACAAAATTACTTACCGACTGGTGAGAATACGCAAAGCCATCAACATTGAATACAGGCACAATATACCAATCGTAATTATTTGCCAAGTTGCGCACCTCTGTCTTTTGTGAGTTTAACAACTCATTAATGAACCAGGTAGCGGAGGCCGAGGTGATCCACTCGCGTGCATGAATGTTCGACTCTATGAAAATACCGGGCTTGTTTGAGCCATGCGAAATCTTAATGCCACGAATGGTGCGACCCTCATAGGATTGACCAACAGTGAACGCTTCGGTTGTAGTGGGGTGGGCTGCAAGTATTTCATCCAACCACGCCGAAATTTCCGAAAGACTATAGTATCGTGTCCAGCCAAAGGTGCCGCTATCTCTGCCGGAGACTTGCTCGTCATCGATTAGCCTAAATGAGGTATAATAAATTTTATAGTTCCCATTAAAGACATACTACATATGTATCGCCATATTAGAAAATAAAAAACCATCAAGAACCATTTAAATGTAGACGACTTTTTCTTAAAGGCTCATATCGTTTGTATACCTAAACGGTACTTACTTTTGTACGTTATCGATTAGTAGCTGACTGCTTACGCCATATAGTTTGAGGAACATATGGAATCGGCTAGACTCCGAAGGACCAACCATAATGTCTACTTGCTTAGTGGCCTCATCGTAATCCTTCCAAATGCTCAGCTAAACAACACAAATGTTTATAGAAAAACCTCAAATCATCAATTAAACCTTGCATACATACCTTTTGGCTAAGTTCACTTAATTTGGTTACCAACGATAACTGTACATTGTTTTGAATGCTTAACTGGTATACGCTGTAGTTGTCGTAGCGCACTTTTATTGGGTCCTTGAGGATCCCAGCACTGACCAGAGCTACAAGAGTTGCGAGCACCCAAATCAGACGCATTGCGATAGTTAACTGTTTGATATCGTAGTCAAAGTTGAACCTCAACACCTAATTGTGATGTTCTAAAGCATTTAACGTGAAATAATCTATATTGTTTTATTGCTATATTGCTTTGGGGCTTTTTAAGCAGTTAAAATTCTAATTATGTTTTAAGTACACCAACAACAATTCTCATTGATCCAAGATAATGCCGAGGGCCATTTGAAAGAGTAATTGATCCTTACAACTTTGCAATTCTTCATTTTTATTTGTTTAATAATATTATTTATTCCTCATATTTAAGATTTAGATAGCCCAACTTTTTGCATTCAGCCAGCAATGCTAAGATGCCAGCTAAAGCCTCCTCGGCGTTAGGTATTATATAAGCTGGCGGCAGCACAAATCCAAAATTACCAGTGTCACGAAACTCAATGGTATATGATATTTGAATATTCTGTTCACTGTATGCCCAATCATTGGATGCGCCAGTTGCATGATCTTCAACAATATAAAAATAAAATTATTTGCTTTATATGATCTAGTTAGGTAACTCACAAAGAATGCCTGCGGTTGATCCATATGTGTAGACTGTTCCGTAAGGCAGTCCTCCGATTGCGTCGCCAAAAGCCTTTGCTATTTGCATAAGGTCGTTGTAGTTATCCGGAAACTCTTCGTCAGTATGTCCATAGGGCGAGAGCAACATTTGACTGAAGGAGTGGAAAGCTAGCATGACATTCAGTTTATTCTTAATGCCACTAACAAAGTCCGACAAGGCTTTAACCTCTGGCTCGGAGTACGCATGTGGCCCAGCGTAGTCCCAGGCGCACGGATCTGAAGAGGCGCCAATCTCCATCCAGTGCGTATCATGGTTGCGATTGGGATCAACTCCAATGCAGGTGGAAATATTTGATGGTTGCCGCGTCTTCCGCCACAGACGATCCTGTGTACAAGTATAATAGCTTAGGCCATGAAGTATGTTGTCATTAAAAGATTTCAACTAATTTACCGTTTCGTGGCTATACACAAATCCGTCCACGTTCAGCACTGGCACAATGTACCAGTCATGATTTGCAGCCAACTCTTGCACCAGATCATCGTTGGAACTGAGTAGTTCGTTTATAAACCAAGTTGCAGTGGCTGAGGTTATCCATTCGTTTGCATGTATATTGGACTCAATAAATATACCTGGATTGTTCGACTTGTATGAAATTTTGATGCCGCGTATGGTTCGCCCCTCGTATGATTTTCCTACTATAAAACCTTCGGTAACACTAGGGTATGTTAATAGTATTTGATCCAGCCAAGCCTCGATTTCTGCCAAGCTATTATAACGTGTCCAATCAAATGTGGGGACTGATCTTAAATTTGCTGCTTGTTCGTTGTTAATCAATCTGTAAGGAATATCAGTTGATTGATAGTTAAGAACATTCATAAGTAAAGTTATACTTACTTCTGAACATCCGCTATGTAAAGATGTGCACTAGCATTAACTTGTTGTAGATGTTCTTTAAATTGAATTAATGCATCTGGTGCGACCATCAAATGCATTTCATCCTTATTTTTACTCCACACTCTGAACTGTGCATAAGTTAATAACCTGTCTGAAACTACAATATATATTCTACTTACATGATCATATTGTTTTGTTAAGTCCTGCAGCAACTGACGTTGCTCTGCATTTTCATACTTGATACTGTACACTCTGTAGTTGTCATAGCGTACAATATGTTCCTGTTTCTGGTAGCGTTCAGGATCCTGTGTAAGGCTAGCTGCCTTGACTAAAGCTATTAAACCCACTACGGCAAGTAGCTCGTAATGTCTCATGTTGCTTGCCTCAAGTTTTTTGGCCAACTAATTAGCTTATCCAAAGAATTTGTACTATATAGTTGATATGTTCACGAAAAAAGCGAAAATTCTTATCTTTAAGAAACTATTCGTTTGAATTTTGCGATATCGTATTGATATCGTATTCAAAGTTGAACCTCAACACCGAATTGTGATGTGTTAAAAAATTTAACGTGAAATAATCTATATTGTTTTATTACTATATTGCATTTGGGCTTTTATTTATTCCTAATATTTAAGACTCAGATAGCCTAACTTTTTGCATTCAGCCAGCAGGGCTACGATGCCAATTAAAGCCTCCTCGGCATTTGGTATTATATAGGCTGGCGGAAGCACAAATCCAAAATTGCCAGTGTCACGAAACTCAATGGTATATGATATTTGAATATTCTGTTCGTTGTATGCCCAATCATTGGTTGCGCCAGACGCGGGATCTTCAAAAATAAAAGAAATTCAGTTACTTGCATTATATGATGTAGTTGAGTAACTCACAAAGAATGCCTGCGGCTGATCCATATCTGTAGACTGTTCCATAAGGCAATCCTTCGACTGCGTCGCCAAAAGCTTTTGCTACTTGCATAAGGTCGTTGTAGTTATCCGGAAACTCTTCGTCAGTATGTCCATAGGGCGAGAGCAACAGCTGACTGTAGGAGTGGAAAGCTAGCATGACATTTAGTTTATCCTTAATGCCAATAACAAAGTCCGACATGGCTCTTATCTCTGGCTCGGAAAATGCATGTGGCCCAGCGTAGTCCTCGGCGCACGGATTTGACGAGGCACCGCCATTCTCCATCCAGTGCGAATCATAGTTCCGATTGGGATCAGCGCCAATGCAGGTGGAACTATTTGATGGTTGCCGCGTCTTTCGCCACAGACGATCCTGTGTAAAAGTATAATAGCTAAGGTATGTTGTCAATATGAGATTTTAACTACTTTACCGTATTGTGGCTATACACAAATCCGTCCACATTCAGCACTGGCACAATGTACCAGTCATGATTTGCAGCCAACTCTCGCACCAGATCATCGTTGGAACTGAGTAGTTCGTTTATCAACCAAGTTGCCGTGGCTGAGGTTATCCATTCGCGTGCATGTATATTGGACTCAATAAATATACCTGGATTGTTCGACTTGTATGAAATTTTGATGCCGCGTATGTTTCGCCCCTCGTATGATTTTCCTATTATAAAACCTTCGGTCACATTAGGGTATGCTAATAGTATTTTATCTAGCCAAGCCTCAATTTCTTCCAAGCTATTATAACGTATCCAACCAAATGTGGGGACCGATCTTAAATTTTCAGCATGTTCGTGGGTAATCAATCTGTAAGGTAGTTAAGTTGATTGATGTTTAAGAACATTCATCAGTTTAGGTAAACTTACTTCTGAACATCCGCTATGTAAAGATGTGCACTAGCATTAACTCGTTGTATATGTTCTTTAAATTGAATTAATGCATCTGGTGCGACCATCAAATGCAGTTCATCTTCATTTTCATGCCAAACTCTGAACTGTGTATGTATATGTTAATAACCTGTCCGAAACAACAATTTATATGCTACTTACATGATCATATTGTTTTGTTAAGTCCAGCAGCAGCTGACGTTGCTCTGCATTTTCATACTTGATATTGTACACTCTGTAGTTGTCATAGCGTACAATATATTCCTGTTTCTGGAAATGTTCAGGATCCTGTGTAAGGCTAGCTGCCTTGACTAAGGCTATTAAAGCCACTACAGCTAGTAGCTCGTAATGTCCCATGTTTCTTGCTTAAAGTATGTTGTCTAACTATCTAGCTAATCCAAAGTATTTTTACTACATTGTTGATATGTACACGAAAAGAGCTTTAAATCTAATCTTAAAAAAACTATTCATTTGCTGATTATTATTGCAATGATAAGGAATGGTAAGCTCATTGCATTTTTTTAAACAACTTCTGACTTTCTTATACTCTGTCTTTAGTTATCGTTACACTTTATTATTTATTTACTTTCGTATATGCCGAGATTCTTCTTTGTTAATTCAAAGGCAGCTGTTTCACTGTTATACATTTTTGTGCCCTAAATAAAACAGCTGCCCGGCATTATTAATTGATCCGTTATATAAAAGCTCATTCAGATTATTATAGAAAAGCCATAACAATGAGACTCGTGGTGGCAACAGCTTTATATATTTTTGTTTCAGCAAATGCCACTGGGCTTCCAAAATCAAAGCGTTTTGATGATTTTTCGGTCTACAAAATCAAAATTGAAAATTTGAATGATCGTGATACAGTCAACACTCTACTAAATCAACCAAGCAATGTAAGTCGTACTTCTAACATATCTTTACATTACTAATTTACTACATGTAGTACAACTTATGGCACACAAGCCCCAAGGAGATGCACGTCATGGTGAACCCCAAGGTTCTGCGTACATTCAAACTTATAATGCGTCAAAAAAATATATCGACTCAATTACTAATACCAAATGTTCAAGTGTAAGTTCTTAACTCAGATTGAATATTTCTTTGAAATGCAACACTATTTCAATTTTTAGACTTATTGATGATAAGGAGAAACAATATGCTGAAGTAATTTAATAAACAAACAAATATATATTTTTATAAGAATGCACTTTAATATGAGTAAAACTTTACGGGAAAAAACATTTGAATGTTATTGCATCATTGTTGTAGCAGTAGGATTACGTTTGCTTATTGCATCCCGTGCCACAGTCGGAGCCTTCACAAATGTCACAAAGAGAGGACTTCACCTGATAATACTCGGTAGCACGGCGATCCGTGTCATAGTAATCGTATAAGGAAACGGCAGCGGGTTTTTGCTTGGCCACCGAGTGCGCCCGAATGCCTTCCACGGGTAAGCACTTTATATCACCTGGTGTCAAGCTGTCGAAGTAGACAATTACCGTTGAGTCGGAGTTCTTGGTTTCAATGCGTTTAACCCGATCAACTGCTTCAATATTGCCAAAACTTTCTGCATCGCCAACGAATCCAGAGGGCATAGAAATTTCCATAACGGCCATGTTGGAGTCCTTCTTCTGGTCGCTAGTCTCTAGGGGTACGTATTCGGCGCACACCTCTAGGGTAAGCTTTTGCAGGGGTGTATCCTTAACGGTAGGTGTGACCTTGAAGCTCGGTTTCTTATCTTTCTCAGCCAGATTATATCGGTAGGAGAGTTGCACCATTGCCGACCCTTTACCTTTAGCGGTGAAGTTAAGCGCACGTGTGCTCTTGGGCAAAACGTGACTCTGAAGCACAAGCGAATTTTCCGGATTTACTTTAATAGTGCCACTGTTGCTACTGGTTTCGTTAGTGTTCCCAGATGAAACAAAGTCAATGTCAATGGTTCCAGTACCAGAGCCAGTACTATAGGCAAACTTTGTCAAGGCTTGCAAGCCAATGACAGTATCTTGTGTGGAAGAGAACCCGCCAGCACTGTTACGCTGGGCAATAAGCCACTTGACGATTGGCAGTGTAGCTTCTGCCGGTTCTACTTCCAGGAGAGCGATAAGCACGTATGAGGTAATTTCAACATCGTTGCTGCTAGAACGCCAACTGGTAAACGAATTGGTCTCTGTAGAGGGTTTTTCAGTTGCCTTGGACCACCACTTGCGACCATCTTCCTGCTTGGCCACACTCTGAAGCTTTGCCAAAACCTGCTTCGCTTGCGGATGCTTGGCCATCTGCAGAGCAACGGCGGCAATGGATAAGGAATATTGATCCTTTGTCTTATCAACCTCTTGAGCAACATATTGAAGAGCCTTGTCAATCGTTTGCTGATACTTCGATATGACTTCCTGAAATACAAAAGTATTTGTACTATTTAACTTATTTGACGAATAAAAAGGGAGCTTACATTGTTTTCAAAGAACGCAATCAGCACAAATGATGTCAGTCCCAAAGCGTTCTGGTTAGCGTTGTCAAACAACTTGCCAACCTCAGGGAACTCGCCATTGTCCTTTTGTTTGGAGGCAAGAAAATCTAGACCTTGGACTATAACTTTGGGGTCCACGTCAGTGTATTTGGCAGCCTGATGAAATGAGCGTACTACATAAGCAGTTAACCATGTGCTGCCCGAAGGATCGGATTTGCCAAAAGCGCTGTAGGAGCCGTCGTCATGCTTATAAGTGAGTTCTCGTTGGTATCCAATCTCTAGAAACTTTCTTGCCTTGGCCTCTACGCTGGGCATTTTGCGATTCGTGACTTCCAGATATTTGACAACCAGAATGTTTGGCACAAAGTTAACCATGTTTTGTTCACCACAGCCGTAGGGCATGCGCACCAAATTGTCCAAATTCTTAATAGTGGGACCCAAGAGATCACCAACCACAGAGAACTCAATAAATTCAGAGTCTAAAACGGCTTCGCTGGGTATATTAGCTTTAAGTTCCTGACTTATTTCGGATTGGTCCTTGAGGTTAATAAAAACTGCCTTATTTTCAAACTGTGTGACGCCTTCGGGTTCGACCTTTAACTTTTGATGAATCGTATCGCCTGCCAGTGGAGTTGTGGCTGTGATCTTCAGCGTAATTGACCCCACTTTCTTGGGGCGTATCATAAAGGAGACACTCTGGCCGTTGTTTGAGGGTATAGACACTCGCTTAACCCTTCGAATCTCATCAATAGACTTTTCCTCAACCTCATTGGTGGCCTCAGTGAATTCGTATTCCTTGTCTGAGTTGTCCATTACTACTTCTGCGTCGAGTGCCTTATCCATGTAGTTGAATATAATGACAGGTATCGCTATGACCTCACCTGCAACACACATATGTATATACGTTGGATTAATTTGTGTACAAGTCTTAAGTACATATTTAAGCTCTTACCGCGCTTTACCGAATAAGGAAGATTGGTGGAGACAAAAAATGGCTGAAATACTCGAATTTTGCTTGGATTCTGTGTAAGAGCAAAGCCGGTTCTTGGATTTAACGAAAATCCGGTTACAACCCATGATGTGATAGTGTCCGGCACCTTTTTAGTCAAGGTAAGGCCTTCCGAATCGGTGCTAAATTGGAATAAAAAAAACGTTTAATTAATTGTTCCAATTAGTCAATAAACATAGATAAGCACATTCATTAAATACGTTAAGTAACATTTCGATAAGGTACCTTTAATAATGAGGGTTATAAATGTACATTTAAAAGCATAATATAGCCGCATGAGTTTCCACAAGTTTTATGTATTGTATTATACCAATGAGCGAACATTCCACTACTACTAAATGTTAATGTGATACGTTTATATTTAAAAATGTCTGTAAGCGAAGTATTTGTGTACTTTTTAGAAAAAAATCCTTGAAAAATCCAAGTTTCCATAAATATTTCGCGAACGGCGGTAACTTTTTGTAATGTCTCTTCATCGAATATGTTATTAGAATCATTTGGTTTTTGTGTAGTTTTTCGTGTTTTGTTCGTATTATGCCTTTCCCCACTGACTTTCATTATGGGAATTAACCCCGAGTCCGGTTTCTTAATACTGTTTACTTAAAATGTAGAAATGCAAGATTATAATTAGTTCATTAGTAGTGTAGCAGTTATGAATTGTTTTTGTACTTATGATATTGTGCTGATTATTGTATTCACATTGCCTATTAGCCCATTGTGTTATGTTTTGTATAGAAAATATCAAAAATTACGTTATATTGTGAAGAAAAATCCAAGATTCGGGAAACTCTTTTCGTATATGAGGTATGGCTGCAGTGGCTCGATGTACTCCCCCACTACTAAATGCCAAACTCGGAGGTATAGGTTGTAAACCACTAAAAGATCCAAGTGGCATTAGAGTCGCGCCCCGTAAAAACTGGTTACTATATCGTGCACCTACATAGTTTAAAAAGCAAAATTCAAGCTCAGTTTAATATGACTACTTTCTAGACAACGCGTGAACAAGCTATCTCAATATATTCGAATTTTATAAGATCAATTAAAAACAATTACTTAGAACCTCATATTTTAGATTGTTCTTCTTTGAAGATGCCCTTTAAAATGTAAGTACAGCATATTACTATGTACTCAAAAATAAGACTTAATAGCATTAAGTTAAATAAAGCCAAAAACCAATATTTAATCTCTAATGGGTAAAGAAAGACCGTTCGAAGCCGAGCTTTTGAAATGAGTGTTTGAAAAGACTAAGCATAAATAGATACTTAGCTCATTAGTGTTAGGAATAGTTTTGCAAGAAGAAATTCTAAAACATTAACTAAAAAGCTTGCATACTTCTCAATGTGTTGAAAAATCCAGCTTTCAGGAAACTCTTCACGTATGTGTATTTTCTGGTCAAAAACTATATATTCTCTATTGAGTTCATTAGAAAATGCAACGCTATCTAGTTCAAGTGCCACTTCGGTATCTGCATAAAATAATTTTTATTTAGAATACTTCAATAATAAAATTGAAATGAAAAATTGAACTGAAATCGCAAAATAAAAAAATATTTTCTAGGCTTAAAGCTACAGATTGATTTTAAGATGATTTTTCTTCCCATACGGATTACGGTGTCGAAATTACAGTTAGTTTTTACCCAAAAGCATTAGTTAATTCAAAGTATACAAAAAAAAATATATGTATTTTCAATTACGTTATATTGTTAAGAAACATCCACGTTTCAGGAAATTCTTTTCGGATTTGGGGAACAATTGGAGGAGCAAATACTGGCCCCGGCACTCCGGGCATAACTCTGTGGCTCACTGGAAAAGACGCTCCAGCTGCCATTGCATACATAACAATCCCAGGACCACGTAGAGGAAGGGCTTCAGCATAATACCTATAACCTAAATTTTAATGTTAGGTTTTAGTACACCGATTAAAACATGAATAGTTATAGCTGCCCACAAGAATGAAAACATAATCTGGATCATACATCTACTTGAACATAATTAAACTCATACTTTTCGACGTTGTCAAATATCCAACTCTCAGGAAAGTCCTCTCGTATGTGCGTTTTTTGTTCGAAATAGTTTATCTCTGCATGGTATCTGGTATCACTTAATAAATAAGCAACGTAGGGGAAAGGATCTGCGTTTAAATACAATTGTTATTGCTAGAGTTAGGTCTGGAAAACTGAATGGGAAAACCTCAACCATTGTTGGGAATATCGAAAATACATAAGTTATATTGTAAGTAAAATCTCAAACAAATTTGTTACTTTGATTACTACATGATTTATACACATCATGCTTTAGGATAGCAGGCAACAACCCACCTCATATTAACAGGTTGCCATATCCAAACCTCCTCGAAATTTTCGCGTATTAATTCAACTTTCATCGCTGGCTGAGTATCGGTTTCGCTATTAGAATCGTAATTGGCAAAGTCATCTTCTACTTCACCATCTTCAGAACCGTATCGGTCAAACACGCCATCAACCGCGTCATATGAACGTGTTGCTAAAATTCATACACCGACAGATATTTTTATTGGATAGTCCCAAAATGAAGCCCTAGCTCACACTGAAACCTAGCTTTATTTTGGTTTGGTATTAAAATACCTTTTCATTTGTTTGATTAAATTCTGATCTGTCAAGCTTAAAGCCCAGCTAAGGCACACGTTAAACTTACCAAAGTTATAGGGATAATTGGCATTTGTGAGTGTGACCAAACCAGATGATTGTCCTGGATAGCGACCGTACCCACGCTGCCAGGGTGTAGTTGTTTTGTACTTGCTGAGGGTGTTGAATACATCGTCACGAGCTAAATCATTGCCAGACTTGAGCAATAAAACGCTCTGATCCACACCCAGAAGACCCACATAGGAATCAGCATCAGTTTTAACCTGTAGTTTGACTTCTTCGCTAGGCTTAGCCTCTAAAGGAGCAGTTATTTCGATCTGCGGGCAACAATTGTTAAACTCATTCCGTATCTGTTTTCAATGGTTCAATCTACTTACCGAGTTTTCGAAATCCTTTTCAAAGTCAACTGTTCGCTCCTCGAAACGCAGCTCGTTGTTAAAGATGTAGTACACATAAATTGAGGACTGCGGAACCATGGCAAAGGTGGGAGTAAACTTAACCGTTTGGCTCTTGCGACCTTCGGGCACATCGACATGTTCGACTTTCACAATGTTTCCTCGAGCAATAATTGCGTAAACAAAATATGGTATATGTTCGTTCGACTTTACATTAAATGAAACATCTTTGCCTAGTTTTGGTCTGTGCAGATATAAAATAAATACAACTTCGCCTGAAGAATATTATGTACTCACGTTTTAGTGTTCATTTCGATCTTAAGCGGCTCAGCGGTTTCAACAGTTGGTTGAAATTTGTGTATTGTACCCAAATAAGAGTTTGAGTCTGCATAGAATCCCTTTACACTGTACAAATGAAACTGGTTTTCGGGCAGTGTAACATTAAAGGTGGCAATACCATGCTCATTCAAAGGAGCTTCAAGTTCGATTGTCTCGTTGTCGAGTGCTGGTTCAAGTGGCATTGGCACAACGCCAAATCTATAAGGCAGGGGCCTTGGCTCAAAGTTGAAGTATCTATGAGGTCCTTCAAATGCCAGCTTTGCTTTTTTCGTGGCATCCCGAACAGGAGAGCCATCCAAATTTTTAACAACGAATTGATAAATGAAGGATTTGCTTGGATGATAACTGGAAGCAGCATCAATAGCTTCCAGTTTGTAACGTTGCATGTGGAGAGTGACAACAGTTGATGCGTTCTGTTTGTTACCCGTCAAATCCTCAGTCACTTCGGCAAAGATTTTCATCGGTGGCGTGTATCGTGAGGCATATTCGGAGCTCTCAATGGGAAACTCAACATGACCCTTGCCATCAATATCGATCGTTTTCATCTGGTTCATCGTGCTTCCACTGGGTCCATAATAACTATAGTTTGGTGTAAGAGAGACAGTGGCCTTGCCCTTAACCGGCTTTCCGTATGTGTACTTGGCTCGAACTGTGGCCTTGATAACACCATCCTGGACTGCAATGTCCTTGGCCGATTCCACCATAACCTCAAACTTGGGCAGCACGTATTTGGCAACCTCAAAGGACTTAGTCTCCGAGCTCTCATCAGCAACACTAACAGCAATGTTCCACTTACCCAAAACAGGCTGCTCCGATAGCTGTAGCTCTCCGGTGTAGACGCCCTTGTTTAATTTCACGTCTGACAACTGCTTGATGCGATTCTGTGCACCATCGTTGATAAGAATCGTTATTGGTTTGACAATAGCTGCAGGTCGCGTGTTTTCATCCAGAAAAAGTACTCGAAACTGAACTAGATCTGCTGGCTTGTATGTAGCCTTATCTGTTTGAATGAATATTGATGCTTTGTTATCGGCATAGTTTAGGAGCGTTGAGTTCTCAAATATAATGCCCTCGATGCCGGCAGCTGTCAGATTGTAGTCGCCGTTCAACAACTTTGGCACGTCAAACTCAACATTTACTGTGGACATGGGTTGCACCTCCACCTGTTTGGTCTCATTATACGATGGTCCAGTGATTCCCACCTTAATGATGCTTTTTGCGTCAGCCTTGTGCACGGAGACGCCTACATTATACTTAGAGTTAGACCGTATGGTGCCAGGGCCTATCACCGTGTATAGGCTGCAAAATTCAAATTAAAAATATATAAATATTTATTATTACAGCAATTATACTAAGTGCTATCAACAAACTATAAGTTTATTCATTTTCTGATTGCAAGCGCAAACCCGGATTTAACACAAACAATCATTAATGCAACTTTTATGTCTCTTGGCAATTTAAATTTTTTTACTTATCATTATTCTTCCACTTCATTCTCCTTATATACTGGTTGCGTTGACATCAGCATACTTCGAAGTGTTACCAAAAAATTCACTCACAAAAGATAACGAAACATAAAAGTTATCTCTGTGGAGTTTTACATGTGAAATGTATTGAACCGGTTTAAAAGTATGAACATATTGCTGATTATCTGACAGGGATCTCTACTTTTCAACTTTTGTCTACATCAAAATATAGATTTATAAATAAGTATTTGACTTGTGGGTACATATGTATGTATGTTTATACTTATTGTGTGAACTTGAACCTGCCTTATGATTTATAATTGATAGCTTTGTGAACCATTGGGTCTACCTGGCTATCAACTACTTACCCAGCGGCATCAATAAGTATTCCCAGTTGAAGTAGACAAAAACAAAGCGTTAAGTAACGCGGCATATTCGCGTTAATTTTATGACTTGAATTTCAATACAAATATGTTTACTAGGCTCTACTTATATGGAATTTTGGGAAATAACGGGCACGCAATCACTGCTTTAAAACAGTGCTATTGATCATGATTCACAGTAGTAAGTATTGTTTACAATTTTGTTTGTTCACTATCAGCACTTCCACAAATGTTAAATAGAAAACACACAAACAACAGAGCGCGGCTTCGTTTGTCAATATTGTATTGTATCGGTCGACACTCGGATTCACAATGAGCTCGTTCCGATGCGAAGCTGGCTTTTAATAAGATTTTGAGTGTCACACGAGCGCCAATCGAGCAATCGGCTAATATTGTCTGTTCGCCTCACATGCATTCACCCATACATACATATCTTTTTACGGTGTTCACTGAGAAATTCCCCGCTGGTAATTGTCTGTATACATGTACGTATGTATGTAGGCATTCATCCACAGCATCAAAAGATCGGCACATGCCGGCCGTTCTTTTGTCAACGTCATTGATGACGATACTCAGAATTCACACCGTGGTTTAATTTATCGCACTGCAGTACAAAAAAAAGTAAGCTAAAAGTAAGTTTCTGACCTTATAATATTATACATTTATTGGCTTGTATAGCAAATAAAGATTAATGTTGCTTGCTCAGATGGACATCTTGCATTCGAATATTGAAATAAATGCAAAAACAAATTTGATGCACAAAATTTCAAAATCACCACATCAGTTGTTAACAAAATTTCCTACTATCAACCACCGAGAACTGCTTTACCATCTTATTTGCACTTATTTGTTTTTATTTTCAATTCAATTTGGGATTTTCGTCAAAAGTGATTTTCGATTTTCGATTTATATGAAAAAAAAAAAAAAAGTCTTGTAATTTTATTTAGAATTTTTCTGCATACTCAACTTTTTTTTTTTTTTTTTGACATTTTTGGCGGAGTTTTTTTTACCATCGCCATCTAGCGCCGGGTGTCAGCGAAAATACTGTGTTTCCGCCGAAAAAGGTTGCTGTCTACACTAAATTTGCCGCGTATTTTCTTTCTACCCCATATTTTGAAAAGTTTGTAACAGGTAGTTTTAATTATCTTAATAATTAATAATTAACCTAGTAGGTACAAGGGACGATTACATATTTGAGAAATTAGACAAATCTATTGCTTTTAAGACAGCGTCATTATTAATAAAACTATGGCGACAACCACAAAAATATGACTTGAAAATCGGCTAAAAATTAAGTTTCTAGATTTAAATGTAGTATTATTTAAGAGCTAAATACAAGACTTTTGATGTACTGCATATAAAAATCGGGCCAATATTAGCCAAGTTATGGTAATCGGAAGCTCTGTTCTACTCCCAAGTCTAGTACATGTCGCTTATTATTCACAAAAATTTAACCTGAAAATCTGATAAAAATAAAGTTTCTAGATTTAAATGCAGTAATAATTTAGAGAAAAATCAGACAATAATTTTTGGGCTTGGGGTATCTTCTTGTCGAGACTTATCAACTTAAGCCTTTTAATATTTTTGTTTTTAAGAAATCTGGAAAGGTTGGGTAACGCTTGAAACAGTTTAGCTAAAACATAATAGAAATGGAAAAAAATGTATATGAAGATATTACTGGATTCTTTATTAAAAATGTTCTACCGGGATGATGTGTGATTTAAATGTATGTCAGTGCACTTGAATGACACGCACTTTTCTGCATTTCTGCATTTATGAGTATACATACATATTTGTTGTTGTATTTGTTTTGTTATTTAATAATTGATTTTGCTCCTTAGACAATTATGGGGATTATAAGTTTTGCTCCTTAAAGGATGCTTAATATGTGGCCACAGCTTACTGTTTAACACAAATTTGTATTTGCTTTTATATTTCTACATGTATCACAAATGATGTATAAAAGCCCAACGCATTTTTCGCATTTCCTTGTTGATCCTGCAAAGGTGCTCTGCGGCTTTTTAACAACGTTGGGTTTGCAACTCAAATTATAATATTGCATTTTTTGGCTTTATTTATGTGGGCGTATAAAACTGTTAAGTTCAGACAAACATGAACTAAATTAACGAATAACATTATAATGCATACTACACGATCTTTACGATTTATATATGTATGCGTAAAATTACAAAAATTATATTGAAGATTTATCGACTGCTCGTAAAAATAGTGGTTATAATAATAATTGCTTTATATCACCAGTTTGCCTGGACACAATCGAATTCCGTTCCGGTTTCTTTTGTCAAAAAGTGATTTGGTTTAAATATTGCAGTGTTCTGTATCACAAGGCTCATGTTTGATTTCAATTCGGTTTTATGCACGTTTTTGACACACAACAGATCTGTAGCTACAAATTTAAGAAATTGTGGATCAGGTTCCAACATAAGGACGGAGTGATTAATAAAACGTTGGGATTTGCAATTTAGCTGAATCAACTATTAGTTAATTAAACAAACAGAGCTAAAACTACATACCAATATACATAGTATGTATGTATCTAAGTGCAAGTGGTATTGGTAAGTGGGATGGTAAGTACATAACGATTTTCGTTAAAATTTGTTACGATTTTCAACCTATTTAAGTTCAGACTCTTATGCTTGGTCACAAGATTTTCACTAGAAGGTGTCTGTCTGTTAAGTGCTGTCGAACGTGCCTAGTTTGCGCCTAACCTGTACGCTATATATACTATATGTATAAGACTATTTGTGAGTTTTGTTTTGTGTTGGCCAAACTTTTCCGAGCGCATCTAGAACATCTACAATGCAAAACCGAGTCAACAATTTTGTGTATGATACTAAGAAGAAAACGTGAAACGAAAATTCGAAGCACCATTAAGCTTCGCCTATCTACAGTCCTCGAACACAAAATTCCTTATGCGCATCCTCTATTTACAATAGGCAGGCCACGAAGAACCAATGAGTCTGCCTGCAGTTTAGCGTATCATGTGCAGCTTCCAGCGTAGCACAAAGTACGCAATGATACGTAGGGCGAAAAAGATTCCAATTAAAGCTACCGCATCGACCCAGAAGCGAGCATCTTCCATCGACATCCATTCCAGAAACTTTTTGGGAATGCGATGATGACAGTATATCTCATTACAATGCAGCTTGGCGCGATCCATGCCATAAATCGAAACCATGGCGCCTATATTGAAAAATCATAAATGAGCTGTTTATCTAAAAGAGCAGCAAAAAAAAGCACTTACCCTCAAAGCCATAGCGGACGTAGCTGACATACGTGACCCACTGTAAGTAGCCCGGTATAGTGTCAAAGTTGACAAAGAAACCCGAGAACAGAATAGTGGGAATCGTTGTGACGGGACCAAGAAATACTCCTGTCTCCACATTCATGCCAGCACCTATGAGTAGTCCCAGCGATTGAGCCACCAGTGAGTTAAGTACGCAAATTAACACAAACATTGAGATGCGCTCCGTTTCCATGGGCTGTGAGGTCAAATAGTAGACGACCAGTACAAAAACGCTGGAGAAGACAATCTGTAAAACAATTTGATTTTGCATTTATTGGTTGCTTGAATCATATGTTATTACTTATTAGCTTACCTGAAACGGAATGTCGGCAAGGGTTTTAGCAAAGTAGAAAGCTTTTAGAGAGTACCAATAGTTGAGATGCTCCCGCACAAAAACGGACATCTCCGTGGGAACTGCGTTGGATTAAATTAGTTACATTGTAAGCCAATAAAAGAAATTTCATTTAAAAGTACTTACATGTCAGAATAGTGGGCATCATGGCGGTGAACGTCGTAAACAAGGAGACAAAGAATATGCAACCCGCATTGCTCATAATTTTGCTAGCTTCGTTACCAACATCATAGTAGATCATACCAATAATTGCACCAACAATAATATGGGATGCCAGCCGCATGTGTGTCAGCATTCGATCCCGCATGATTGTGCGAAACGATCTTTTCAGCAATATCCAAAACTGTGTCCAGCCGCTGGTTGGGAAACCCGTCTTGTTGGGAAGGGTAACGACGCTCTCGTGCGAATCCAGCAATGAAGTCATGCAACCGACTACGGTATTCGTGGCGCCACCAGTCACAGCATTCTGGCCACCTTTGGACGAGCTAAAGCTGCAACTGTCGTCGTTGGTGGCAGGTATGTTTATGATACTGCAATCTGAGTTTTGTGACTGCTGCGACTGTTGTGCCTCCAGTTTTGGTGGCTTCAGCTCCGTCAGCTCATCTGCATCATCACCAATTGCTTCCAAGGCCTTGGGTGGCTTCTCATCTTCTAGTGTTATCGTTGCTGCCGCTGGCACTGTTGATGTGGTGTTAGAGTTGCTATTGTTATCCGAACCACTGCCATTCCCTTTCACAATGTCATTGGCAATTGTTTTGGCATTGGTTAAATTGACGCCGTAGTCCTTGTGCAAGTACTTCTTACATGTGCCGCTCTTGACGGCTTGAACCAACTTGGGAACAGCTTCTCCATACTCGCCAGAGGCGACCTCGAGCACGTAATCCGCGGGATTGTGATACGATGGGCATTCGTAGCCCAGGGAAGCTAGGTAAGGCACAAGGCCGTGCACGCGGCCCTCGTACACGCATTGACCCTGGGCCAACAGATACAGATGATCAAACTTTTCAAAGAGACGCGCCGATGGCTGGTGAATTGTGCAGACAATGGTGCGACCTCCACGCGCCAGCGATTTGAGCAGTGAGATTAACTGGAAGCAGGTTGAACTGTCCAGGCCAGAGGTTGGCTCGTCAAAGAACATGACTGGCGGATTGTTGACCAGCTCCAGTGCTATGGACAAACGTTTACGCTGTCCACCTGACAGATTGCAGGTAAGAGTGTTGACCGACTCCTTAAGGCCTATGGTTTCTAGTATTTCCTCAACGACCACGCTCTTGGCATAGGTAATCATGTGCTTGCCGAGCTTTAGGTTTGCGGCCACCATCATGGCTTCACGCACTGTCAGGTTGGCAATGAGTACATCGTCCTGCATGATGTAGCACGACAGCTTACGGAACCTTCGGAGATTCCTTTCCTTGCCATTAATCATCACCGAACCGCTCAACTGGGATGTTCTGCAAGATGTTTTGATTAGCGAACATAATGAAACAGTGTATTTGATCGGAAAAACTTACTTATAGCCAGCAAGGATGTTCATGAGTGTGCTCTTGCCTGCGCCCGAGGGTCCCATTATAGCCGTAATCTGTCCATTGCGGAACTTTCCAGAGACGCTCTTTAAAATGGTCTTAAAGCCACGTAGGTGTCCCTCTGCTACGGAGTAGGAGATATCAGCGAACTCGATATCCACCGGCGGACGCTGTGGCAGATGTGACAGCGATATGGTTCCCTTCTTCTGTCCATTTGGGCTGCTGCTGTTGTTTTGTATCTTCGGTGCGAGTACGTGGTTTGCACTGATCCTTCCATTGCAAAGATTATTTTGAGAGCTACAAACAAATGCAAACATTTTCAGAATTATTAGATGTCTAAGAAACAGGCTTTAACTCTATAGCTGCCTACTTTACTACTATTGCATTCTGCCAGCATGGAGCCCCGTTCTCTGGCCGCTGCAAGGCGCTGACACATCCGTTCTTTGTCAGCTTTGTCTGCACAAAGGAAAGCGAGCGCTGGCATGGAACATTATGCGTGGATGCCACAAAGCTGGTATTCTGTATGCCATATGCCTGACACACGTTGCCAACATGATCCTCCTGACAGCTACTTCTTTCAGCGCTGCACCTATTTTCTATAAGTGTCAGCTCCTGGCCGTTTGGCATGATTGCGAATCTAATCTTTCACTTTAACAGAGTCATCTTTGCTATTAAAGAATCTCAAACACTTTTACTTCTCACATACCTCCCACCCACCTACTGTACACTTTGGAAAGAGCAAAGTTCAGTTTGGGTTCAGGTTCATTCATAAAATGTTGTGTGAAAGCACATACATTCATACGTACGTACGTACAGATTGATCGGTGGAGGTACTGATAAAGTATGCCGCTTTCATGACAATCTTGCTAATATCAATTGAAAATACAGTATTGGGTGCAAACTACTTGCTTTTATTTAGTTGAGAGAAGCTAATTGATGATGGATCAATTGACGTTTAATTGCTGTAAACGACTTAACCATCAACCCCACAGCTAACTCAGTGCATTTATGGGCGGTGTGAAGTGGTTTAAAGTTCAGGGCTTGACAAAATTAATTTGTTTTTGTTTATGATTGCGGTTTGCTTTTGATTGTCTAGCAACTTTGTTTTTTCCATTCTCTAGATAATTATTCAACAGTCGGAGCAAAATAGTTGTACAATCAAAAAATTGAAATTCCTCATTGCTTCCAAAGCCTTATTGGGGCCAACAATTGTAATTTTATACATTTGTTCTGCAACAACAACAATAATTGCTGGCTACGTTTTCAGTTAAGCGCCACAAATAATGATTGAAATTGTTGAACACTGTGGCTAATGGGAAAACAGATCGAGCATAGACTCATCAGACAGCGTGTCGATGGACAGACTCAACCGAAAGCGTAAACAGAAGAGAACAGCTGACTGTTGGCTATCGGTGAGTGGTGAGTGGTCGACTCTTACCAATACTAAACAACTAACATATGCGAGTGCACATATGTCAGTGTGTATCTGGTATCCAAAACGCAAAAAACAACAAACAATTGCTAGTCAACGTCACCGAACTCAGTTGTGTTGGTAAATTTCAGATTGCTTATGCATACAGACATACACACATACATATATAGAAGCGTAGTAGATACGATAAATACGAGTATTGCTAGTATTGCCCCACTTCACCACTTCCCTAGTATATCCAACAGCAGCCACAGCCATTGCCATCTGCTGGCCCGCATTGTGAGACAGCTATCGCGAATCGTTTCCCGCGAATTTCTGAGTGCTCGTGCACCCAGCTAGCTGGCCTAGCTGGGTACATTTTAAGTGCGCATGTACTCGCTTGCACCGAGAAATGACTTGGCTTCGTGCAGCTGAGAGATGTTAACGAACCCAACAAAGCCCCCAAGCAGCCAAGCAGCCAAGCAGTTAAGCAGGCAAGTGGCCAAGGCGTATTGCAACAAACTACATCGACGCTTTGTGTTTGACATGCCATGAAATGCACGCGATGCGTCCAAAAGAAAACGAAAAAAGCTAAGGACAGCGCTCTCTGCTTCCCATTTCCTATTCAGTTGAAGCTTTAACAAGCTAAGTTAATTAGGTAAGCATAAATCGAATCATTTTCAAAAACTTCAACTGCTTATCAATCTAAACACTGGGTTGTAGTAGTTGAAATTGCTGGCAATTTAAGCTACGACTATTATATGGTTTGATTAGCAAGCAATAAAGCAGCTGCTACTACTTCGATTGACAGCTAGTAACACCAGTTGCCTGTAACCTTTGACCAGACTGCAAATGTAGTTAGTTACATTGTTATTTTGCACCGATTAATAACACCAAACCGGAACGAACTCAATGGCGCGAAGCATTAGGCAAAAATGCGACAAATAGCTGAGGCCTTTAGGCTTAATTGGTCATTGATTCGGTTTTAACATCGGCGCTCAACAAATATTCACCAAATATACAATGACAGGTAGAATAACCGATATGTATATTGAGTTCAGTGAATGATAAGTGAGACTGATAAGTAGTCGCTGCGTAGGTAACATCTTTCGAAATGCATTTTACAGTCAGTCATGTAAGTACGTGTATGGAAGAGTAGCAGTAGCGGGTGGCCTGATTCTAGCTCTGACCTCAATGTGTGTGAAAGGTCAATGTGTTGGCAGACTTTTATGACAGCTATGCGATTGCTCAAGGAACTCTATAAAAAGGTTTTTAAAGCTGTCAGAAACAGGCAGGCAGGCAATGGTCTGACAGTTAATTTTTTGCTTTATTTTATGGCCCACTGGCCACTGTTTGGTTGTTGCCACTTCACTGAGTGTTACAATTGCATAATTGTCGCACGTTTCACGGCTTTCACCTGCCGACACTTTTCCGTTTTCTACAAGCGACAAACAACGACGTGGCGCTTAAACATTCTACAGATGACACAATTCACATTTAGAATCTTATCTAATATGCACATAAATGTTTAAAAGGACAATTGCCAGTGCACAGAAAAAAAGGAGGAAAAGAAATAACACAAACGCAAAGGCAAACTGGCCGTAAGGTGTTCACAGAGAACAAAACTAAACTGAACGGAACTCAACTCTGTTGAACTGAATGCGGCAAAGTTTGGACAACTTGGCGGCTTGTTCGATTTTTCCAAGCACGCGGCGCCGTCGCTGCTGCCATTTGTTGGGCTCTACTGATTGCTTGAATACCCTATATCCTATCCAGTCAACTGAATCTTTTACAAAATGTATGATTCCCACTTAAAAGTCTTTTAACAGTGAACAAGAATCCAATCGATACTGACACAAGCACAATTAATCCTCTTTCGCATTAGTAGTCGAAGCACTTACAAGGGGTAAGGGTATTGGTAAGGCGGCATTGTAAGTGTTTGATTCGTTTCCTTTTTTTTTGCTTCAGTGTGCTTTTATTGCTAACAATAGTTGGCTCTCATTGCTGTTTTTTTGTTGTTTTTTTTGCTGCTTGACGTCGGGCTATTCACAAAGTTACATTTATAGTATTTTGCTCGTTGCGCATACGTAGGGTAGGCCCATTCTTAAAAATTTGAATGTCATTTATCTTGCAAGTATGTGTGATTGTAAGGTTTATTATTTATAGCGCTGCCGACAACGTGAACTGCGGAAAAGGATGTTTCGAGCATTTCAAACGTTTTCTACGATTTCCCATCCGCTCTTGTCCGTTCAAGTATTCGATAGTAGGCCCCAAAGAAATAATAAAAACGTTCAGCCCATGCTACTATAGCGTTTCGAACATTTAAAGTTATCCTTTTAATAATAATTTATTCGAAAGATTGGCCACAGTTCTATGATTAAGCCCTACTTTCCGTTTACAATCTTGTAATGCAATGTTCATAAGCTTGGGAGGCGGAACTTTAACTATATTTAGGTTGACACGCGATTCTTGATGCTCCTTTATACAATTTACAAACGAGTTGTCTATTGATTTTTCAAAGCTGCTCAAGATTTCCTGAAAATTGCGCGCCATTTTGCGATGATACTACTACGACTGACTGTGCTACTTTTAGTTTTATTAAGTTAATACCGAGTAGAAGCTTTGCTTGAATGCTTTTGATTTATGAGACAACTGGACAAAGGTATCGTTAAAGTGTCCTGGCGTGATTTGGCTTCATGTCAAGATAGTCTACAGGAAATCTATGACTTAATGAGCCCTCCGCTCCCACAACGAATTCTTACGACTTCATGGCCCAAATGGCCAAGACACGCCCATATTATGGAACGCTATTTAGGTCATTCAAAATACGTCTAATTTTTGGCCTGCTTATTCGCCTTTCTCACCCCAAACAATCATAATCCATGTTAATCTAATTAGCAACCGACTAGAATATAAATGATACTTACCCATAGCTTATGTTGCACTGCTTCAGGTCATTGGTCTTTTGCAGCGGCAGTGCCTGCAATTGATTCAGTAGTGGCACTGGCTCAGAGATGCTCTTTCCAGGATCTGGTCCTTGCTGCACACTTTCGGTGTTTGCGGTGTTTGCGGTTGTTGGTATCGTATCGATCATGCAGCTCTTGTACTGAACAGCACTGAGAGGTGACAATGATGATGTTGATGTTGTTGTTGTTTTGGCGGGCAGTATGATGGCGCTGCAGTCGTTCTCCTTGTCCACAAGTGGAACATTCGAGGCGTGCATCTCGTCCATTGTTTAGAACTTATTTGAATAGTGTGAATCACTCACTCTTTGTGTTTTTTAGCGTATTCTTTCGCAGTGTCTCAGTCAGCATTTGGGGTATTTAGATCCTACATAAATACTCATACACACATTCATGGAGTATTGTTGGTTTTCTTTATACTTTGGCGTTGAATAATCTTATTTGTGCTTGTCTCAATTTACACGACAACAGTTTCTGCTCGTAAATTACACTTTGAATTATTCATGGTGTTTTGTTTTCACAATTTTATTTGGCAGATTTGTTTCTTACGCGTAGTTGGAAGTTGATGAATAATTCAGATTCTCGATTTTCTCTCTTGATCACCATGCACTGGAAAATAAGAATGATTTACAACGTTGATATGTTAATTGAACATCTGATGCGACTTTTCAGATTATAAAGAAATGAAACGCTCGATAAAAATGTGTTTGTGTCTTAAAACGATTAAGTTAAGGCTTTTTAATTGTAAGCAATACTTTGAATATTTTCTCGCTAGCATTAAGGAGCTGTCTAGCTATTTGATACGATTCTGAGTTTAGCTGCACTTGGATGCTTTTGCAGGTGGCCAGGCGATAAGATTGCAGCTGTCTATAAGCGTTTGGCTGGCATTTCAGCGAATAGTGCGAGTAAAGATTATAAAGCTAGCATACAAATTTATTACAGATTTGTGTGCCTTTCAGATTAGGGATAGCTGTGATAAGCTTAGCTGCCTGCGATTGCTATTGCTATTGCTGCCTTCTTTTCCTGCTAATCGACGATATGTAATAGACTATAAACTGGCAGCTGACTGCCCAAGTGTTTTATAGAGAAGGTGGGCTGATTTATCAGCCAACGGCAACAGATATATATGTATGTATATACAGCTGCAAGCTGTCTAATCAAGCTAAGAAGGTGTTGAAGACTTTTGGCGCCTGTTGGCTGACTTTAAGTGCCATCGTCCTACCTTAATCGCATTCAAATTGGGTTAGTGGCACGAGTGGCAATTCTTTTGATCATCGAGGATGTGCATACAAAGTAGTCGTAAGACCTTTTTAAGCATCAGGTCACACACATGTAGTTGTTGGTCACAGATTTATATTTGGCATAATATTCATAAACAAATTGCAACCGTAAACAATTAAATAGGAATGTTTTGCCAATTTCTCTCTCAGAGAGTGAGAGTAAAATACATTTATGTACTTTGTACAATGAGAGTCAAACGTGAGAACGCACGCGCGCTCATTATATACAGAGGCAGGCAGGAAAGAAATTCAAGATACACATGAGATACTTTTTTTTAAATTCAAGTAAGTTTGCTGTTTCTATAGCAGCAGCAGCAGTGCTAGTAAAAATGTTTACGTACAAATGTATGCAAACACATGCATATACATATGTATATAGACGAGCGATTAGTAAGATGAGTGAATGAAACAAACAAAACTGATAACTTTTACACATTTAATCGTTATTGTTCTACTAGAGCGGGTAGTTTTAAATACGCACTCAGACAATTGGTGGTGGCGCACAATTCACACTGCACTTATGAGTTCCGGTTGGGGGGGGGGGGAGAGTGGAAAGTGCGTGCTGCAACCACCATGCCGAGAACAAACATGCCACCAGGTTGCGTTCGCTCGCAACGCAGTTTTCTTACACGATTGTTAGTTTTGTTCTTAACACATTAGATTCTTGATGAAGCTTACCGAAATCACAATAATGTCGTTCCAATAATCATCAGCACAGAAAACTTGTTTTATTTCGATGCTTTTTTTTACTTTTAGTTTTGTTTTTTGTATTTTGGCAGTCACCAGAAATATTATTCTTGAGCGCGTGTGCTAGAGATGTTTGTTTCCGTTGCCGTGTTGGCTGGTTGGCCGTTCGCTGCTTTATTTTAGGCCCATTTCATCGCCAAATACTATTTCATGTTAATTTGGTTGTTGGTAAAGCTTCTGTCGGTGTGGCTGTCACTGTTCTTATTGCTGACTCTCTCGATTTTTGAATACGTAATTGTTTTAAATTAATGTGCGAGCAAACAAACTGCGATACGAACAGCAAAACGAAGGAATGAAAATTAGCACAGCATAGCAGCAGCTCCTCCAGCTTTGTTAAGAACTCTTGGCTCTCGTGTATTTCGGGCTAATTTAAGAGACCACAGCACAGCAGCTGGCCGAACAAGACATTAAACGTGTTTATTTTTTTTATTTAGTTTTTGTTTCTTTGGCGGATCGCGCGTCGAGCTCCTCCAGAGACGGGGGACAACTTGAACGTAGCGCGAACGAAAAAGAACTGAAACTGCGAGCGCGTCTAATGCTGCTGTTAAGCCACTCGATTGCTCTCCCCATATTTATACACATGGAACTCTCCTTCCCTTGCTCTCTCTCTCTCTCACATCCAATTGACTGCTGAGTGAAAATTGTCGTGTGTGTTTGTGTGTGTATGTGTTTATGGGGGAGCAAGCACAACGTAGCGACGGCACGTTTGTTTCGTCAATGGCGGAAGACACGAGAGAGGGAGCTGCTCTCTCTCTCTCTAGCCATTGTTTCTTGCTGCTGTTGCTGCTGCTTTGTTTGGGTGCTTCTCAATGATGCCACAGTGTTTATGGCTCACCCTCATGTACGCTTCCGATGTGTTTGTCAGACCATGTGTGTGTGTGTGGCAAGCTTTTGACTGCGCATGTGCAGTTTATGCATTTGTGTGAGTGTGATGGATGCTTCTGCTTTTGTTTGAGTGTGCTTCAGCTGATGTTAAACAGCTGATCATAAACAGAATATAAATGTAGTAGTATATGTAACTGCATGTCCAATGCAGTCGGCCTGCACTTGGTTTGAGTGCAACTGCACTCAAACTGGTTTCTTCTTTGTCTCTTTACTGCTTCGAACTTCAAATGAATATCTATATGACTGTTATTGTCCCTGTACTCTTACTATATAGTTACTACAATGTAAGTGCTTATGCACTTTAATAATGCCACTGGTTGGCATCTCGTGTTGAACTTTGAACTACGAAATGATTAACTGGTTTACTCGGATTGCAAACAAAGCAAAAAAAAAGGCAACGATCAAATGAAATGAAAACAAAAAACAATGTGATTTGCGGCGGAGTAAGGCATGAGCAATACAAGTACGAGTACACTTGCACTCATTTATGACGATCACGTACTTATACACACATTTCATTCAAACTTTTAACCCATTTGGTCAAAGTGCAGAAGCAATGAGACATCACGAAATAGGTAAAAACTAAAAAAAACTCATCAAGAGAGAGAAAGTGAGAAAAAAGAGCAGCAAGCAGGGGTATATGTTAACCATTGACCCCGTTTTAAATATACATACATACAATGTACATATGTAGTCACAATACGCTAGCAATCTGTATTTAGTTAAAGCTAGTCTCAGCACAAAGCTCATATCAGTAGTTGATTGTTTGTTTTTATTTGCTATTGCGTACTAATTGGCCCTGCAATAGCACATAATAATTCCACAAAATTTAGCAAGCGGATAAGAGGTTAGTTCGGCAGTCACGATCATTGCTTATCATTATCCTTTACATAACAGTTTGAATTCATTCACATTTAATACTTACCCTAATCAGCCTTAGCTGCTGACCTCCGGTTCGCAGTGTGAGTATTTGGGTCACCGCTGACAGTGTCGTCGAATAACTGCATCAAAGCATTGCGAGTGCAAAGTATTTTGCGGCGTGGGTTAATTCAATTGAACCAGCCGCCTTCGTGACGGGGTCATCGACACAGATGAAGCCAAATGGTTTTTGGGTGCATTGCAATTGGTCGAACAGCAATGCAGCCCGCTCCGATTCAGGTGCTCCATCGATTGGTATTATTATGGCAGCAGTCAGTAATGAATTGCACTGAACTAGGTGTTGCGATCTCATTAAGCTTATTACTTCAAAACATATGTATGTACATGCCATATGTTTATTAAAGTGAAAAAATAAACCGTTAACACAGTCATTGGATTTAAACGTATAAAGCTTCTTCCGAAAGCTTTTTTTTGCTTTTCGATTTATCTCTGTCGCACCAACAAACGTACGGGCTAACAGCTTTGCCCTTCTAACGTCAAATGTTAAAGCGAGACAACACTAGTATGTTTAAAACGTAATGGAAGCAAAGTGCTACCCATAAGGCGGGATATTTGAATGAACATTTGAATAGCAATTCAATTAAATACACACACAGGTGATTTTCATTAGATAAAATAATTAGTAAAATGTATTTTACAAAACAAAAACTACAAATAGTTTATATATAGATCAAATCAGTAGTATGTGGTACAAGGTTAACATCCTCTATTCAATTTTAATCTTTAAACATTTTTCTTTCATTCTGGCACAAACGTAAAACTCACTGAACAACTTTTCTGGGTATTGTGGCTGCATTCTCCAAATCGCCACATTATCTGCAATTCTCAGGACGATGTGCGTATCTTGTTGCTGTCCCTCTCCTGATCGCTGTCGCAGTCGCCACTCTCAGCCGTGTCCTCATCGACACTAGCCCCCCCGCTGCCCCGGGCAAACAAATGCCGCAGGCAGCTACGTTTCACGTATAAAAAAGCGCACAGTGCGCAAAGTAGGAAGATGACGCCAACGGAACTGCCAATTATCAAGGCACGCATCTTGCGCTGCGATGGCACCTCCAGGAACAGTTCAGGGCTGGCCACTTGCTGGGCATCGGCGCCCACAGCCAGCACCTGGATCCTGAAGGTGACGTCCTCCTTGAGGTGTCGCAGCTGATAGAAATTGTCAAAAGTCTCGGCTGTGCCAATGAGATAATGTTCCGGCTCCTTCCACCAGCGCACTGTGTAAAGGCGTAATGTCTCC
Organism: Scaptomyza pallida; assembly: GCA_018152965.1. Taxonomy (NCBI): domain Eukaryota; kingdom Metazoa; phylum Arthropoda; class Insecta; order Diptera; family Drosophilidae; genus Scaptomyza; species Scaptomyza pallida. The sequence continues at coordinate 4,945,812 of JAECXP010000130.1, forward strand.
AGGCCTAGCGTCGGATGCTCCCAGTGGAGAAGCCAGCCCTGTGGATTGCTTATAACACTTAAGTTCCAGGGTGCACCCAATCCGCCCACAGTTGGCGACTGATTCTGTTGATTCTGCAGATGCTGTGCATCAAAATCTTCCCCTCTCAAAGGAGACGCTACAAGGAAAGACAATCAACAGATTAGTATGGTTAGTAACTGTAACTGATTGTGCCTACCTTGTGTTTGGAATCGAAACTGTTTGCTAAACATGCCATCGCCATATTTATCCTGGCTAAGCACCATGAACTCGTAATCCCGTCCAGGCAACAGATGCTGCACAGTGGCTTCCATAAGGGTTTTATCCAGGACGCGCAATGTTCTCCATTCCGGTGCATCACTCAGACGATACCAAACGGTATACTCCTGATTGGGTCTCAGATAGCCTGTGGGTGAAACTGGGATGACATTGGTGGCGTATGTGTAATGAGTTAGTCTCTCACCTGGCTGCCAACGGATGGTTATGCAGGTCTCAGTGCTGTTCGCTGTTAGGTTGTAGGGCGGGCGTGGGGCAATGTTCTCAATCATTAATTCAGCTTCGGCCGTTATAGTTGCGGCTTCATTGGTCGCCGAGCACTCGTACATGCCACGGTCCGTTTCAATTAGGTTCGTGATGGTCAAATTGCCGCCGCTGAAGCTGTGCCTCTCCACAGCCAATGCCTGGCCATCTTTCTGTGCGTAAATTGGTTAAATCAGAGTCAGATGAGGCAGGTGCAGCATACATATGTACATATGCATATTTGAAAATGCAATCAAGCAAAACTGCAGTTGCCGCCGCCGCTTGACTCAATGTGGGGGCCATTTGGCAGTCTGCTGGAGTGGTTTTTATGACAATGCTTTGTTGGATACTTACCCGACTCCATACAATGGACGGCCGATTGTTTCCGTCCCGGTCGATGGCTTCGCATGGCAGCTCGGCAGTCTCGCCCAGTTTTTGTATGTATATTGCCTTGGGGGTAACGGTAAATATGGGTGGGCGCAGCACAATGACGCTAATGATGGGCGAGGGCCCGTCGGTGCCGAGGTCATTGTAGGGCGTACAGGTGTAGCTGCCAGCATAGTTCTCGTTAACCTTGGAGAAGAACAAACTGCCGTTCATCTTGTAGAATACACCAGGCACATTGTACGAGTCGAACAACAGACCGTCCTTCTCCCAGCGTAGGTTCTTCAACGGTGGATTTGCTCGGAAATGACAGTCCAGCACAGCCGGCTGACCATACGGCAGATATACCTCGGGCGGTGCATATATCACCTTGGCCTTATCTATAGAGCAAAGATCAGATTATGTTTTAATTGATGCAGTTAGATCCACAATCTCATCACTCACATTGTATGTTGAGAAAGGCCTTGGCCGTTTGCAGCTCGCCTTCGTTGTTGCGCACCTTGCACTCGTACTCGCCCAGATCACTCATCATGGTGGGATCGATGCTAAGGCTGCCATCGGGACCCACAAACGAACGTCGCACCAGATCCTGCACCTCCTGCAGCAGCACGCCGTCCTTGTACCAGGAGGCCTGCGAGTTATCCGGATACTTCATGACGCAGTGGAAGAACGCCGTCTGACCCTCCATGATGGTTTGGTTAACGGGCGGTATCTTGATAAGTGAGCCTCCCTGTACCGTTAGATGGTAGCTGGTGCCGTTGTTGCGGATACTTGGCGAACGGTTGGGGAAGATGACCTGGCAGTGATACCAGCCCTGGTCAGACTCACGTATCGCTGTCAAATTGATTGAAGCTGTGCCATAATCGGGATGGGGCCCCACCAGGTGCAATCGTCCATTAAATAGTTCATTTGTGGATGTGTCGTTTTCGAACCAAGTGAATATCTTTTTATTCTGCCATTAGATGATAAGAGTTGTATTATTTAGTTAGTACAGATTTGATTGAAGATGAAATTTGTATACCGTGAACCCATTAAATAATGTTTAATGGTATAATTTTATTTTTTTTAACAGTAAGAAAATTCAAATAGATTTTTGCACAAATTTTTTGATCAAAATGAAAATTGGCTTAAAATTAAGTTTCTAGATTTAAATGCATGTTTTAATTAAGAGCTAAGTACAAGACTTTTGTTGTATTTCATTTGAAAATCGATCTAATATTGGCGACGTTATGGCAATCGAAATTTGTTCTACTCCCAAGTCGATGACATGTTGAGATTTGGTCACAAAAATTTGACATGAAAATCGAGCAAAAATTAAATTTATTAAATAAATTAAATTTAATTTAGATGCAGTATTGTTCTTGAGCTCAATACAAGACTTTTGGTGTATCACATTTGAAAATCAGTCAAATATTGGCGAAGTTATGGCAATCGGAAGTTCTGTTCTATTCCCAAGCCCATGTCGATTCTTGGTTACAAAAATTTGACATGAAAATTGAGTAAAAATTAAGTTTCTAGATTTAGATGCATTATTGTTCTTGAGCTCAATACAAGACTTTTGGTGTATCACATTTGAAAATCAGGCTAATATTGGCGAAGTTATGGCAATCGAAAGTTCTGTTCTACTCCCAAGCCCATGTCGATTCTTGGTTACAAAAATTTGACATGAAAATCGAGTAAAAATTAAGCTTCTAGATTTAGATGCAGTATTGTTCTTGAGCTCAATACAAGACTTTTGGTGTATCACATTTGAAAATCAGTCAAATATTGGCGAAGTTATGGCAATCGGAAGTTCTGTTCTACTCCCAAGCCGACCACATGTCGATTCTTGGTTACAAAAATTTGACATGAAAATCGAGTAAAAATTAAGTTTCTAGATTTAGATGCAGTATTGTTATTGAGCTCAATACAAGACTTTTGGTGTATCACATTTGAAAATCAGGCTAATATTGGCGAAGTTATGGCAATCGGAAGTTCTGTTCTACTCCCAAGCCGACCACATGTCGATTCTTGGTTACAAAAATTTAACATGAAAATCGAGTAAAAATTAAGTTTCTAGATTTAGATGCAGTATTGTTCTTGAGCTCAATACAAGACTTTTGGTGTATCACATTTAAAAATCAGTCAAATATTGGCGAAGTTATGGCAATCGGAAGTTCTGTTCCACTCCCAAGCCGACCACATGTCGATTCTTGGTTACAAAAATTTGACATGAAAATTGAGTAAAAATTAAATTTCTAGATTTAGATGCAGTATTGTTTTTGAGCTCAATACAAGACTTTTGGTGTATCACATTTGAAAATCAGTCAAATATTGGCGAAGTTATGGCAATCGGAAGTTCTGTTTTACTCCCAAGCCGACCACATGTCGATTCTTGGTTACAAAAATTTGACATGAAAATCGAGTAAAAATTAAGTTTCTAGATTTAGATGCAGTATTGTTCTTGAGCTCAATACAAGACTTTTGGTGTATCACATTTGAAAATCAGTCAAATATTGGCGAAGTTGTGGCAATCGGAAGTTCTGTTCCACTCCCAAGCCGACCACATGTCGATTCTTGGTTACAAAAATTTGACATGAAAATTGAGTAAAAATTAAATTTCTAGATTTAGATGCAGTATTGTTCTTGAGCTCAATACAAGACTTTTGGTGTATCACATTTGAAAATCAGGCTAATATTGGCGAAGTTATGGCAATCGAAAGTTCTGTTCTACGCCCAAGCCGACCACATGTCGATTCTTGGTTACAAAAATTTGACATGAAAATCGAGTAAAAATTAAGTTTCTAGATTTAGATGCAGTATTGTTCTTCAGCTCAATACAAGACTTTTGGTGTATCACATTTGAAAATCAGTCAAATATTGGCAAAGTTGTGGCAATCGGAAGTTCTGTTCCACTCCCAAGCCGACCACATGTCGATTCTTGGTTACAAAAATTTGACATGAAAATTGAGTAAAAATTAAATTTCTAGATTTAGATGCAGTATTGTTCTTGAGCTCAATACAAGACTTTTGGTGTATTACATTTAAAAATCAGGTGAATATTGGTGAAGTTATGACAATCGGAAGTTCTGTTAAAGTCGATTTTTATCATACAGATTTCTGTACTAAAGCCTTTTATATTTTGTTACTTTTGACTGAGCGAGCTACGGAATTGCTATAGCTATTCTTATTGGCATAAGTATGAAATGAAATTAAAAAAAAACAACATAATTGCTGTTTTAATTAAAGTTAAACAGATTTGTCCGAGCTTGTAGTTTTTTTGCTAGTGGCAATAATTCATAATAAATTAGTTGGTTGAACGCCAGTTAAAATTTGTTTGCATAAGTCTAATGCAAATATGCTTTTAAAGCAGTGAAGTATTAAAATCATTAAAAACACTGTTTACTTACTGAATGCGGTCAGTATCCCTTAAATAATTTCAACCAAACCGATATTACGTTTTTATGCCTTCATCCACCTTCCAGCAATAAACCGCATGCTGGGGGATTTGGTTGCAGTGTACGCCTTTACGCCCGGTTATTGATAGCTGACGACCGCAAAAAGTGTCAGCAGCCCGTTGCAATTTGATAGTTTTAATTGTGTGCCACAAGTGTTGGTTGATCTATTGACATTATTTGTCGAGCGTACTACCTTTTTAATTGTAATCGACAAAACACTCATCGAGGAATCCAACTGAAAAAGCATCAATGTCATGACCTCTCCGCTGTGTCAATCCGATTTGGAGACGGTGAGAAATGTGTTTTCGCTTGTGTGATGCGTTGCATCATTTTAGTCTACTTAAAGACTGGAGGGACTGGCAGACTGGCAGGGTGCCCAAGTACACCCAACTGTGTGTCAACTGCCGCTGCCTCGGCGCACATTTATCAACATTATCTAACAAATTACAAACGTAACTTGATTTATCCGGTAATTTTTTACCGCTCGCTTAGGCTACGTGCGCGAATTTTTTTGCGACGGCCGTGAAAAGTAGTTTTTGATTTGCACACATGAATATTTTATGCATTTGCATAAATATATTTTGTTTAGCGACTACCACAACTTCCTTTCGGACGGCTCTCTCTCTCTCTTATCTCGAACTGATAACAATGCGAGCTTAAACATGTTCATTGAATTTTTGGCACTCGAGTCGAACATTTATTTCAAGCGCAATTAAAGTGAATCTATCAAAATGACATCATGACCCGTTGACCGAGTGGAATTTTATGCATTAATACAATACAATAAAAGAGAAAAACAAAAGCAGACCGATGTGTGTGTGTGTGTGTCGAAAGTGCCAGCAAATTAAGCAGCCATCCAAATAGTTAAAAAAAAAACTTTTGCACAGTAGACAGCGAATGCCAGACGCCAAAAGTGAGCGAGGGGGGGGGGACTGGGGCTTGGCCAGCCAAATCCCGCAGCGGTCATGAATTTAGCTTGTAGGTAAATAAGCGAAGGGGGGGTGAAACGGGGTGTTCTCTCTAATGTGCGTGTGAGTGTGCGATGAATAGTAATTTACTTGATTTAAATACAAACGTGCGCCGTGTGTGTCGGGGGGTGGGGATTGGATTGTAGGCGTTGCATTTGGGCGGTGTGCGTTGCTTTCCTGCAAAATAATTCGCAATTGAATTTAATTGCATTACTCACAGTTGTCAACAAAATGCCCAGCATTCAATTCGATTGAATGCAATTCAAATTGATTTCAACAGTTTTTCTCGATGCTATTTTTGTTTCTGCCCCCGTGTCGTGTGGATGTCACACTTCACGTTCACACTTTGAAGAAGTGAAATTATTTACCGAAATCAGCGCAGCGCAGCGCATTAAATGAAATTTAAAGCAGGCACGCCCCAAACAGGAAGGCTACCTGCCACATGCCTGCAGCATGTGGCCGTGTTTAATAATTGGCCAGGGCCAAGCCAGGGCAGGCTAGGACAGGCCAGGCTCACACCCCAAAACCAAACCGTGTTCGACCCAACGCAAATGCATTTAAGGTGGCACACTCACCCACTCACCGCCCAGCACAGCCATAAAGTCCATGGCCGAAGCCCTTTTAATGAATGTGAGAGCCCCGTTGCTTTGTTGCACTGTTGCGCTGTTTCGCTGTTTCATGTGTTTCTGTTGCGATGTGCACGTCTGCCGCCTCCCTGGCCAGTTATTGCAATTAAGGCTAACCAAGCGAATGGCATCCCACGCCAGTAAGTCAGCCAGTTAGCCCACCCACATATATATAGTATGTGGTGTCTGATAAATTAATAATTTCAACAATTTTATATATTTTAAAGTGCGTGTGGAACGGCGTGTGTCACACAGATAAGAATGCGATTGACTGTCAAAGGCTCTTCTGTTTTAAAAATATATATTTATTTTATTACTTACATCTTTGCTCCAGTGCACAACGTATGGTATGGGGGAATCGTATGGGAAATCTATATAGCAATTGAAGACGACATGCGAACCAACTTTGGCCTCCAGATTTGTTTGTTTACGATGATCGCGACCGCCTTCCACACAGGATGTGTTCATTAAAAGCGCCAGCTGTAACGCTAACAGCCACAACGGTAACATCCCAATACCCTTCCACTCTTCTATGATTTTGGCAGTAAACTGTGAATGGCAGTTATTTTTATGTTTTTGATTTTGAAGAATTGTCTTGCATTCCGTTTTCATTTTGCGTCACAGCTTTGCACTTGCACTATTGACTTGCACTGATGACAACCCCAACATTGATACAATAGAATTTCCGCATTTTTCAGAGCGAATTCAAATCAAAACGTAATTTGAAACCAGGTCAATTGAGCGAGCTTATATAGAAAACGCACGTTCCAGATCTCGTTTATATTCATTACCCAAACAAAAATTACTATAAGATGCTGTGTGGCAGCCGCGTGCACTCGTAATGTGATCCGCACACTGTACAATTTGCGCAATAAGTCCGAATCGCACTGTCTGGCATTAACCCTGCGCTACCGTGAACTGAACACGACGACCGGAGAACCGATACTGTTACAGTCAGCTAACACGATCAACATCAAACGCGGGAGAACATTCTGTGTTCTATGTACGAATGAACTACACTCCTACAAACATATGTACCGTACCGTTCCAAATGTTTGCGAGAGAACTAATGTTGAGGCCAAAGCCCACTCCGCTTTCACGAACTAATGAGAGAACTAACGGAGCTTCTTTATTTGACATTTGACATACGCCCACCACCATTGCCGAGCTGCTCTTTTATCTGCAATTCGTTTACAATTCACTTTCATCGACGTTTATTCACTTAAATAATTGGGTGTGTTATTGCATTTTTTGTCTAAATTGAATTCTCTTAATTACTTCGCCGACAATTATTGACGCTGTCGCTGCGCAGGCGTATGTTTCATATGGGTTAATACTTTCCCTGGATGACTAAATTGGTGTGAGCTTCCGGATTGTCAGGCTGTGGGGTTGCTGGGGTCAAGAGATGGCCGCAACGCAATGAAAAGATATTTTGGCTTTGTATTATTTGATCAATTTCAAATTGTTTTTATTTTGTTTTTCATTTCTTTGTAAGTTTATTTGTTTAAAAATTTTGTTCATTTTGCTAATTTGTTTTTTATATAATTGTTTGTGTCTTGTGTTAATTACAATATATTTCGTTCTAAACTGATTTTCTTGTACGTGTTTATATGCTGAATTGCTGGGGGAACCGGTGTTTGAATGAAAATTGTTTGGAAATCAAGCGAATAATGATTGAGTGTGAACGCTGTTTTGAAGGTATTGAAGAAGGTGCAAATAGAAGATTGGAAAAAAGGAAGGAAGTAAGGAAATAGGGAGAGAGAGAGACAGTTTCTGTTCTCATTGATAGTTGTTGTTGTTGTTGCATTGGATTTTGTTTTTGTTTTGTGTGTTTTCGAGTCGAAAAGTTAAAGTTGACTGGCGCACCTTGTCCAAAAATCAAAGTGGCAGACTAAAGCGTTAGATTTACTTACAAGTAAATTTGAATTTTGTTTCATTTTACTTAATGTACATGCCATTTAATTTTCAGTAGTAATAGTAATTTATATTTATATAAATAATTGTATATATACATACATATATATTATTGTTTAAATATATATATGTATAAATTTGCATTTAAAGTCATTCACTTAACGTGTATATGTGTTGCACTACTGTTTGCTTTTCTCTCATATCTCTTTCAATGTATTTGTCAATGCTCAATTAAAATTCAATACTCTAATACGCATATTATATGTTTTTTGTTTTGTTGTCCATGCTTAACTGGACTTTTGCTCAATTTAATTAATTAACTGCATTCTAGTTAACATTATGTGTCAGATTTTGTGTGTGTGTTTTAGTGTTCTTCGGTTTCTTTCTTCTTCGTTTAAGTGTGCTAGAGTTAGTTTTGTCTTTGCCTCAATACAAAAGTCAACTTATCTAAATATTGTTGGTTAGCATTTACACAATCATCGAACATCATCCGTATGGCGTAGTACAATAACATGTTAGGTAGTACAATAGTATTAAGTGTGTATTTCAATTCAATTACGATTTCTGTTTCTGACCAATTTAGAAACCATTTGAACAGTGCCTTCAGTTAAATTTATTATTTATATTGCATAGCCTGTGGTCTCACAATTCATTCAAAACTATTTGAAAAATCTAAAAACGCAATTGAGAAACAAAAAAGGCAAAAGACAAACAATTGTTGAGATCATTTGTGTAATTTTGAAAGTTTCCTTCACTTTTCACGATGTTTTTATGTGTATTATTTTTATTTTTACTGCACAGCGTTTGGGTTAAATGTATTACGTAGTACATATACATAAGTATATTAATTTAAATAATTGTTTTTTTTTTTTTTTGTTTTTTTGTGTTTGTATTATAATAATTTTTCACATGTTATACACACGGTAATCGTCATCTTCATGCATCTCGCGCTCTGGCAGTGTTTTGGCGTCAAGTTGTGTCAAACCATTCCGTTCAATTTGATTTTCAGACAAGTTTATCATTATCATAACAAGTATATATGTATACCTAATAAGAAACTGAAACAATCAGTCGACATATCGGACCGTAGCTTCAATGTACTGAACACGCTGGATAAGAAACTCATCTTAACTAATCCATTCGTATGAAGTACATTTGATCAGGGGGATCTGCGAAACAGGAATAACGAATATCACCCCAAAAGCTGCCCGAAATGTAACGCTCTATAATTTCCTTCTATAGTTTCAATTGGTATTAGAAGTTTAATAAATGTCAAATACGCGCTAACGTACTCTATAACCGACTTACTCAACTGTTGTGTGATTCTTTGAATTTGAATTTGTTTGTTGTATGTTGCTGTTGTGTTGTAATGGGTTAAAGTAGTTTTCTATACGTGTACCGGAAAAAGTATTTAGGTTTTCAATAAATATACATATCTCATCTGAGTTAATAATTTGTGTAGCTCAACAGTAAACATATATGCAGCAGTTATATTTTTGTCTTGTAATTATTGTAAAAGTGTTTTATTTTTTTTTTATTCACTTGATATTTATTTACTTTTTAATTTTGGGGTTTTTTGTTTTTAAATAATTTAATTATAAAACAATTTCACTATATGTAGTTGTTTAGAGTTTTTATCGCTGTAATTTTAACACTGCGTCTCAACTAAAGACTTAACCACTATCATATTTTGCATTAATTTACGTTAGTGTTAATGTAACATAATGTACGTTTACGTTTGTGGATTTTTAATTGTTAATTGATGTTGAACATATCAATCTGTGTCGCCTATGCTTTAAATATCTAATATATATATATAATGTTATAAATTGTATAAATAATATTCGTTTTGCATATTGTGTTCAAATATCAATTACGTAATGTATTGAGTTTTAAGTAATAATATGTTCTCATAATTGCTATAGTTTTTTAAATATTAATTTTAAACGTTTGCTTGCGCTCATGTTTTTTGCGTGCCTTATAATGCAGTTCGTATTTACAAAAAATTTCTTCTTGTTTGGTGTCCTTGGTTATCATTTCTTGAATTATATTCCTATTTTTGTTTTTTCTGTTTTGTTTTTACCACGACAAACTACTAATTGTTCTTGCAACTGGCTACAAAGTATGGCTTTACAACTGCTTTTCACATTATGACGATGTTAAACTGGTTAGATGGAATAGGTAAAGCATGTGTACTATTTGAGCCATATAATTGCTGGGCCTGCGGTGCGATGGATATCATCTAATCATATGGTTACTGCGGTTGACTTCGATTGCATGTTATGACTGCTGTTGTTGCTGCTGCCACTGCCACACACTCGAATGTATTCTCATTCTCATGTTCACTCACACTATGAACGGATCCCATAGAGATACACGCTTGCCTTGCGGTTACATTTGAGCTGAAAGCTGTCAACTGTGTTATGACAGTGCAGTGCAGTGCAGCTCAGCAAACGCTCTCAATTTCCGGGCCGCTCACGCGCTGCATGGACTGGCGTTTGCGGTAAGCATAGAATTCCTCCCGCATAGCCTGAAGGCGAGCTTCAACATTGTCATATCGGGGCAGGCTACGCAGCTTTCGGGGTACAGAACCGCCAAAAGTGTTCGATCCGGAGGAGGTTGGAGCGGTGGCCGATGCATGCAAAAGACTGCCACTCAATGGCCCCAGAGTGTGATGCGGATGCTGATGGTAGGATATGGTCGATGCATGATGATGATACGGATGCTGATGGTGTGGATAATGGTGTGTGTCTATGTGAAGATTGAGATCGTCGCGAAGCAGGCCAACGCCTGTGGGCGTTGAGGCACTCGGTGTGGGTGTGGCGGGATCGAATTCGTAGTGGCCATCGACGCTGCCAACGTCCACTTGGCAAGATCTTGGCAGATTGCTGTCCGTAGCGGCGTTCAGTCTTGAGATCATTTTCAGCCAATGCGCCATTGTATAGGGCTGCGTAAGGCCAGCCGAAGGTGGACTGGGTTGCAGATAGGAGTAATGGAACGGCTGCTGCTGCAACTGCCCGGGCACTAGTGTTTGCGCTTGCGCTTGCTGGCTTCCCGACGCTGCCACATTGACCCCAAAGTATGCCGAGTGCTTTGGTGGTGAGGGTGGTGCTCGGTATGGCGGCAATAACCGCCACTCACTGGTACTGCCCGGATGGTTGGACGTGTTCTTGGAGCCAAAGCCACTTGAACTTGAACGCGATTCGGGCGAGGCCTCCAAGCCAACTCCAGCTCCATTAGCCGTTCCACGCAGCGATAGATTCAAATCCGGCAGCGGTGACAGTAGCTCGTGCTGTTGTCGATTAAAGAGCCTGGAGTAATGGCGAGGGTACCAGCGAGTCCGAGGTCGGTAACTATGATACGGCAGCTGTGTTTGGTAGTAGCTCCGCCAAGAAGGAGGTGACGGTAACTGTAGCGGAACAAAGTGATCCTCTAATGCTGGATGGTGATGCTGCTGCTGCTGTTGCTGTTGGGGATATGGCTGGTGACGACGTGTCTCCTCCTGTATAGTGCGCAGAGAAGGCAGCTCTTGTGAATGATAGCGATATCGACTTAGGTTCCCAGTGCCACTGATGTGCGATGTTGGCAATGAACGTTCAGCAGAATTGGGATACACTGTGCTGAGGTCACTAAAGTGTGTGTGATGGTTCGGATACGCACCGCTATAGGAAAGCAGATGCTGCTGGTGGTGGTGATGACCGGGCGTGCTGGCCGGCGAACTGGAAAAGATGCGAGAAGCCCGAGAGGGCGTGTAGAGCTGCGGAGACAACAGTTGCTGCCCCAAACTGCCGCTGATCGTGTTAACATGCAATGGCCCGTTGGCAGAGTTTTGCTGCAAGTTTCTATATAAGTTGTGCGTGGTTGAGCTGTAGGGACGTAGAACGTTTTGATACCGGGCTCCGGTAAGAGCTTCGTCAAAGTTCTGCTGTTTGATAGATCCACCGATTTTGAGCAGACCGCCCAAGCCCTGTAGGAACCCTCTGGCGGAATCGGCTGCCGATTGCAAGCTGACCTGGCTGGAAGAAGCGACCAGAGGACGACGCCAAGAGGCGCGTGCTGTGATAAAGTTGCGGCGAGAAAGGAAACCTCCATCATCACTAGATGATTTTTGCGACACATTGCTGTTTCGACGCTCGAAAAGAGCCCCGTCCACTACGTCCATACTGTTCTCAAGTGTGTTGTCGTAGCCGAGTTTGATCCCATCTTGTGCGGAGCGCCGCTTGCCATCGTCCTGCATATCGTCATGAAGATTGGGTGAGCTGTAGATGGAGTGGCAGTTGGTGCAGCGATCGGGTGGCCAAATCCAGTGCAATATGGCGATGAGTATTGCTGTTAGACTTGATATTCGGGTTTGTTTGTACCTGTTAAAGTTGTACATATTGTTAGTGAACAGCCCAATTCGGTTATTGCAACAGGGAGAAAGAACCAAAAAGTCATAAATTGAAGATAGATTTAAACCGATTAGAATTGAACTAAAGAGAACGTTGGTAGTATTAGTATAGAAAAAATTGCTTACGATTTTGATTATGACAGGAAGGACCTGGAACTATAAAAACGCTTTCATAATCACGATAATGTTCAGTATTGCTATATTAAGTTGCATTAGTAGAAGATGTTGTTGAAGTTGGTGCGTTGCATATACCAATCAGTGTGTTTATTGAATGAGCGCATGAGACAGTTGGGAAATTTAGAGCAATTTAAATGTCAGGTCGTATTTTGTTAAACGTATATTACGTATACGTATACGAGTATGTTTTGTGGTGTGAACGAATGTGTATACTTACTTTTTTAAAGGCACTTGACCAGAGGAAATTGAGCCCGTACTGCGATTGTGCAAATGATGATTATTGGCTGCAATGTTACGAGCGTCCGTTATCCTGCAAGCTACCATGTTGAACTCTGTAAACGTATAATTTCTAAAATTAATTTGGCGTGCAGCGTGAGCCGTCCTATCCGGTAAATAAAATACATACAGTAGCTACCAAGCACACACTATATATACGAGCATGTATGCATATGTACACTGCTGCACGTATGTATACACACATAAGCCCACTACCATTTACACATTCTTCTCCACATATGTACGTTTGTATGTGGCACTATACTAGCACTTTTCCATTCCATTCCGTTCCATTGGCAAGTAAGTAGCTTAAAACTAGCACAAACTGGCATAACGCTCCCCAGCAGTTGAAAGTCAGTCGATAATACTATTGTCGTACACCAAATAAGTAGTTAAAATGTATGTTCAGGTACACGGACGTTATGCCAATTTGCATGCAAGCCAGCATCGTCAGTGACAACTACAACCACAACTTGAGGAATAACAAGAGCACTAGTACAAACACTAGAAGTCGTTGTTATTACTGTTATCATTGCTGATGCTGTTGTTCTGGATGCTCTCTTTGTATTGACATAGTTAAAAATTTAGCAATTTATTAAATGATTACTTAGCGTAAAAGCACAGGCAATAGACCCACACACCGTTATGCTATACTATATATAGACTAGATGCTATCATATGCAATTGTTAGTTATATTGGGTAAGTTAATTGGGGTTGCAATTACATACATATACATGGTCAAAGAGTTAACCAATTACATGGGCAACTATACAAACAAAATTAGCTGGGATCAGTGCCGGGTGGTAAGGAAAACGACCTCGACGTCATTCAGCGAACTAATACATTGAATAAGCGGTGCCTGTAGAAAGTCATCTGATAGATATATGTATATACGCCCATACTAGTAGTTGTACATACGTATGCATAAACGCATAGCATGTGCTCTTCGCAGTATTTTATTTAGGATGGGGCTTCGAAATGTTGGAAAAAAAAAACAATGACACATGAAATGGTTTTGAATGGTCAGTTGAAAAATTGTGCCAACAAAATGAAGAAAACGAGTCTATTGCGAAATTCAAAACAAAACCACCGAATTATGGTAGAATTCAACTTAAACAGATGACATACATAAGAAAAACACTGTCTGTGTGGTGGGGCCAACAACAACAGCAGTTGACAAAATAAAAATTATGATTCAAAGTAGTTCAGTAAATCGATAGTGTTATGGTAAGTGTAAAGTTTTTGCTGTGAGTTTTTTGTTCGATTTTAGTATTGAATAAGTACGTAATTATGAAAACTGTGAGATGACATTGCGGTGCAGCCTCTGTGGGTGCTTGAGATAGATACTTAAGAAAGTGTGTTATACTTAGTTGTTTGAATATGAATGCACTATGAACACTGTTTATATGTATATTCACTGAGAACGATATAGATTCGATTCGCATGCGCTCGAGGAGTGACCCTGTTGGTAAAGTATATGAAATGCTCGAGTGCTATTGCGGTTGTATGTCAGTGTGATACTAGTGTTGATTAGGAGTTAATACTTTTTAAATGTTACATTAGATTACATTATTTATTGGTATTGGGCGATAGTTTTCTGAAAATAACCTTTTAGTTTGATGTTACTTTTCGAATCTTTTGCACACGACATCGATTTATTATGATTTTGAAAAACTTACCCAGATACTTTGCTTGACGTTGCAGGGGGCTTGGTTGGGTAGATTATTGGTTCTCAGTGGAAGAGTGAAAGGGTCAATGCATTACCTGGCAACTTGCATTCACAATCGAGATACAGCATATATGATCAATGTTAACCAATTCAATTGGTTAGCTCAAGATCTCAAAAAATTGTGCATACAAAAGCAGATAATGCTAACGGCAGTGCATTCGCACGTCTCTATTGATAACACGATCATTTTATGCTTGGAACAAGCCATTACATTGCTTTTAGCAGTGCGTTCATTATTATTGGTCATCAATTGTGGGCCTTATTTTACCATCTTTGTGCGTGAATTGTTTACAAAAAACGTCTGCCCAGTATTGTGCTATATATGTATATACAGTCAAGTCTATATATATATAGTTTTCAAAATAATACTCTACACTCAAACACCTTTATCCGACATGAACTCAGCCCTGGGCAGAAACAACGACGATTTGGCCGAGAACATGCGTATCAATAATAAAAGCGATAAAGGTGTTTACTGATTCTTGTTTTATCCTAATATTCGCTATTCGCATTTACGTTAATCAAAAAGGTTTTAGGAAAAACTAAAATGTTTAAATGTTATACGCTACATTGTTCTTACAATGTGCTGTCTTGGCTTGTTGTTGTTTGTGTTGTGTAAGTGTGTGAAGTTCATACCAAACACATATAAATCATTTCCTCGTAACAACTCAAGAATAAAAAAAAAAAAAAAAAAAACCAAATCAACCAAAAACTGGGTCCCCTTTTGCAGCAAAGTCGCCCCTATTTATACGAAATTGACCACACGGTACAGATGTGAAGGCAATTGATTCTTTCAACGTTTTAGATACCTTTGACGTTTAACTAATTTTGCAAACAACTATTTACATGCGATTAATTGTAATAATAACTAAATGCACTTGAAGAAAAGATTCAGCACGTTTTCGTTTAAGCTCTTCAAAACGAAAAAAGAAAATAATACAATTTGCTAATTGCTCATACAGGGAAATCGAATCTTGACAAATTTAGGTGGGACGGGCAGGACATAAATGAAAACTTATAAATAAATAAAATAAAAACATAAAATATAATAATAATAATAAGAATACGAAAGCAATTTACTGGTATTTACAGAATTACTTGAATTAAAAATTGTTTGGTTTTAATTTGTTAATCAAATATACTTGCACAACTACAACGTTTAAATAAAAACTATTCGCACAGGCATTGTTTGGAAAATGTTTTAAGTAAATGCCATTGACTTAAGCTTTTGTTTCAATTCAACAAACTATCAATATGTTTATTTGAATGCATTGTTGTTGTCAAAATAGCCAATGAGTTAAGCCGAGAAGCTAAGCAAGCTTATTAAACTCGCAATAGTTTCGGAAAAGTACGAATTGTTCTTAGATAACTGACATACATAGATATTCAATAAGGAGTTAAAGTTAAGTTCAAATTCAATCGAATAAGTTAATTTGCACAAACATAAGAGGCACATGGCCCAAGCAAAACTTATAAAAGCACGTCGAGAATTACAAGTAGTATAACTAAAGTTAGAAGTTAATTGCAAACTGGAAGTTATGTGGCCTTGGCCATTAAATGTTCATTGCCAATATATGGGGAAGCCTTTGTTGTCGCCTAGTGCAAGGCACAAAACGAAAGTATTAGTACATTGTGAGTACTTGTTAAGCAGTTAGTATTTTTGTTTGGTTGGTTGGTTGGGTAGCATTAATTTGTTAGTTGTTAGCTAAAAGTGTCATAATCATTGCCATCATTGGCACAACAACAACGAGAGCAATGATCATAATTGTCATTAAAAACCATTTCAAGTGTGTGTGTACAGCTTTTAGTCTGTGTTACCTTTTTCCTGTTTTCGTCGTTTACGTTTATTGCAAATTTTTACGGCACAAACCGATAAAATGATCGCAACAATAAAAAACAGGATGCCCCCAACGACGCCGGCTGTTATAGCTTTATGTTTGACGCGCGCCGGCACAGGGAATTTCACCTCATCGCTGGACTCATAAGACTTTTCCGAATTGGCCAGCACCCGAAAATAGTAGGTGCGTCCGCCCACCAAGTTCTTCACCAGATACTGTGTTTCCTCTGGCCGTATTTGGCCACGGTTAAGCGTTTTCCATTCTGCATCTGTCCGATATTTGATTGTATAGAACTTAACAATGTGTGCGCGCTCCAGCGGAGACTGCCAGGTGATAAGGAAACCATTCGAAATTTCCGTAACGGACACGTTACGTGGTGGTCCGGGCTTGGGACCTGCCAAAAAGAGCAAAATATTAATATCAACAAATCGAAAAGTCACTTTTTTTTGTGTTTGGTTTTGTTTGTTTAGAGTCTACCCTTAAAACCAATCTCATTTGGATCCGGTATTAAACGTGATATTTCTGCAAATAGGAAAACATCTGTGGCACACACATAAACACACGTTCTTCTAAATACATATGAGCAAAATATAAAATCACCATACAAATTACTAAATTTAAGGGCTCAAAACCCCAACAGTCTGGCAGCCTGACAGCCTGGCAGGCAATAACTGCAAGCCATTTATTTTACTGGTTTACTCTGGCCGGGAGAACAGAGCGTTAGCGAAAAATGCTATGCTTATTATTTATGCATGTATGTTAATTAGAAATGCTTTTAAAGAGCACACAAGAGATTTGAAAGCGCATATCTCAAAAGTTGATTATGCGCATGGGTCGGGTCGGGCTGTGGCTGCACAAATGAGCAAAGAGGTTTTTCAACCCATGCGCCACCCCGCCAAACATCATCAAAATACCCACAGATTTGATATAATATAAACGGGACAGGTGACAAACATTAAAAAAAAAAAAAAAAAATAAAAAAAAACAAAAAGAAAAGAATAACGGGCAAATGCGGCCTTTGCCTATGGCCTAAATGACATGGGCTGGGGTGTGGGGTTGCCGTAAAAATGTCAAGGGTAGACAGGGTACATGGGCACAAGGCAGTCAGGCAGTCACGCTTGTAGGGGCGAGTGAATGTTATTTATGGCTGCAGTTACTTGGCACTGGTACTGGTGCTGGCAGCATCAGAAGCTTAACCCGGCAAACGCGGCCCACAAAGTGGGTGAGTTAGCGGCACTAAATCTGCAGTCTGCAAGTCTGCAACACTCGTAAAAGGCATTACTTAAGCGCATTAAAAGGTACGCACACACACAAACAAACAAACAAACACACGTACGCACGTACATACGATGCGACTTGCAACAGCCGTAAAATGTCATTGTAAACAATGCAAGAGCACAATGAGTGCGCTCTTTAACCCTTCGTATAGCTAAGAGTTTGGAGATTCGAGCTCGACTTCGCGGTGAACGTTAAAAGTAACAATCTGCAAGCGGCTGGGGTGCCTGGGAGCCTGCTTGGTAACAAGGAAATGGCTGATGCCTGAATACAAAGGCAAATGGCGGGTAGCGGTACATCCTCTAGTAGTACAAGAAACGAGTGCAGCTTTCTGGCTGCAACAGCAGTACAATAAGTAAACAAGCAAGCAACAATAGCCGAGGAATTTCAAATGTAATTGCTTTTTCAAGTCTGACGCCAACATCGACGACCATTGCATTGCATACAGTTCGTATGTGTAATTTTTTTCATTCTTTCTTTTTTCGCTTTTTCAACCATCGCGTATGTATACATACACATACGTAAGCACGGGCATGTATCCCCATTTTAACTGAAAAAACAGTGGAAAAGTAGTTGAATAAATTGATAATAATACGAGTACCTTTTAATCTCAACTTTGGCGGTGAATAAACTATCATGCCTCTCGAATCGGTATGAAAATAAATGTCAAAATAGGCTAAAAGGTCTGCAAATAAAACAGAAACACAGAAACAAAAATTGCAAACGAAATACCAAAATCATAATAATGTATTGTATATTGGTGCACAAGAAAAGGCCGAAAATGTGGAAAGTTGTGTGCGCAAATCAAGAATACAGTTCCCATAAAACCAACCAAAAACCCAAAAATATATATGTATGTGTGTATAAAACAAAATAATCGTTCGTACATGTGCAAATAGCTACAACACAACAGAAAACAGAAATAACAAAATTAAATTGGGCTTATTTGTAGCGCCTTTTTCACAGGAATCGGGAAATCGGTTGTGTGGGGGCCCATCGGCTTGAAAAAACCACTGTAAAACTAACTCATATGAAATAATCGATTAGTTCACCTTGATGGGATGCGAAATACTTTTTAAATGCTACCCACCATACCATATGCTATATGGGTATACGAGGTGGGCATGTGGCGTGAGCATAACGGAAAAAGTAATGTTGCTAACAGAACACAGGGCAAAAACAACAGCAAAAAGCTGGTGCTCTGCAATTATGACAGTGAAATGCATTGAATATTCATAAATTCATAAAATCATATATGTATGCATGTATGTGTGCGTGTGTGTGTGTTGTGTGCACGTGTGTGCTAGCGAGTGCGCCCGTATGTATGTGTGTGCGTGTGTGTATTAAACGTAATCAGCCTTGACATGCATTTCCTGCCGTTGTTTTGTTGCTCTCCATTTTTTGTTGTACATTTTTATTTTATTTCTTTCTGTTTTTTTTTTTTGTGTCGAATGTCAAAAAGGAAATTTGCAACTGTTCAAGTGCCGCTGTCGCCGGCGCTGCTACCCGTCTGCCGTCGTTGTTGTTATTAATTTTTAAGCGTTGCGACGCGCGCAAGGATTCAACAACAACAACAGCAAGGCGGCATGAGGAAAAAGCTTTACGCACACACACACACTCACACCCAGGGAGTCAGACATGGCTTCACACACAAGGTTGAATTACGGTTAAATGTTGACGTTATATGCACGATTAAAAATACGAAACGAAAAGGAAAAATAAGCAAGAAGAAAAAGATTAAAAGACATAACTAAAAGAGCAGAAGAAGAAGAAGAAGTAAAAGCCAACGAAATAATAATAATATATCTGTTTGTTATTTTAGCGGCAATGTTTATGACAGTTTCTTGCATTTATTCTTCTTCTTGTTGGTTAACTTTGGTGTTGTTGTATCTGTAGTCGGCCCTGCAGCGCAGAGTTTAGCTTGAGTTGCTTTTGGTTAAAATGAGGCGGGAGAAGTTTGATGGGTGTAATATGTGTGTGTGTGTGTGTGAGTATGTGGTTGTGTGATTATGTGTGTGTGTGTGTGGATGGATGGTTTGTAGGTGTTTCGCTACAAGCGCCAAAGGTACACACGTACACGAAATCCAGGGTTGCATTACACAACACACAACACATTTTTGCTTGCTGTTTGTTGTCGTTGTAGTCGTTTGTTGTTGCTGTTGCTGTTGATGTTGCTTATTGTTGCTGTTGTTATTGTTATTGTTTTAACCGTTGTTACTACTGTTGCCATTGCCATTATTGTTGCTGTTGTTATTATTGTTTTAACATACGCGTGCGCTAACGCACCGAGATATGTATACACACACATACATATAGTATAACTACACGCAGGGACACAAACACAGCCACAAACACAGTAAGGGACACTAATACGAGTATAATAAATTCGCTAAATGGGGAAAAACACTTACATATGTATGCAGTATGTGTGTATGTTCAGTGTGAGTGTGTGTGTGTAAAAGTGTATTGGGTGGTTGGGTTGGGTTGCGTCGTCCGAGCTGCTCTATGTATGTAAAGTATCCGAGCGAGAGAAAAATAAGGTAGAGTGGCAGAAAGTGAAAAAGAGGGATAAAGAGAAATGGAGCCAGGGGGAAGGGACGGGGGCGGGGGACATATGCGGTAGAGTAAAAAAAATTAACTATCGCAAAGCGGTTGGAAAAACACGCAGCGACGACGACGATGGTATTCAAATTGCCGCACCTACTCGGCTCCGGTACGTTAATGTACGGGCTGATTGCGGAAGAGGGGGTGGTGAGTGGGCTGTTGTGGCTGTCTGGCCGTCTGCAAGTCTGCCTGTATTTGGTAATATGCTTGTTTAAATTACGCCACCCAGCAGCAGCCAGTGTTGCTGTTGCTGTTACTTTTGCTGTTGTCGTTTTGTGTTTATTTCCATTGTTGTTGGCGTGGGCGTTGTCATATCGACCGCACGACCTGTGACACACACACGAAACAACAATGACAGCACGCAGCTTAAGTCTGTGTGGGTGTGTGTTTATGTATGTGTCTGTCATTTTGTCTCACTGTCTACGCGTCGCGGCGCGTCGCACAATTGTAAAAACAGTTCAATTAATTTAAATAATTAAATGTGGGGCCAACTGTTTTAATTACGTTGCCAGAGAGGCGAAGCAACGATATCCCTTACTCCCTTACACACACATTCGTACTCCTGAATCGCACACACACTCATACACATACACATATACAGGTACATAACGCAGGTACGAGCAGTGCGAGCGCAACATGAAAATATAATATTCACATTGTGGCAATGCCTCTAGGTAAGGACGCACATGTGCCAGGCCATGCTCGAGGGACTCTGTGCGAATTTGGGGCGTGCATTCACAGCCAATAACAGAGGTAGAGAATGGCTACATGTGTAAGGAGAATGTGAAAGGGGGTTGGGTTGGGGCTGGGTCGGCAGGAGAATTTGACTTTTTCTGCTTTCTGCTTTCGCTGCTGTGTTTAATTGCTTTGAATATTTTATTGTTGTTGTTTTTTGTTTTTGCTATTTGCTAAGTACTTTCTGCAAGACCGCAATCAGAGAAGCAGATTTCACGAAATATTTGCTTGCAAGGGACATGGAGTTGGGTGGGGGAAGAGGGGGTCGTAGTCGAATTGAAGGTTTGTCGATTTCCATAAGCTTCACACTTCCTTATGGCGGCGCGCATGTTGTTGTTGTAGTATAGTTTTATAGCTAAGATACTTTACTAATTTGTAGTAATCTTACCAGCTTCATCTGGCATTGGTTGAAATAAGTGATCAGGCGGTTGTGTTGCAGCCTTGACATTACGTGGCGCTGCCGGAGCGTCTTCTATTGAATTTGAATTTTTGCCTTGTGGTTGGTGGTTGGTGTTTGGCACCAGCAGCGAGAAAAATTCAGAATTCAATGCGCGATTTTGGCATTTGATTGTACGCATGATTAGTATGAAAAGTTAATAGCGAGTAGCGTTTGGTTTGGTTTCGATGGAGATCGTGAGAAAAGAGAAGAAAAACGAGAGAAAAATAAGAGCGTTATGTTAGAGCCAATCCAGATTAACGAGACAAGACGCCACGTCTCGTCTCACAAGTGCAAAAGTTTCAATGAGAATGTGCAATTTGCTTGAGCAATAAACCAAAAATACGATTGGAGGAAGAACCAAAGCAATAAGTGGACTAAGCACTAAGGATTAGGAATCATGGAACGGTACTCACCCAGTGTTCGCACTGTCATTACTTTGCTCATCATGCCGTCGCCAAGAACGTTGCGACCAACCACCTGGAATTCGTAGCTGGTACCCGAGGCTAACCCATTGATGGTCACCTGAGTGCTGCCGGACGGCGTTACGGATATCGTCTGCCAATCGTTAACGCCCGCTTCGCGGTACCAAATCGTATAGTCCTGTTTGTACTCAGAGCCGCCGCTGTATCCTGGTAGCCACTGCAGCGTTATAGAGGACTCCGTGGCCTTACCTGTGATGTTGTACGGTGCATGTGGCTGGGTGCCCTCAATGACCAGCTGTGTTACGGCCATAAGGGTGGCCACCTCGTTGGATACCACACACTGATAGTAGCCAAAGTCTTCACGTCGCAAGTTTTCTATGGTAATGTTGCCACCAGAAATCTTGACACGATTGCGCTGAGAATCGGAGAGCTGTTCGCCCTCCTGTCGCTGCCACTTGATGGTTGGTCGCTCTGTGCCCTCCGCTTCGATGGCGTCGCAGTGCATCTCCACGCTATCGCCGACCTTGCGCTGATAAAGTGTGTCCGGCTCGACAGTGAAACCTGGCGGCTTGCGTACCAGCACTTCCATAACGCCCGAATCGCCCTGCGTGCCCTGTGCGTTGTAGGGCGTGCAAGTGTAGCGACCCTGATGGTCCTCGTTGACTCGCGTGAAGAGCAGCGAGCCGTTGGCCATTACCACGATGTCCTTCATTTGGTAGGGCTCTAGCAAGCGTTTGTCTTTCGTCCAGGTAACGTACTGTAGCTGTGGGTTCGACTTGATGTAGCATTGCACAACGCCGGCAAGTCGAAAGGGCAGATACTGCACGGTTGGTGTGAATGTCACTTTGGCTGGATCTGTTAACGAAAGAAACACATTTTGTTTTAATATACAAATACATTTTGAGATTGATTTTGGCTTACATTCAACGCTTAGGTAGGCTGAAGCGCTTTGCGGATCTCCAATACCGTTTGTGACCTCGCACAAATACTGCCCCGAGTCGTCCGCACTGATTGGATTGATGATGAGCGAACCATCTTTGCGAATGGTGACGCGTGTCTCCAAGGAGGCTACCTCGCGCACAGGGGAGCCCTCGCGGAACCAGCGCACCGTGACATTACCCGGCATGGCCTTAGCCTCGCATGAGAATATCACCTTTTCGCCCTCGAGTTTCGTTTGATTGGTGGGCGGCACCTGTCGGATTAGCGAAGGACATGACAAAATGTTAGAATAACACTATTCAGGCGGGACTGGCTTTAATATTGTGTCAACGCTGGGTGAGGTCGTTTTGCCTATTGACTAATTCGAATCATGATGCCTTTGTTGACCAATCCCTGTCCCAATACCAAGCCCCATTACCATCCCAAACCCTAACCCAATCTCAATCTGAATTCCTCAATGCGTGCTCCGCGATTGACAGCTAATCTTTCGTTTTTTACGTTTACACGCCATCAATTTCTTTGTAACATGTTTTTACTCCTGCCCCTTGAGATATAACAACTCTGCTCTGGCAACATCAGGGAAAAATGTGCTCCTTTTATTTGGCCTGACTTCTGCCATTGACAACTTGTCAGTCAAATGTCACTGACAGTATTTCGGCTCGTTCTATTTATGCCTCTGGTAATTGCATTAGTGCATTTTGCTCCATCTAACTGATTTATTTAACGGTCACATTGCTGTAAGGTAATTTGATTGAAAATATTTCCTTTTGACTTGGTTGTGGTTATAACCAGTATGATGGGGGTCGACTGTGAGCACATGGCTAAATAAATTGGTACTTAATAGAAAATCAAACATTTACTTATCGATTCCTTTTACCTTGAAGCAATTAATTTACTTCTTCTAAGCTTAAATATTTTGTTTTTTGATTCCAGGAAACTAATTAAGATTCATTTTAATAACAAAATCTTTGCTTCACTACTTGGTTTAACTTTGAGCAAAAACACGCTACCCTTATTATTAAAATGCCAAAGTTCAAGCTTTTAAAGACGTCAATATTTTGCTCGTGTGGCGTGGTTGGTTTTTTTTCTGCCTAACTGTAAATACCCCAAATGCAAATGCATTAGCGGAGCGCCCGCAAAAGCATGCTGTTCATTTTAGACGGCAGACATTGCATTTGTGGTACGTATGAACACGTTGGGATGTCTGTATGGGTTCTATATATATATGTACATATGTATTTATGTATTCACGAATGAATGTAGTTTTGTGTGGCAGATGCATGTGCGACTGTTTGCATGCACATGGTAAATAGAAAGTTAGAAGCAACTGGACGAATGACCACGTCAAGTGTGTGCTGGGGCGGGCCCTTTCGCTATGTACTTATGTTGGATTTCTTTCGCTTGTAAATTGAGGCAACGCAAGGCAACGTACATGCAGGCAAAACCAGCACAAAGGCAGCCCAACCCGCAACCCGCAGCCCTGCACGACCCTCCCGTCACTTCCTTTATTGCTACGGGGTAGGACATAAAAACTTGCACGCTCGTAACATTTTTTTCATGGTTTTTCGCTACCTAGGGGGAGGCAGGAGATTTGGCAAAGCGCAAATGTGAGACCACGTTTTGGGTTGAATTTTTTTCGTTAGCCATGCTGATGGCATTTACTGGTTACTGGCTACTGGTCGCGTTGGTTGAACGCTGTTGTTTTCACGTGCGAAAATTGCGTGCCTGGATGGTCGGTCAGATGGGTTCTGATGCTGTGGAAGTTGTTTTTGCACTCAAAAACATTTTAGATGATAAAGTTTGTTTTCGAAAATGTTGTATAGCTTGTTCAGCGTTTGGCGTGTGACAAAGCAGATTGGCTAATTGGTTAATGTGAAAGCGCTTAACAGATTGAAAGAGACGAGTATGCACGAAAATGCATGAAGATAAAGTGAAAAAGTTGCTAAACTTACACTTATTGTAAACTTTTCACTGATGTCATTCATTTGGGATTTAGTTTCTTTACTTTTTTTATGTGCCGCCTTATCCTGTTGTTTGGAAAGTGGCTTGTTTTAGTAAGTTGTAGCGTATGGTTTGAGAAAAGATTGAATACAGGGTTTCAGTTATGGAATTGGGAAAGTTCATTCGAATTGCCTGATCTGTTTGCTATTTCTAAAAGCAGCCAAAAAGTTGAATTTATATAATTTCTCCAAATTTGGGGTTAACTATTTCTAAAATTTGGTTATCTCATAAAAAATTGCAGTTGTTTATAGGTTTTTACCATGATTACAGCGCCGCCCGCAATTATAACACGGGCCGTATGGGAGACTTGTCCCTCACCATTGCGTGCAATACAAGTGTATTCCCCGATATCCTCATGGCGTATGGTGGAGATCCGCAGTTCTGTGCCATCATTGAAGATGCCCACGGTGGGCGAAGGGTCAACGGGGTTGGCATCCTTGTACCAAAGAATTTCTGGAGTTGGTGTGCCATCGGCCTGGCAATTGAGTATAATTGAATCACCTGCAAGAAACAAATAACGCACCGTGGCAACGACAAAGAAAACGACAAATTAATAAGGTAAGTGCTGGCAATTGTTCAGCTTATGCTCATAGTAGTTGCACTTGTATTCATACACACACACACACACAGAGAGAGAGAGAAAATTGCTTGCCAGCCTGCCATTTGCATTGACTACCTTCCGGTTAAAGCAAGACTCGCCCGGTCGCCTCTTTGCCTTTATATAGTAGTACTTGTGTTCGTATGTATGGTAATCTTTATGTATGAAAGTCTTGCTATGCCGGCTAACTACTCGTACTTACTACAGGCACCACTCGAAGCACCAGACAATAGAACACAGCGTATCCTGGCATTGTTGTTACAGTAGATTCTTGTTGTTACTGTGCCGCTTTGTGCCGCCTGAGTTGGCTGACAAACCGTCAGGGTTGTCTGATTTATGCGCTGCAGCGCCATTTTCTCTTGACGCATTTCCGGCGCAGCCGTTGTCTTTTGTTTGGATTTCGAATTGTTTTCTGTGTGAGAATGCTACGCGCTGTGCGCTTGACGCTGTGTGTCTTGGATGGCACTTGGATGTTTTACTCTGTTGAGTGGCTGAGCGTAAACATTTTAACTTTGATTAAGCGGAGGAAATTCGATTTGGCTGGCGATTGCACACACATAAAGGCTTATCGATTTTGTTCTCCAAGTGTTCCCAAGCATTCCAAAGATGACAAATGAGTGCACATAAGTAACTCAAACATGCGCTTTCTCAGCCAGCCACCCATCCAGCCAGCCGAATTTTGCCTTGTAAGTGGAAGAAGTCTAGCACACTTTTTACGATTGCGCACCATTATGACGCATGAGTGAGCGCTGGGCCTTGAGCAATGTTCGTTGGGCACAGGGGTCGTGCACGTAAATAGACCCATAGTTCATTTCAAGGTGACAGACTCATTCGGGCACTGCAACAAATTGCTGGCCATTTGACACAGTCAAAAGTAGCCGTCCATGTAAGGGGCAAGGGGTGAGTGCGAAGGCAGTGTAGAGCCTTGGGGAGCCTGCTTCACTTAATCTGCGAAACGCCATTTACCCGGTGGTTGATAGAAGCAAATAACTTGCCAAAATATGAGTCGAGTCGAGTCGAGCCGAGTCGTGTTGTGTTGGAAAAAACTTTGACAAGCTTTCTGGCTGCGTGGACGTTATTTATGATTTGACATTTGTTGTTTGGGGACTCACCTAAATTAACATATATAATATCCTCTGGTGTAACACTAAAGCGTGGCGGTGCATGTACATCTAAGTGGAACCATGTACCATTTTTATGCTGTTTGGGATCGCGGTTCAGGAACACGACCTTGCACTCGTACCAGCCCTGATCCGATTCTCGAATGCTGGTCAAGTTGAGTGACGCCGAGCCGAAAGGCGAGTCCTGCGATACACGCGACACGCGTCCCTTGTAGCCCTCTTCAATGTGTTCCGGGTAGCTCTCATACCAGATGTATATGGGTAGGTCAGAGCCCTGTGTTAGTGTGTAACGCATAAAATGTAAGGGTTAAGATCGTTAAAATGGTTTGACATTGTTTTACTGTCGACGCTGATAGCTATTTAAGTTTATATGTGTTTTATTATTATTTTTTTTAATACTAATGTGGTTTAAAACATATTTACATACAATTGACAACGAACAGTAATGAGAAACATAAATAAAACTAGGATCATGTGTTGTTAATGATATATTTTAAGTAGAAAAGAGATATATATAAACAAAACAAATATTAATATTAGCAATTTTTAAATACTGAACCCCATTACAAGTAGAACTGCATTAAAAAAAAAACATGCATTTATATAACTTTATAATTAATAATTCATGCATTTAAAAAATTGTTGGATTTTATGCTTAAAATATTAAGCTATATATGTACAATTTTAAATGTAGGATAAATGTTTCGATAAAATACAATTGGCAGGCGATAAAACCACAAATACAGAACAAGATTTAGTTGAAAAACGCGCTTGGATGTGTTTCAAATTTCAATGCATACATAAAACTTTATTGACGTTTAAAAGAGCTACAGAGAAACTGTGTGGCCCAAGTCTGTAGCTCTTCTAACTCTCATAGGCGCACAACTTGCAAACTTCAACATCATCAACACCAGCAGCAATTCCCGGTAAACAATAAATCATGTGCAAAACTACGAGAACAACAAGGCCCCGAAGCACAGATACAGTTAAAATTCAAGCACGAGCTGATAAAAAATGTGCATGTTAAATATTTCGGGCAAACTACAACAATTGGGGTCAACGTGCAGTATCCCTGCCTTGTTTCTCTCATCTCTCACTAAACCGAAATGACAGACATATATTTTAGTGTGTTGTTTATTTATTTTTTGCTTGCAGGCACAGCCCTGGTCATGTTGGCAGTTGCCAGTTGCAGAATTCGGAATGCAGGATCTATTGAATCACGCGCGACGCGGATGTGGATTTAGACAGCTCATGCAATTTCTCGTACATGACTTTTCTGGGCAAACTTTTAGGTAAAGGCCGTGTATCATTGTACGGATTGCCAAATACTTCTACTTTATTTTTGTCCATGTTGTGATGTAGTGAGAGAAGGGGCGGTACTTAATAATTGCTTCTGCTTAGGTAATTAGTGGGTATATTACTCATACATTCCATTAAGGAGGCATCAAAGTTAATCGATTTATTTTTGT
The DNA here is from genome assembly GCA_018152965.1 of Scaptomyza pallida. Lineage (NCBI taxonomy): Eukaryota > Metazoa > Arthropoda > Insecta > Diptera > Drosophilidae > Scaptomyza > Scaptomyza pallida. The sequence continues at coordinate 4,973,692 of JAECXP010000130.1, forward strand.
AATTATACGATGCAGATTTATAGGCTGAGAAGCATGTCTTGCCCCGTTTATTACAGCTTAATTATATACGTTTTCATAATTTTCACATCTGACATATGAAATAATTTGCCTTGGCAACGCAACGGCAAACACATGACACACGGAGCAAAATACAGAGCATACTAGCACAGGGTGGATGTGCCAAGACCCAGATAGCGGTAGATGAAGGCACGACGCCTCATGTCTGTGGAAGGCGTTCGGTAGCTCTTATGTATTTATTAGAGCGAATCCAGCGTGGCTGGTAGGCAGTCAAGCAAGAGCTAAAATTAATATTCGCACTCGTAGAAGCGTCATAAGTTGACTCGGTAAACATTTTTCCGCTTAATTTATTCAGTAGCAATTAATTTAGATTGCAACTAAGGCAACGTTTCTCCTCTTGATATTTGAAACAGTCTGTAGCCCGTAGCTGGCTGTCTGGCCTCTTAAGGGAACCAACGCACAAAAGTAGGCAGCACTAAATTTGGAAGTTGGGCACACACTTTAATATGAAGTCATGTAATCGAAACAACACAACGCAATATACACGATACACACGATACACAACGAACGCCTTTTTTATGTGTACCATTGTATTTAATTACACTCATATAAATAAAGCGAGCAAACCAGACCAGACCAGACCAAACCAGATCAGAGTGTCGTATAAATTAAAAGCTTAAGCCATGTTAATCTCTTTAATTCGATGCCTCTATGCCTTTCCACATTTTTGCGCGCCATATTTGGATTGCGACCCTGTGACTATGCGAATGTTGCACCGTATGCGTGTGTATTTTTATCGCAGCAAAACATAAACTTTCTTTTTGCAGTACTTATAACTTTGTTTGGCATTAAAAATGCTTGTAAAACTTTTAACTTGGCACGAAGAGCAGCAGCAGCAACGTTATCTGTCCAAACGCACAAGCTCAAGCACAAGCAAAAGCCCGAGCACGAGCACGGTAACAAACAGTTGGATTCACGCACACAAACAAATACACTATGTATGTAAGAATATATAATATAGAAAATTGTTCAGCGGCAGCAAGTTTCGCTGCATAATTCCGCTCGACGGCGTTGACGTCAACGTCTGCGTCAACCTCTGGGGCAGCCACAGCGTCTACATTTCTACTTTATTATCCTTGTGGTTTTTCTTAGTTTTTGCTCGGTTTAACTTTGCTATCAAGCAGCAACAATAAAGTAAGTTTATCGGCTTGCAGCGGCTTAGGCGTGCTTTAAATTATAAAAGTAAGCTGTTTGAGGTTGCTGCTTCCAGTTCTTTGCCAGCTGCATTTTCTTAATGAGTTCATCTATCTGTGCCACAAGAAAAGTATCTAAGCATCTAAGTATCTCTGAACGTATACAAGTGTGTTGTGCAGGAGACGTTCTTATCTAGACAAAATAGTTATGCAATGCATGCTGTCATATACGTATACTTTACATAATTTTACACAAAACTAAGAATTTGAATGAAATTAGGTAAAATGAGAATTATGCTAGTGCTCTTTAAAATGATTTGCATTTTCAAATTGCTGTCATTGCCGTTTTAGGGCAATGCGGCGAATTGCTGCACATTTTGTTTGCTCCATTTTTGGAAAGCAAATAAATTGCAGCTCACTGCCAGCTATGTTTCAAGGAACTTACAGTGCTAGTGTGGCTTGGGTTAAGAGGAGTGGAGGGGCTAGATTTAAAGGTGAAGGTGAATTGAGAACTAGAATTTGTAGTGAGAAACGGAAAACTGAATTTGCGAGCACATTGTTTGAACAGAGTTAAGGGAAATATGTAATAAATCTGTAAATCTGTAAATGACGCACTGATATCTTAATTTTGTTAAGTGGCTTGGATTACATGAAATTTTATAAGACTTCACAGTCATATTTTTATTTTTGAATAAATACACAACGAATGCATTTGCATATTTCCACAAACTCTGTGCTTAGTTGCATTGGGATGTTGATAAGTTAGCCTTGGTTGGTGCTGGGGTATTTTTTTTATAAGTTGCACTATATTTTTAGGAATGTGGCTACAAATGTTATTTTGTTGGATTTCTATGAATTATTGCGGCTAATTGTTTGATTTGTTGGCAGTGAATAGCTACAGATTTTAATAAAGATATTTCGATTTTGCGAACGAGATTGTTTTGAACGAAATGAACTTTATGAATTTTTCTTCTCTCTCGCTCTCTTTGGTCTGATTTGTTAATTACTTTTCTTTAAATTGTGTACATATTTATATTTTAATTTCGATTACTTAAACCGCAAAAATACTCTTGACAGTGTTGAAAATTGTGTATTGTGTCTTTCTCTGTTCGTTGAACTTCTTTCAATCTGCTTTGAATTTAGATTTAATGATATAGCTGTCGCCAAAGAAGCCCGGAGAATCAAAAGTCAAAGATAGGTTTCAGAAATCATATGCAACTTAAATGCAATTTTCCAATCGAGCAACACATAAAACATACATTTAATACTGTGGACATCTCCATCTCAAGCTAATTGTTAATTGTTAAATATTGTATAGTCAAAAACACAACATGAGCATTAACAATAGTGTTATGTTGCAGAAGCAAAAGCTGGATACGGATAAAATCTTAAATAATTATTAATTGAATATCAATATCTGAAAATTATAAAATGTGCCTATGCTACAACATTTTTAGTTTTGTTATTAAGCATACGCACTGTTGGTCTAAGACTGGATCTTTGCCTAGTTGACATTTAAAATAATAGTCATAATACTCGTAAGGTAAACTTAGAAAATCAAAGGGAACTAAAGAGAATCGAACATAATAGAAACACAGCGAAATGAACCAACCGAATATTGATTAGTTAAGGGGATGCTCATATAGTAGTAATAGTAGGTACATATGTTAGTGGGTAGTTGGTAAAGAGTTCAGAAAACGTTGAATATCTTTTATATGTAAGTATATCGTTTACTGTGTTACATTTGTCGCGCTTGCTTCGACTTTGTCTGACTTTTTCTTACTTTCTTTAGCTTTTTGCGTATCAAACAACAATGTAAAAAAGAGAGTTTAGAGAAGAAATTTTATCTGTGATATCGTACCGTTTCGCTCACCTTCTTGTCCCACTGCAGGACATATGGCACCGGATGATCGTTGGGGAATTCAACGTGGCAATTGAAGACGACACCCTCGCCCAGTATGGCCGTAATGTGCACAGCATCCTCTGAAAATAGGCACAATAAAACACAAACAAAGTTAAATGTTGCATTAAAGAAAACATATATAGGTTCGTTTACTTCTTCTGTACTTTCTGACGAACAATGCTTCGATTCATTTCACATCCATTTACTAACTAAGCACAGAACAGAATGAAAGTTTTGACATCAATTGATTGATGTCTGTAAAGTTTCGCAGACCCAATGTGCAATCTGCGTGCACTCAATCTCTTACTTATTGAGGAATCCTCCTCGTGCCACAGCCATAATACGGCCAATCTCTAAGCCCCGCCCCACTTCACGTCATCCTAGCTGAGCCTGTTGACCCGAGCTTCTATCTTTACGTGACATTGTGCACGATTTACTAAGTTGGCTTGGCATCTGCCCATTCCAGTATACAGGACACGGGCTCAGGTCGTTGCTATGTGAAGTAGCCGCTTTTGTACACGCTTGTCAAAGAAGCAATGGCATGCCATTGACGTTTTTTCGCTGTGCTGCGGCGACAGAGCAGTCAAAGTTTAGTAAGTAGAGGTTTTAAATGGAATCGTTGATAGCCACATCGGTCACATGTCAAGTGCTCTCTGTTCACTGGTATTCTTCAATTTTCATACATATATTCCCATATAGTATTTCGTTCGCAAACTACATATTTTATTGTGTATATCGAAACAAAGCCTAGGATACGCAACTTCTTTAATCACCATCAGTTGACAGACAAGTGTGGACTTTGCAATATGTGACATTTGATTAGCAACTGTCAGCTGATGTTACTGACGACTGCAGTTGTCAACACTTCAAGTGGGCCTGGACCGAGCAATTGGATTGACAACCACTGGCTTTCTTTTTTGACCTGATACTCGGCTATTTATCTAGGCCAAAACGAAATATTATTGTATTCTTATTAAAGTTTTTTGCTTGCTCTAGTATGGCTTTTGACACACATCCCTTGCTCTGATGATGATGAACGGTTGAAAACAGCTGCACACTCTCTTAAGCATACGCATGGAGTTGGAAGACATTGGCGTGTTAAGACGCAACATGTAATACGCTTGTAAACAAGCCGCTTTTAGCTTGATTTGTATATTGTTATTGTAATAACTAATTACCCAAAGGTCAGTGAGGCAGTGAATATTATTATTTTTAACTGTGTACTATTACCATACTTGGTAAACTATTTTAGTGCCAGTTCGCGGCCTGCACTTCAAAGATACATACTATGTACGAACGTACGTATATTTGGGAAAGGATATAGACATGCGCAAAGCAACGGAACGGAAAGCACATGTTGACAAAAAGTGGAAACAAAGAATAGCCAATGTCGGGTGGCCTGTCAGTCTGTCAGACTGTCAGCCTACCCAGGATATCAGCTGCAGGCGGCCTTGTTGCCTCTTCGGTTAGCTCTAGCCTGTCAGCTAGTCGCCTGGTCGCTCATACACTTTATCAGTCACTCACTCACTCATTCGCTGGCTTGACGTTTCTTTGTCTCCTTCGTTTTATGCAATGAACGCTTGTTGACTTTGGCATTTGCATAAATTTCTGTTAACTTGGCCAGCTTAGGCAACACTTTTGCACATTGAAAGTAAAGCTGTTTGAGAGTAGTACAACCCTCCCCTGAATGTTGCACAAAAAGCAACTTGAAACTGAACAGGAACAGGAACAGTAACAGTGCAGACCAACAACAACGTACTACATATAAATGTGTATGTACAGTCAACGCTCTCGAGCGTCTATTGCCCTATGATAATGTTGCAGACAGACCGGCACCCATTGAAGGAAGTTGCTACACACTCGTCGCTGAAGCTCCAGCCCCAGCCGCAGCCACAGCCCCACCTTTCCGTTGGTGTTTAGTATTTTTTGTAGCGCCTTTTGATTGCGTTAACATGCAAAAGTGGTCTCATTATACAATTTAAAATGTCCTCCAGTGCTGGCAGGCACTTGATGTCCTCCCGACATGCCTTAAGTTATTCAGCAGCGCACTTTGTTTTCATGGTTTAAAGTTGAATCGTTGGCCTGGCTGCAACTTACAGTGCCTGCCACTGCCATTACATTTTCCCCGGAACTCATTTCGAGCACATCACATCACTTGGCTGCTACTCTTCCCTATTCTTCTGCTCGTCACCTCACCGCACCACCACCACGCCCTTCGCTCTTCTTTATGTGTCGCGCCTTGAGGCATACTTGGCAATTGACCTTTCGACCGCGCACGAAGTGGCCATTCGTTGGCTGCCATAGAAATCCCAAGCGGATTTTCAATTTTCGGCTAAATTAATTTAATTCATTTGAAGAAAGTTACGGTACATTAAAGCAGGCATTCTGAACGAAGCACTCGAATCATGACTCGTATTCCACTTTAAATTGAATGCCCAAGTGGCTGCTGTCACGTTTCTCCATCTGCCACCTTTAGAGTGCCTTCAATTTTTTTTTATAAATATGCATGAATAATATATACATATATATGTATTAAGTATTGGAAAACTCGTTCCGTCGCATTTAAGCTAACTGTCAACTAATTGCCAAATGTAATCAGCTTTGCCCTCACGTAAGCCGCTTACTGTGCACCATTACATTTTCGTGAATAACAACAACAAAAATAAGCTGAACTGAAAACGTCACATATGACATCACTATTGCAATCATAGACAGTAATAATACCGCTTTCCAATGCGAGGCGGATTTTAAATACATTTATCTGTAATCTTTTTCGTTTTGCTATTTTATTCCAGCTCTAATATTGACACTTACCTGGAATACTGTGAGCTTGTGCACTTTTTGCCAACGAGGCAAGCAGCCAAAGCAGTACAAGCTTTAGGGCCTGTATTGATAAGCTGCTAACATGGCAAGGTGTGGCGCTAGCGCAACCGTCGACGTCCTCTTCGACGTCGTCGTCCTCGACGTGGTGTCTTCTTTTCGTTCCTTTCACTGTGGAAAACGGCGTTTTCGCCGGCGATATCGTCAGCGTTTGGGTCGTTGCGGCTTGAATCGTTGTAGCTCTGCTTATTGTTGCTGCTTCGATTGCTGACTCTACTGAGGCACTTTTGCTGATTGTGACAGATTGTTGCTCCGACTGCGAAAGAGACTCCAGCTCTTGTTGGTAGCTTGCTGATTGGTTTGTTTTTGTGGCGCACGATGAACGCGACCGGCTCAATGCCTGACACCATCGATAAGACCCAGGGTCCGCACACACGCCCATGCCTCTGGTCCCATAGTCAACGCCGCCTAACGTATCGTTCTCACTTGCAGTGGCGTCATCTGTAAAGAAAGCATACTGTTAAATACTTTTAAGTGCAACGGCATAGCTTTTATCAATTAAAGACCCTTCTTGGCTTCACCAACGCCTGCTTGCACTTGATGAAGCTGTCACGCCAGCCATCAACGGCAACTGTTGAAGCAGAAGAAGTAAAAGCTGAAGCATGCCAATCAATGCAATGTTTTGCGCACGGTTGAATTGCATATTTGCAGCCCTTGGAATGGAATTTGTAAATTGAAAGCCAACAAACTTATGATTGGATCGAAATCTTGTTGTTGCGCGTACATGACAAATTAATAAACAAAAGTTTTCATATGAACACCCGCTGACTATAAGAATCACCTTTTGTTCTTACGCCCAAGCACACTCAGCCACACATTCCCATTCAAACACACACAAACTACCAAATAAAGTTAAGCAGCTAATAGGTTGTAGCTACAAGGCAGACCAAATGATTAGACGAAGAAAGTGAAGGAGAGAGAGACAGAGAAAGGAAGAGAGTGTTAGCTAAGTTGGGGCAAGGAGAGACTGAAGACAAAGGCAGACCCATTAAATGGCGATGCGCCTATACAAATAGCGAAAACTTTTCGGTACAATGTTTAGCTCTAAAACTTTTGCGTTTTAATGTAAAACTTGTGTTGATTGTCGTACCATGTGCCATTGTTGTAAAGCTGGGTCGTATCTAGGGATCTAGGACTAGGTGTTATATATGGGACCATGTTTGCTGACTAGTTAATTAAAAGGGATTGTGCCCACAATTAGCAACATTGAGCGTTTGAGGACGATTCGCCCCCGCAAGTATGCAATGAAATGATGTGGAATGCCCAAAATATTCCCAGAGTATTGGCAGAAGAGTATTTTTAATTAAATTATTTTAAATTCTATAAGCAAAACTTGCTTCATTTAAAGTCTTCGGGTGTAGCAACCTCTCCCTTTGGTATTTGAACAAATACCTAGGCAACATCAGCATCAGCATAAAAATGCTACATACGCACACGCACACTCACATATAATTGTACGTACTGGTTACACAGCAAAATCTCGAACATTTTTAAACGCTTGAAAAGCACTTTTGCAACAGAAATTAACTTTGCCAGCATTGTCACACAGCGCCACACGGTAGAAGGGGACAAAGGTAAATCTTTGCTTTAGCTTTATTAAATGTTGTCACTGCAATTAAGTAACACGACTAAGCATACACACACACACGCACACACATACTTTTATATATGTACACACGCACAAAATATTCTGTATAGGGCTAGGGCTTTGATGGTTACAGTCGAGAAGGTAGCTGCTTTTTGCGCTTCAATTTTAATTTTGTGGGAAGTCGGAACACGACGCCGGTTGCGGTAACCTTTGTGCTTGTGCGCATCTTTGACAACTGTGTATAAACGTCATTAGTGATCTTTTAACGCGTTACCCAACACCCCTGGGGAGAGCTAAACAGACAGCAAACAATAAACAACAACATTAGAAGCAGAAGCAAGAGCCAACCATTACTTTTTTTAGAATTGGTGAAGTTTAAATACCCTTGCAGAGTCGCTAACAAATTAACAAATAGCTTCGGCTTTGCTTCTTACAATTACAATATAACATCTCTACGGAAGCACGTTTTTCACTGCGTTTAAATTTTGTGACAAAATAAAAGAAGACCTCAAGGGTAAGAGAGAGAGATAACAGTGTGTGTAGAAGGTTCATGCGTCGGCTTAAATCCTTTCGGTATGACATGTTAAAATTTTAATAACGTCAAGGCTTGTGGAGCATTATAAAAACTTTTTGCGCTTTGGCATTATGACAAGTTTATTAAAACAAAATTTATTTATAAAGCGTGTGTGTGCTGTGAGAATGAGTGCCCATTACCCAGCCCGAGTCCCAAGCAACCACATCAAAACTAAAGGCCCACAAGTCAGCCAGTCAGCCAGTCAGCTGGCATCAAAAATCACATTAGGCGTCCTACCCAACCACCTACTTACTCTCGTCCTGGTCACACAGAGGCAAACAGGCAAACACCATCGAGGCAGTACACGGCACAGAGCCAACGAAAATAGAACAAAAGCCGGAAAAATGATTTCCCTTATGGCTGAATTTTCATTACCGAAAAACCCGCCATGGCGTATGATTTCATTTGTAAATCAGCTCAAGTTGAGCTCGAACATCGCATAATGGACGCCGGATGTCGAACGATGAACGGGAAACCAGGAACAGGGGGACGCAGTATGATTGTGGCGGCCATCTTTGTTGTAGAGGCGGCTAACAATGACAAATCAGCAAACGAATTGCATTTGCTGCTACACGTAGCCAAATGCAAACCAAACCAAATTTATGTGTGTGTTTGTGTGTGTGTATGTGGCAATCATTGAATGAAGTACGATTGGACAGGCGGCAGGACTGAGGGGCTGTGGGGACGCATATCAGTTGATTGGTTTGGCTGACAGATATGTACATAGTTGGGGGTTTTTGTTGATGTTAGTATGCATGCGTGTCCGCCAGTCTCGTTGTCTGCGTGCACCATGAGAGTCATAACTAAATTTTCGGCCACATCGTTGTCATTAAAACAAGTTTGTTCATAGCTATGACAAAGGTGGGCGACATGTAATCATCATCTTGCAGCATGTCCTGCTACGAATTTCAATGAGTTGACGTTGATGAGTCCCCATTTTATATTTGCTTTGTGTGGCACTTTATGGCATCCGTTTCCGCTGACTCTGCCGCTGCCGCTGCTGATGTTAACTACTTGCAAAGCGTCAGATCTGGATACGAAAATGAGTGAAAGCTTTTGGTTGACTGAACACAGAGTCAAATATGAGCAGCGGTCAATGTTGGAAGCATCGCATTACTAGTCAATAGTGCTCCTATGATCTTTCGTATCCTTTACACAATGTTAATAAGCATATAAGGCAGTAAATTTCTAACTTCAGTCCTTGTTCATACTGTTCGAGATATTTTAATTTCAAAAACTAATTAAATGAATTGTGCACAATTTACTTAAAGGCCAGCCCTGACCAACATCTTCGAATCAAAAGCATAAGGGGTCCAGCCCCGAAAGAATTTCAACACGACGTTTCACTCTAATAACTGCAAAGTGGTTGTTCAGCTAACCCTCTGCTATCCCAGTTGCTCTGCGATGCCTTGAGACATTTTGTCTGTACATGTAATTGCATATGTGTGTGTGAGTGTGTATGGGGTGTTATGGCACGCCCTTAAGTACAAAGCAAAAATTTTACAATTTTGCTTATTGTGTTGCTGGTGCGGCAGGCGGGTACCAACTGAGTGAAGCTAGCGAGGTCATATGTGGATGTGGACTTGTTTGTTTACATACGTATGCATGTACTTGTGCATGCCCCAAAAAATACCGAGAAGAGTCACAAGGAAAACAGCAATAGCACCAGCAGTAGCACCAGTATTGCTCTGTTTTTAGTTTTTTTTCTGTATCGCGTATACGCCGCATTGTGCGACTTAAAACTTTAATGAAATAGGTCGCCCACTGCTCGTTGCCTTTGCTTTTCAGTTGAATAAAGTGTGTGGAGGCATGTAAGCTTGTTAGCGCACCAGTAAAGCAACAATGGTAATAACAATAATAACAGTCACCATCCATTATGTAAGCCTCTTCTAAGAGAATTGGAGCCGTACCAAAACATTACTGCGAGTTGATATAACACAAAATAACTTGAAAACTGCACGGTTTAAGAGAACGGCCATTAGTATGACAAATACTCTTGCTTAATCTAACAAAATGTCGCGATACCGCTAAGGCAATTTGGACTCACCAGTAGCTACTGGCCAGCGGCCATTAACAAAATTATAATATGTTACAAGCTATATGGCGGCCAGAGTCAATATATCATTAAAAGGGCACTTACGCTAAATGATCTAAAAAATAAAAATAAAATTTACCCAAATAAGCCATGTTCTAATGGTGGCCAGAGCGAGACAATGACGGCGTGGGGGCTGGGCAAACGGGACAAGCATGGGCCATTGTACAATTTTAATTGCTCTAAAATGTTGTAATACAACACGAACCACAAATAAATAAAATTTGCTGACATCAACAGGATGTTTGCGGGTTCCTGTGCGGAGCAGAGCCCGAAGCATATCTGGGTAGACCGTAGACCATAAACCGTATACCAGGCACAGGCTGTAATGGTCTAATGACTGGCAACCGCCCCACGCTTTGAAATTTAATTTGGCCGGGAAGGAGACGGCAACGGAGACCCATTGGTTTGTGCATGAATAGCTAAAGGTGGGCGGCATGAGGTGAGGAGGATGTCTGCCTCGGCAGGAAATGATATGGTCTTTCTAATGCGACTCCAACCGTCTGTCTGTCCGTCCAAAGCAAAAACTTTTAGACAGTAGCACAATTCATGTATGTATCCTCATCAGGGCAGCAAGACGACAAGCAATAGCTTAGGTACCAATGTGGCTACTGTTGCTCATTTATATTATTTACAATAGGTTTCTGCTTCTCATTTAGTTTTCACTTTTATCATTGCCATTCAAAGGCTATTACGCAACAAATTTTTATTCAAGCGCCGGCACCGTCTCAATGGCTCCATTGTTGGCCTCTGCTGTTGTTGCCTATGCCTACATACAGGGCCAGCGATTCCATAATAGATTGTTTAATTCGTTGGCATTTCTTTTCTTTACTTGGCATTATTATACGGCAGGTTGATGAGCCTCACTAAAAATGACAATGCAAAAACCGTCCCTTTTTTTTCTTACATGATTCTCATTTATGGGTTTTAAATATTTTAAATTTACTAATGAAAAGCTTTGCTTTTCAGCAATTAAATTTACTAAGCTATGTTTTTTTTATTCATAATTAAATTTTTTTTTGTATCCTAAAAGTCACCTTTGGCTTTTCTCGGAAGATATTTCCCTTGAATAACGAATAATAATTTCGGAAATCAAGATGCTCTGTTGGATAAAGGTTGTGCGGTTGGAAGGCTGTGTGCCACAATAGACGCTTTTGCATCAATCCAGAAGTGCCACAAGCAAAGGCCAACGAATTAAAAGAGCCAAAGAATGGTAGGAAACAAAAAAGAAGAAAACGAAAGAAAAGAAAAGAAAAAGGCAAGCACTCGCTGTCAAAGAGGAAGTAAAAAGTTTTGTATTCCATGCTTAATTGCGGCATTTCGATTAAGAAAAATTAATAATAAAAGTTTTGTTATTATTTGTACTGCCAAGATGAACGCGAGCGCGAACAAACGAACAAGTTACACTGAAAAAAGGACTGCGAAAGGCAGCTCTACCCGACACGACAGCCAGACCGACCCTTGCTTTGCTATATTAAGCTCTACTAGCAACGGTATTGTAAACTTTTTAACCCTTGTTGACTACCATTTTAAAAATGAGACTTAAAAATTTGATTTACAGGCTGATTAAATCAACAAAAACAAGCATCGTCCTCGCGAGTGTCTTTAATAATTCAATTTTTATTTTGGAACCATTGTAAAAATTCATTCAAAAAACACGTATTTGAAGAGTTTAAATGAAAATTTATAACAATAACAAGTTAAATCAGAAAGTTAAGAAGGGAAACATCTATAGTTCCAGCCTTTTAAACTGGATCGGCCTTTAGTCTGCTGCGATGCCTGGCTGTAAGGAGAAATGGGAAAGTTAAGTTATCCTGTGAAGTAAAGAGCAAAATTCCCGAACAAGAGGCAAAAAGTTTGGCACTCGACTCGAGGCGATGTCTCCCTGCTGCCCTGCCCATTGGTCCCTTTTGTTCCCTTATACCTCACCCCCTTTTGACAGGCACGTCTTTTAGCCGCTGCAATAAATGAAATGCTGCGAGCAGAAGAAAAGCAAATCATGGCTGAAGTGTAAAACTTTTCCCATTATGCAAAAAATGAATTTCCATGCCTTTAAGTGGCAGCCAAGGGCAGGAATGCAGATTAAATTCTATATAGAACTGTGTTTTCTTTTTCACATCATATCAAAACGTAAGTGATTATGAACAATCATGCATTTCCCCTAAACAAACTATAAATAAACACATCTTACAAAATAATTTATGCTTTAATATGTACACATGTACATATTTATTTACTTGGTTTACTTCCAGAGTCTCAGCACTTTTCAAGATATTGATTTTTCAGCCAAACTAGGGCTTAGCAGCCTCTTGCCAGTGAATACACACTCCTACACAAAAACAAACAAACACACGTACAAAATACACATGCCAACTCTAGCAGAGTAATAATAACAGCACATTTTGTGCCATACTCATAAAATCAGCACTGGCTATCGTAGAGTCCATTGACCTATACGAACAGTGTAACTACACTATCCGTTGCGACATCGTGTCGTTTCTGTGGCCTGAATGTTCTTACTAAATGGAAACAATATGCGACTTTTTCTGTGGCATCCTGTCGATATCTAGAAACTAATAAAAAGGGTTCGTGCGCCAACAACTTTGACAACTTTTTCGTTGTTGAAATTGATTCTGAACTCAAGTATTGGTACGGGCCCACAAGCTGCTGGAATCGTTCTGATTGCGCTTTAATAGCGCCTAATGGTCGGCGACAAATGTGGCAAATTACTTTAATAGGTACTACGAAATAATGAACACCGAACAATTTACAGCACGAGCTCACAAAGAAACTGCCCACGCTGCCCTCTGAACGGAAGGCCGGACTTCAAATAGCACTTGGCCGTTGTCATTTCCAGTACCCAACGGGCCCAATTCGAGGGCTTTCTGCAAAGAAAGTCGAGCGCAACTTATGCTGGGGTAGATTGGCGAGAATGCTGTATATTGGTTGGCAATTGTGGTTATGGGGATGATAAAGGGTTTATTTTGTATTCGTATGCTAAGCGTTAGGGATATGGTTATGAATAATATAAATATAATAAATATTGGTTTCCTGTCTAATTTAGTTGCGAATCCTATTTAAGCTTTTAAGCCTGTTTAAATTTGCCCTTTAAGGTGTTGTCGTAACATATGTTAACTAAGACTGTGTAGATGCAACCTACAACCTAACATTGCATAAGTGTGTAGGAGTGCGAACTGTTTTAAATTTGCAACGTTACACAGCAAAGCATATTTTAAAACTTAATGCATTACTTTAAATATTCTTCTTCTTGTCGTGCTTGCAATAAAATAAAAGTAAACAAATTAGATTACAGTTCATTAGAAACTGCAGTATAGGCCATTTTTAACAAAATCCCAAGCGGATTCTTGTATTCTTGCAAAAAAAGGGCCAACAACTGGGTCAATATTTATGCTTCACTGCCAATAAACTGTAAAAACAACAACTGCCTGCTAAGCTGCAAGTGTGTGTGTGTAGATGAAGCCACAATCGAAATTATTGAAGAAACTCAATAATACTCCCCCACTCCAGCTGGCAAGTGCGCAGATCTATGGCTGCAACGGCAGAAGTAAATGCAGCAAATTGTGTTCTCCGTTTTCAGCGACGTGTCGCTTTCCTGACGTCATTAATTTAGCACAGCTGCTGATGCAGGAAATTCTGTGTATCTGTCAGATTCGAGTTTCAGTTGAAGTCTTAGGCTGGAAAACAAGTTAGTCCCCATATAGTATGAAGAGGCAGTTCAGCTTCTCAGTTGAATCGCTCTCTTATACAAAAAAAAAAAAAAACGTTGATCCCAACTTGTAGAACTTCATTTTGAGCCGATCACCGTAATGGTGAATAACTCCATGCTCTTAGGCTTCTTTGTTCGTCTGTTTTGTGCTCAAGCTTCGCGTCATTATGCGCGCCAGTTTTTGGGCGCCATGCAGCTATACAGTATACTTTATGTACGTATGTATATATGTAAGTATGTAGCTGCCCTATGTTGTTTGTGTGTATAATCATAAACAAACTCTAAGTGCCGTAGCGTATAAGATCACTAACAGCAAGATTTAAGTTTAGGATCAATTTTTCAGTTCTTTAATCATGTAACACAAGTACACTTTAATCACAATCTGTGTACGATAAACAGACATACGTACATACAAAATACTCTCCAAGTTTCTGAGTTTCTTGTTTATTCCCTGCCTCTATTTCCAGATTCCTCTATTTCGCTCCCATTTGGTTTCACATTCAACAGAAATTCCAATGAACTACGGAACGACTGACCAGTCTATGCCTCTGGCTGGCTGGTCACTTACTGCCTATGTTTTTTAATGCTGTGCATCCGTCTCCCTTTGTTGGCCCCTACGACCCACTAGTTATTTTGAGAGGCTTTTGTTTTTTTCTTCAGCTTTTTGATGATATTTTCATTTTACTCTCGCTCCATGGCTACTTTTTGTTTGCTAGCATTATTGCGCGTCTGTTTTGTTTACGATTTTTTTTTTCCAGAGCGCCGTCAATGATCTCGGCTGGCTTTCGTGAGAAATTATCGTTTAGCGACGTCATAGCTGTGTGAGCTATTTATTTTGTTATTTATTGTTACCCACGAGGGAATGTTTTGAGAAAATGATGTAAAACGATTCATCGACATCGGCATTTGACCTCAATCGGGTAAATCCCAAAGTCCGATAGCTCACAATTTGATGGAACAATTAAATATGCCAAACATAATCGATATATCCGTTCAAACTTTCTTAGGTATGTGTGCAACTGTCTAATGGATATAGAATTGGGGTCCAAGCCGACAAATGGCCTTCGCAATAGTTGCTTGGGGGAGGAAAACGGAAAACAAAACTCTCCAAACGTAAACTACTTTAGAGAATATACATAAATCTCGAAACAAACGACAGCACACATTCAAGAGCCCCCACAGATGCCATACACATTTGTTGTTGTTAGTATTGAATGAATGAATTATATCTGTGAAAATAATCCTTTTCAGGGGTCGGACGGACAGCGCGCACTTAAGAACAAAAGCACAGCCAAATCACAACAAAACAGTGTGGAAATAAAGATAAAACGCAGTCATTTATCAATATTAACAATTTGTAACAATTGCCATTAGACCGTCAGGCAGCCAACAAGACAGTGAAACAAGCATAGAAATAGCATCTAAAAGAATTGGAAAAAATACTAATATATGTATTTAGGTGTGGTATCAATGCGAAGTGAGAATCAGAACAAATGCTCGCAAAGACCTACATACATATGTGTATGTGTGTATGTATAGATTGGCGAAAAGTTTAGTGAAGCAAAACGCAAATGTGGATCCAATTCTGTTTATGGAAATTGCAATTTCCTTCTTGCAACAGATGAAGTTGCTATTCTAAGCTCAAAACCAAGTCTTTTGCAGTATCAAACAACGGATATATGTATCTGCATGTTGTGGGTTTACAATCTTCAATTACATTGCTCGCCAGCTTGAGGGCTCGAAACCAGAGACCGAGACAGGAAGCCGAAAGCAAACCCTAAACCAAACCATAAAAGCAATCAAACCTTAACAGCTCCCCTTTTCTTTCTGTCATTGTTGACGGCCAAGAATTATTTCACACACATTTTCTTATTTCTTTGTGGAGCACGGTTGTTATGCCAGCTGTCTGTGTTAATTTATATGCCTTAAATACCATATTATTAAATTATGAAGCTACATAAAAATCAGTTTAAATTTTTACATAATGCCATTGTCATATGAGTGCCCAAAATATAGTTTGTGCTCTACAGAATATTCTCATGGACAATGTGAACAATTGACTTACCTCACTGGCGCAAGCATTATACAATGTATTTAAAGCCAATCCAATGTAGTGTTCCGTTTTCTACTCAAGTTCTCGAAAACCGAAACAAGCAGAGCAGCAGCAGCGGTAGTAGTCAAAAAGTTGTGGCGAATCAGCAAAAGTCCAACACCGACTCAGCAAATTAAATGCTCAAGTATTAAAAGCACTGTGAGTGGTGTTTGCTATCGTCTCGGGATGTTTTTTGTCCTTGTTGATATTTTTGTTGTTGTTATTTTCGCTGTTATATGCCCTGGCTTTAAACGTAGTAAAAGTTGGGTTTTATTAGCAGCATTTTCAGCAGTTAAAAACTCCTTGTTGGTTGGTTGCTTTTCTTTTTGAGATGTTGTTTTTGTTGTTGCTGTTGTGAGCGCGTTTTACACTTTGTTTACAGGATAATCGCTTGATTTATGACACTTTCTTTTCGTATACATTTACTATTGTATGTGTGCGTTTTGATGAAGGACCTCAGCACTGGCTGCTGCCGACGGACTCTTTCGCATCGCCTTTGAAACCGTTGCCGTTGACTTTTACGTAGGGCTACACAAGAATGGAGCAACTGGGGGTTCAGAACAACAAAAAAAGAATACATAAGAAGTTAAATAAACGCGAGGGCCAAGTATGAACACACACATTTTTACATACACACACACACACACACACACACTTACATACACACGCACACTGAGACGCGAACGAGGGTTTTATGCACATCAAGTAAAATCAATACGGCGTAAAAATAAGAAAATTATGTTGATATCGATATTGATGTTGTAATCGCATATGGTCAAAAGGAAGTCGTTTGATACGAATCCCGATTGGCTTGCCACTTTTGACATTTTCACGCCCTGTTTGCTGTTTGCACCAGAATTACACACGCACCGATACACACAACACTGCGACCCAGCGAACCTAAGTTTTGTTTGCCAAGCACGTGACTCATTTTGTCATCTGAACATGTTATCAGATTTTGTCTTCGAATGCATTATATAATTATCGCACTGAGTAGTGTTTTGTTAGAATGCTCACAAACCACTTTCGCAACTTTCACAATAGTATATCCACCTGCTTTTTCGCAGTTTTATTGCACGTTTTTACCTAAACTTTTGCTAGAGTTCTCCTAAAACAAACCGAACCACAAGCACCAGAACAGCTCACAGCTCACAGCTGTACGACGCGACCACTCCGTTGCCAATTTAAAGGCAATGCCTTAAACTTTGTGCGACAGCAGCCTGAACAGCCAGGCTTTACGTTTCTGTTTCAGTTTTTGGCTCTGCGACGCTTTGACGCTCTCTATTGGAAAATTTGCTCTGCTGACTGCTCAACTTGGCTGAGCACCAGTTTTCCAGGCACAAAAATATAAAAAAAAAAAACACCGCGCTCTGTTTCCCGCAACAGACCAATAACCAACAAAGTGTTGGCTATTATGTTGGTAAATATTTTTTGTTCAATGCAGTTTCGCAGTAGCACTAAAAATGTATTATTCATACGTCATAAAATTTGCAAGTTATTGCATCTATACTATCAAGCAGTTGTTGTCGATTACATCACGTATATAACATAATAAAGTAGTAGATATTTGAATCTATGGTTTTTTTCGAGTTGAAACTCTTAACAGCTGATGCTGATTTGTAATGGTCTGTCGACACACGTCATTGGGCGCTTGAAAATAGCGGGAAATATTTATTCACTTGCGCAACTATACCACAAACATCCTGCATGACAACTACGCCGCCTCTGTTTCTCATTTCCCCCAACTTCCATCGCAGCTAGAACTTGAGCACAGCTGCGTTCCAGTCGTTCGAGCGAGCTACTATTGACGACGACGACAACGACGACCTACTCTTTCGCTCAATGCTCTCTGTCTGATCCTTTGAGTTGCAGTCAAAAACTGGAATTTTTCTTACAGCTCTGCTCTGGCCATGGCTCTGGCACTGGCGCTGGTTGTGACTCTGCTCTGGTGCTTTACTTTAGCTCGACAGCCGCTGTTTTTTTCTTTTCTTTATTTTTTTTTTTCTTTTTGTTTTTTCTTTTTTCCTTTTGTAACCTGTGCATCCGCGCGGGTGTGGTCCTCTGACAGTGAGCGTGAAAATCACGAACTTCAGAGCTGCTACGCATTTGAGAATCACTCCCTGGTTTTTTCATTTTTCTTTTACGCTGCGAGAAGTTTTTATTCGATTTAATTATTGATGGTTTTTCGTTTTTCTCTTTTTGAAATACACACGTACTCGTTTATTGTTGCTGGAACATTTTGGGGTAGTTGCTCTTTCCGCCTTTGTGTCATCACCGATTTCGCATTAAAATAATTTATGATTTTCCATCTAATTTTCCTTGGTACACACATACACACACAACCAGGCATGTATGTTTGTGTACACACAGTATGCGCACACAAAGTGAGACAGGCAAAGGCACGGGCACATATACACACACACACACAGATACATATACAGAGACACGGTCACAGAAACCAGACACAAACAGCACTTACAACTTCACAGACAACTGAACGTTGTGTTTCACAGTCCGCGTTCACGTACGACGTATCAGCACAACAATTGAGTACTAAATCTGCGCCGAGCTCAGCGTCAGGAATAAAGCACTAGCGCTGCCCGATGATTGCAGCCACCACAACTTCCGGAGAGCAAGAGCAAAAGAGAGCACAATAAATGGAGAGGTGAGAAACAAACAGACAGCGTGAGAGAGAACCTGCGCGGAAATCGCAAGCGGTCGATTTACTCTCTTATACTAATACTTCATTTGTACTCAGAGTCTGATGCTCGTTTTGGTAGCCAGGCAGGCAACGTGGGCTCACCTTAACTGCGCTCGTCGGCTAACCTGTCCGGTCGAGTCAGGTCGGTGTATTGTGTTTATGTTTTTTGCGTAAGTGTATGTGTGTGTCGTGTGCGTGTGTGTTTGTGGCTATGCATGTGTGTCAGCCACTCGATAACCCTTTAGCATAGCCCTTGCTGCAGCGACAGCTTGGTCGACTGTTTGCTTGCCGTCATTCTCAGCTCTCAGATCTTGGCTTCATTGAATAATTATCTCAAGTTTGCCAGTTCACTGTTGTCTGGCCTTAGTAGCGGGCTAGCCCTTTGCTTTTGACCCAAAAACCAGTTTTATGTTTCGTTCTGCACCAACTCGTTTCCCCTTCCATACCTAAAAAGTTTGTTTTCAAGTTAGGGAGCTCAGAAAACGGGCCGACGACGCGTAGGCCACAACATATAGCAGCATGTTTCGCAGAAATATCAACACATTCACTGACAGTTGGCCAGCAATGTGAAAATGTGTTAAGTGCACACTACACTTGAAATTATTTTTCACTATTTACTATTTAAAGGGCAGCAACAACTTGCTTTTCATCGACTTGAATGAAATTGTGCTAAAAAGTGTTTATGTCTTTTCCGTTGGCAATGTTTACGATAGATAAATGGCATTATAATTGTAAGAAGACGGGTTCCATAAGGCGCAAAGAAATGTTTAGCGATGATTTCTACCTGTTCCCATAATCGCAGCCCAGATGAGGGTTTGCTTTGCGTTTGTGAAGTGTCATAAAGTTCTTAAGGATTCGTTCTAACTGACCTACGATGTAATATTTCAATTAGCCAGTCCTATAGCCGCTAAATCGCTGGCAGCTGCTAGAACTGAAAACCCAGTTTTTTCGCCGTCACTTATTTCCCTTGCAAGCAATGACAATTATTATTAGGACCACTGGAAGTCAAGAGACTTGACGCATGCGCCTTCAAGGCTCTCTCTTGCTCTCTGTTATCTATCCTTTTGATGCACTCTACTAAAATCATGGCTAAAATGTACCCGTCGAAAAATTTGGGGTAGCCACCAAACTCCAGCCAGCCGTTGGCCAAAATGATTCGTTTTTGCTGAATTTCATTTGGTTCACATGTGAACGGAAGTTTGCCCGTTCGCCATTCGCCATACGCCATGCGCTGGAGATGGAGCTGGAGGTGGGTGAGTCTATGGCCGAGCAAACTTATTTATGCTTGATTCAAGTGAATATATGTTGACTTGAGCAGCCTGATTTATGCATTATATTAGCGTGGATTTTAGCTGCAATAAATCTGCAAATTCGCCAACCTAACGTGCCATAAACCTATGCATGCTTAAAATAATTTACTTTTGTGTTATCAACCTGAAAGTGCACGTTTGCCTTATAAAACGCTCGTAATTTACTTACATTATGTATGTCCTATTCACGGCTGCATTATTAATGCAAGATTTTTTCGATTAAGTCCCAATTCAATTCAAGTGCAGCCCTGTTTATGAGCACCATCAACACCAATCAAGAATGACATGTTCGTCATACGAATAAAAAAACGAATATTTTGTCAGCATTTGCCAATGCTCACGAGTTTGCGAGCTGTTTGTTAGCTGTAGTTAGTAATTACCTTGTTCTTTCTAATTGGACACGGCAACGGAACTAACAACTGGCAATGGGTAATTAATAGGCAACCCAGCACCTACACTATGCTTCCATGCCCTAACCCACAACGAGCACATACATAGGTAAAAGTTTAACCAGTAAACGAGCAGCGGCATTGACAATTGGTGGGGTGGTGAAATAATCATGTACTGCATTAACGCCTGATCTGAACCTGGTTTGAAACTCTTAATGAGCGCACGCACACAAGTAGACAACAGAGGCATCAAATGTCTTAGGGATCTATTGGCTATTTTGACTGCAACTTAAAGTGTTAAGAGAAGGCATTAAATAATATTCAAAATTTGGAAGAGCAGACTCGACACAGCAACATAAAAATTAAGGTGTTCATGTGACCATAAAAACAATAAAATATTTAACACAAATTTTAACTTAATACTGCCGCCATAAAAATGTATGCGTGAAAAAATGGCTGCCTACTGTGCGGCATCGTTAAAAGCCTGCCTGTTGACACTGCTGGCGATTACTGGCGACGGCTGTGTGTGAGTGGGAGGAGGACGAGGGGAAATGCTTGCAAATGCTGCCTCATTAAACCAAAAATTACACAAAGGATAACGCGCAGCTTGACGGCGACGGCGACCGTGGATGTGGATGTGGATACAAAGTGTTTTTGGGGGCCAAGTGTGTGTGTGTTTTCGTTCTCACCCCTTTGCCATTGGTTGGTCTTCTGGCGACTCGACTCGGCCTGCTTTGTTTTAGGCACTTTGACGCTGTAACTTTTAGCTCACGGGTAGGCATACAAATAAAAAATTATCGCTCAAGTCCAGGACTGCTATGCGCAGGGACTACTGCATAGCTATTATATTTTACTTTTACGTTTGCTGTTGCTTGTTTTTTTCGTCACGTTTTTGCCGTCCAGCCAGCAGCTCAGCTCAGCAGCCCAGCAGCATCGTTATATTACTTTATTTTTTTTTTTTTTTTTTTTTGTGTATGTGATGCTGTTTTTTTTTTTATTTGCTCAGCTTCTGTATACAAGTGCTGGCACCACAACCTCAGCCTTCCATCTCCCCCTGCTCCATCGCACCTTTCTCCAGACTTGAGGAACCTGCATCGTCATTGTCTTTTGACGCTGCGAGCGTTTCTCGCTATATATATGCATACGTATGTGTATGTGCGTGTTTTGCTTCCTGTTTCATCACTGGCTGCTTCCTGCCTTTTTCTTATGTGTATTTTTACTGAAGCTGATTTTTATTTCTTTGCAGGATGTGATATTTCATTCAGTTCGGCTTACAGAATAACTAAACGTCGCAACGAAGGTATTGAGTCTCCGTCCTCCTCCTCCCCACTCAGTCCACCTTTATAGCCATGAAACGCGTTTACGTCGGCCGGCCGTTGTAAGTAAGATTATAATATTGTACTAAAGTCTGTACCTAGCATAGTATATATGAACCTTTTAAGCAAATTTGGAAATGATTTTTGGTAATAAGTGAATCTCAAATTTATAGTTCTGTTTGAATGGCATGAGTTGAGAAACCGGCATTTGAGCTCTGCAAAGTATGCTGCGAAAACCAGAATGCCATAAGCGTCGCAAGGGCATCTTGGAAGCGTATTTGTGTTTGTATCCCTGGGCGTACACACGGGAACTCGCGTGATATTTTGCCAGTACACATAATTTGTATTCGCGCCTGCAGCGAACTGCAAAGCTGTGCGTGCACTGAGCCGAATTGTGTGTGAAGTGTGTTGCAAAAACTTTACTCTATGAAAGAACTCAATCATGAAGGCATTGGGAGCTGAATTTTTATAGTAGTTGTATGTATGTATATTAGTACGGTTTCCATCATCTATTTTGTGTAAATAGTAAACATAAACGAATAAAGCACAATTTCTTGTTGTGTGGCCCTGAAACGAATGCAATATTTGCCGTAGACTGTATTGGGTTTCGCAGCTATAGTGCATTATGTCAGCTTGTATTCCATTTGGAGTAATACAGAACCACGGCACAGTACAAAAGGATACCCCAACTGTTAAGCAACCTTAAAGTTCCCTGTGGAGAACATACATTTAAAGTTTATACGGCAAATGGTATGAAAATGCCATTTACTTATTTAAAATAGCATAAAATATTAATTTATTTGCATTCTTTTTGTATCTATGTGTGTTCCTGTTCTGGTCACATGAAGCGGCAAGCGCTCGGAAAAAATTGTGCATCATTTTGTTATATGGGTTATATACATACATATATATATATATATATATATATAGGTATATTTACGTATGTGGATTTGCAGTTTTTATATGCGTATTTTATTGTGGGTTTTTTGAATTTAACTTATTTATGTTGGTCAACTTAAACCATAAACTCATGGTATAAACAATACACACAAACGAAAAAGCATTGTGTTCAGCTGTAGGATAACATATTTCCAATAGATTCGTAAAAAGTGAACGTGTTGCCACACTTCTGTGTGATTAATAGTTTTAAAAAAATGTTAAAATCCCGCAGCGATGCGCGCTCTAACGCCTTTGTGCCACATTTTCTAATTGTCGTTTGGGAGTTGAATTGGAGGTAAGGGTCGGTATGTGTAGCTTACTGTTAGGACTTTAACTTTAACTATTGCTGCTGGCTGTTGATATACACACATATGTATACCATACTGTATTGTCACAGTTTTCCTTATAGTGGTCAAATGCAAGTGCTTGGCATAGTTAAATGTTTTAGTTGAAATGAAACAATAAAAAAAAAGATGGAAAAACTGGAATA
Source organism: Scaptomyza pallida (assembly GCA_018152965.1). NCBI lineage: Eukaryota > Metazoa > Arthropoda > Insecta > Diptera > Drosophilidae > Scaptomyza > Scaptomyza pallida. Next base: position 4,996,904 of record JAECXP010000130.1, read on the forward strand.
AAAACTGTCTGTCAACTGGCAAGCAAGGCAACGGCATAATAATAATACAACTGTAAATGCCATAGGCGTTGTAGTATTCTAAATTCTTTTCTGCGTTCCCTGCCACCGTCTTACTTTACAGCGTTTTTGATCCTAGCTTTCCTTTCTACAAATTGATATGCTTTACCCCCGGCTGTGCTGTTGACACAGTTTTCTTTTTTTTCGTGCTTTAGCAGATTTACTACAACTGCTGCAAATCTTCTGGCTCCGTTGCAGCTTACCAGGTTAAGGTAATGAAAGGTAAAGGGGTAATGCTGGAGGTTGCTGACACCGTGAAACAAAAATGAGGTCAAACGAATTTATGTTCCAATTATTTTTCTTGCAAAAACAATTTTGTAAAGTGGTTCGTTCTGTTGTCCTGCCAGATAAAAACATTTCGGATTAAACCTCTGAACGCCTTTTTACTTTGGAGCAACTTGATGAGATTAAAAGCAAAGTTAAACAGTTACAAAACGCAACTAAGGCAATAGCCGTACACAATTGTTTAAAGGCGTGTACATGTATGCAGAGATCAGGTCAACGGTTGCGTTTCCAATAAGTTTGCCTCCAAATATGTATAAGTTAAACACATGGTTGAGTACTGATTTATGTTCTGCAGGGCGTCAAAAGACGTGGCCGATGCGCAAAAAAAAAAAAAAATGGATGCGGCCACACAAATCATTTTACACGAGGCAACACACCAGTGCCAGTCACGGCATAAAAACCATGGCAAGATGATATCAAGCCGTAGCAGACAATGACATAAGGATATCGAACGCGCCTATTGGGGTTGAGCCCTAGGCTACAAAAAGCCGCATGGACTGACCACATCAAATAATAAACTCAACTACAGGATTGCGTGATGCAAATTCGCTGGGACATGAAATGGACGAGAAGCGAAGGAAACGGAAATGCATTCACCACATCGATGGCCGCCAAGCAATATACATATAAACGAAAGCGCACAGTGACCCTTTGCATTGCCAAAAACAAGTATACAAAATGGAAGCGGCTGTGACTCAATTTATAACATTGTGTTTCTCTAAGTGTGCATAAATTTGTTTGTATGCATATGGCGGTCAGGTAAATGAAGTGCCATTTAATGAGCTGCCTAGCAAAGCTGACCACTGGGTTCTGTCGTTTGCAGGGTTTATATAAATCATGCAGCATTAACAGCTGCTTGGCAACATCAAATTCGAGTTAAGTTTTCCACAGCGTTGTTTCTTCCGGGCTTAGTCGACCGTATGCCGGAAACGGATATACAGAGATCTAAAAGTTCCAGTGCCAACGAAACAATTGCAAGTGGAACGATACTTGGTCTTTTCTGTTTGGCCACAGCCAGCAGCCATTGCTGTGTGTTTTATGCATTGGCCATATAACAAATCTCTTTTGAATTGCATTTTAAATCTTTTTGCGACAGCTTTGTTTTTGTTGCGCTTTTCAAATCAATCCTATAACATGACAGCCCTCCTGAAAGCCCATATTTTCGATACTGGACTTTTATATTCAATGAATCATTGTATTCTTTCATTCACTATAATTGACATGTTATACCTGCATAGGTAGGAAATCCCACAATTGTTCTTATCTTCTCTGTTTGGCTAACAAACGATAGTTGCCAAGTGTCTTGTTTATATCCAACAGTTTTCTCCAAATTCACTCATTGGGAAAATTGCTTCCTTTACTCTGCCTTTGTGCAGTTCAATTTCCGTATCCATGACCGGTTTAGTCATTATGCGCTTTGCAACGTGCACACCTTTGCCACGGCTGATTTGGATTAAGAGCAAAATCCTTTAACGTGTGTACGATATAAATTTGTGTTGTAAAATAGCTCAAGTGTTGAAAACTAATTAATTTCATGTCTTTTTGAACAAATAAGCGATAACAGATAAATACAAATGGGTTGAATGTAAACTAGACGTCTTGGAAATCAAATTGAGCATATCTTTCTATTGCTTATTTGGAAAGTCAGTATGCTAGGAAGTGATAGAAAACCCGATTAGCGTCTAACTCGGGTACATATTATGATGATTATGAGATAAATAAGAATTCAAAGTAAAGAATAAAGTAAACGGACTTCCAGCTTAAATCAATATTTCCAATATTTATATGGGCTCTCCTATACATGGTTCGAGTTTTGGGTATTTTCTTACCTTCCATTCAATATTTAGTGGTTTTAATTAAGTCCGCTCAGCGGAGCTATGACCTTATATACTTATTTGCAGAAGCGGCACCATAGTTGCCCATTTGTTAACTAGTTCGCTTTTGAGCTTGGTGGCCTCGATTTCAATGGCTTCTGGATGTAATCTTTTTGCATCCCCAAACGTTTGCGGCTAAGAATATTGGCGAAAGTCCAGTGAGGGCTCCTTACAGTTGAAACTGTCACCGTTTGCGGTGCCAAAGCTGACCAACGCCTTCATCAAGTTTCTCAGTTTTCTGTAAGTAGTCTGACGATGCGGTTTTCAGCGCCTTTTATGTGTCTACAATGTGTCCTTGTGTGTATTACACACTTTAATAAAGATCTAACTGATCATAAACTTAACTAAAACTGAAGCAGAACTCTTTTTTCTTTGGGGGGGGATGAAAGAGAGAGAGAGAGTGAGAGACAGATTCTGAGAGAGAGAGAGAGTGAGAGACAGATTCTGAGAGAGAGAGAGAGAGTGAGAGACAGATTCTGAGAGAGAGAGACAGGTTCTGAGTGAGTGAATGAAAGAGAGAGAGAGAGATACAGATTCTCAGAAGAAGAGAGAGATTCTGAGTGTGTGTGTGTGAGTTAGAGAGAGAATCTCAGTGAGAGAGATTCTCAGTGAGAGAGATTCTCAGTGAGAGGGATTCTTAGCAGCTATGTCCAAGCTGAGAGAGCTGTCAGTGCATTGGTGTGCGTAAAACTGAACAAATAATAACTTCGGTTGCTGTTCGGCTGTTACTTGACTTGCTTCAGCTTGTGTCTGTGTGAAACGAAGTGTCAATTTACCCAAAATGGGTAAACTGTGGACATAGCTGATTCTTAGTGAGAGAGATTCTGAGAGAGAGAGAGAGAGAGAGATTCTGAGTGTGAGAGATAGAGACATTCTGAAAGAGAGAGGGAGAGATTCTGAATGAGAGAGCGATTTTGAGTGAGAGAGAGAAAGAGATATTCTGAGTGAGAGAGAAAAAAATTCTGTGTGAGTGAGAGATTCTGAGAGAGAGAAATTCTGAGTGAGTGAGAGAGAGAGAGATATTCTGAGTGAGTGAGAGAGAGAGAGAAATTCTGAGTGATTGAGTGAGTGAGTGAGAGAGAGAAAGAAATTCTGAGTGAGTGAGAGAGAGTGAGAGAGAAAGAAATTCTGAGTGAGTGAGAGAGAGAGAGAAAGAAATTCTGAGTGAGTGAGAGGGAGAGAGAAAGAAATTCTGAGTGAGTGAGAGAGAGAGAGAAAGAAATTCCGAGTGAGTGAGAGAGAGAGAGAGATTCTGAGTGAGGGAGAGAGATTCAGAGAAAGAAGTTTTGAGTGAGTGAGATATAGAGTCAGATTAAACACAAACACAAACACACGAAACAGACACAAACAGCAGTGGGCAGGCTTAAGGTAGCTTTCATCAAGCTAGAACCAGTTGGGAATTATAAGAGGCTTGTTGCAAAATTATTTTATTTTATTTTATTTTATTTTATGGACATTAAATAAAATTGGTATTTTTAGAACTTTTTGTGACATATTTATAACTTTTGCATATCTAAAGCAAATGTTCAATGCTTTCCAATATTTTAAAAAAAATTTCCAGCATTTTTACACACATACACACACTCTTGCGTATTGACAGTAAAAGTGAAAAACATCGATGACTTTAAATAACTTAATTAAAGTATATGTGATTAAACAACCACTAATAGATTAGAAACTCCGACATGCACTTTAGTAAATTGACTTAAGTTTGTTAACCACAGAAAACTTATGTCAAAAACGCGTTGACGGTTGCTTAACTATATCTGCGCTGTGGTTGCTTTGGTAAAGGAAAATCCGAAACAGTAACGGCAGCATAAAACTTTGAAATGCACTTAACGGAAGACTTGTGTGCACAGACACCGCATATACCAATACCCGACACCTGGTAATAAGAGCCGAAAGTTTTCGAAGCTTCTTTAAAATAAAAATTTAAAATAAACACATTATTATCTCGTAAAGCACTTCTAAAAACTCTGCATTATTGAATATATACGGGCTATGGACAACGGAACTTTAAAAGCACCAACAAATCAAGAAAATTGGAATAGTTGAGTCTCTTCGCAATTGTTAAGTCAACTTAAAGACGCCCACTCGATGAATGCAATCCCTTAATAAATCAATCGACAGAAGAGTGCGACAAGCTCAAAGAAAAGAAGAGAAAATAGCAAAATGAATGAATGAAAAAGAACACTGACATATCTTTGAGGGCGTCTAGGTTGTAGAACAGCGAAAGAACAAACTCACTTAAATATGCAAAGCTTATTTGATATTTGTTCAGGTGCCTTAAGTCAAAATTGTATATTAACTTAAGATGTTTACAGTTTTGCTTGCACACACAACTATACATAGGGCAGAGGGCATCTTCTAGTCGAGCGCTTTAATAGAGAGTTCTTTCTTGCTTATAATGCACTCGCTGATTGCGCCAGAGACGCGGCCATCTATCTTTGTCACCAGTCAGCAAGTGCAAACCGACGACATACTCCCCAGTGCTATCGCTGCTTCCAATGGCAGCTCAAAAATGATTTTTGTGCCACGTCTGGCGTCAACTGTCACCGCTGCTTGTGTTGAAATCTGTGGAGCGTATGGAGAGATTCAGACAAATTGCAAAGCACCTGCACTTAAATTCATATTTATCACCAAGCAATGGTATTAAAACACGCACATTCCGGTTATGCTAAGAATTTCTTAAAGCTTACCCTTGTTGTCAGTAAGTATGCAGTCGAAAACTCAATAAAGGAAAAACTGTTTGCGGTCCGGATAAGCGCGTTTAACCCAACAACAGTAACAACATCAAAGGACGGACAAAGGAGATGAAACTCAAAAATAGCTACATTAAAAGCAAAATCAAGGGTGAAGCAAAGACGAAGAAGCCCCAACTTTTAATTTAATTTGAAGCACTTTTTGACCAAATAAAAGCGTCATTCTGTAAGTTTTCAATTGTGTTAGTGTTGCTGCTTCTGTAGACTTACGTAGTGGCAATGATGTGGAGAGATCTGCTCCAATTTCATTTATTGGTCACCACAATTTGATACAAATAATTCTATTATAGACGGAGCGAAAGACGCCAAGTGTCCACGCGCAGATACGAGCAGGAAGCAAAGCCCACTGACAAACTAAAAAAGGCGGAAGACGAAAATCTAACATCACTGAAAAGTGTACAAATAAACAGAAATACAATGAAAGCAAAAGGACCTCACCCACAGATATCAGCAAAGTTGCAAGCGGTCAGTTGAGCAAAGCTTAAGAAAATTCTGGCAACAACAAATGCCTTAACAAGGGTGCAATTCTAAAGTTGAAAATTGAATTTATTTAGCAATATTTTGTGTTAAAAATAAATGTTTGCCATTGAATTTTAATTGTTTGAATGCAAATCTTTAATACAGTCTAAAGTTTATTTTATCACTTTATCAAAACTCGTACTTTAAATAAAATACACACACAAAGGAATATACTTAACTCGACTGTCACACGAGTTGTTTGCAATCATGGTAGGAAGTGTCACACCTTCTTGTTTGGACAGTCCGAGCTAAGTTGATTTGCGTTTCGCATTAGTCACATGACCACGTGATTCGCATACGAGAAATAAGCCATTTGTTCAAATAGAATTGGAAAAGTTTAGTCAGCCTTTGGCGAGCTAACCAAAAATAAAGTCACCAACGGGTCTGCAAACACACAAGAAACATTTTTAAACATGCTTAGCAAATTTTTATGAAACCACATTAGGCACACGTCTCAAATTATATATATATGCCCATAGTTGTGTCATAGTTGAGTGCATTATTATTTTGCACTTGACCTGAACCAATTGAATGGATGTGTACGAAACATGCACAGTTTGACAGAACTTTTGCTTGCAACGCGTCACACCAAACTGATAAGTGGCAGACACGATGTAAAAACAAAAAAAAAAAAACAAACAAAAAATACGCCCGGAAAAAAATAAAAGCGACAAAAAAAAGTTGTGCATTCGAGTGCAAAATTTGGCATGGTATTGAATCTGCGCATCGCAGGTCATGACAGGCACAATAATCTGCAGATTTTTCACTATCGCTCGCCTTGGCAGTCCCTGTCCACAAGTCCAACCAGGCGAAAAACAAACATAGGACGTATTTGCACTTGCATATATAAAAAGCGTTCTACACACAAATATACATACATATAGAAGTGAAAGTACTGGCACTGTATTTTTTGGCTGCTAGCAGAATATAAAACTTGGCAATCGTGAGCAACAGCCCTCCATTGAAGCAAAATGGAGTAGCAACAAAAAGTAAAAAACACAACAATTTTCCATTGCCAAAGAAAAACATCAAGAATTATGCACTTCGCACTTGCCTGACTATATTGCTGTGGCCATAGAGGATTGCTAGTATGTAATTCAGAAACATTAAAAAATTCCAATAACTAAGCAACTAGATATATAAATGGGGAACAGACAGACGCTTTTCTTGGCTTCCAAGTTAATGAATAAGTACTAAGCTATTCTCTCTTTATGTATGTGTTTGCCAGCCTTACAGCACCCACATGTCGTATGCCAAGTCTGACTGAGTATAATAATGTTAAGTGATACGAAAAGAAGGAGAACTTAATTTGTCCGCCAGCCGGTTTGTCAACTGGACTGTTATTTTAATGATAATCTAATAGCTCAACCATTAGAAAATAATAATCAAAATCAACACAAAATTTTTAACAAAAACTTTTTTAAGCCCAGCAAACAAACTGCAACGTGAATTTAGAATTCTTAATTCTCTAAAAGTTCAAGTATTTATAAATTTCTCTTCGTTGAAACAAAGAGGAAAGTAGAAAAAAAGACGCAAATGTGTATGCTTGACGAGACCACAGAATGCGACTTTAACTGTTTGTCGAAGTCAATGCCCGACATAAACCAACAAAGTAACACACACTAGCAAAGTCTTAAAATGAGCCAAAGGGAGTTACATCCTTGGCAATCCTGTTTAAGGCCATTCATTCCTTCCACCAGTCAAGCCAGTTACGAGCTAGCAGGCAGAAAAGGCAGAGAAGGCGAAACCTAAAGGCATGTCGATATTAGGCAAGATAAATTGAAAATGAATTGCGAAATAGAGTGAGTAAGGCTGGCAAAACGAAGAAAATGTGGTCCGCGCCGAAGAGGCTACGACCGAAACTCTATTGGGCCGCCTGGCTTATAGAAATAAACAAACAAGAAGAGGCAGCATAGTACGGAGCCCAGCCAGCATTTAGAACAAGCGCCACGTCAATGGCATTAAGTCAGTCGCAGAAAAGGCATCAAGAGAATTGAATGAAGCGGAAACGGAAACCAGCTAATGAATAAAGCACAACGAACCAAATGAACGCCAGTGCCCCAATGCCACGCTGACTTCTCTTAGCCAGGAGGCCCAAAACCGAAGTAAGACCGTACACTCCACTGGCTTGGTGACCGCGGGTTAGTGCCCACAAAAGCTCCAGCGGACTTACTAAACGACCTTCACAGCTTATACACATAAATGTATTCGTTTTTGGGCACGCCACCTATATAAATGGATACAATAATCAAGACAAGGCTGCTGACTATGAACACAATGGTAATATTGCCACATGCCAATGTCACTAGCACACTTATTTAAAATTATGTTACAATTTCTTTAGTATTTAGCGATTCAGCATTTTTTGTTTTTTCGCGAATCGGTACGCTGTTTGTGCTTTTTTAATGTGAGAAAATCGATATTTTTGGGGAGTTTTAAATTTATGGTAAAAGTTGTTTTACAATAACGGAAACATAACGAGAGTAAAAAGCTTATGAAATGAGAGCAGCCTAGGCAGGTACCGATCAAATGCACAACCTACAAAAACTGTTCAAACAAACAAGCAACAGCCCGGCAGAGGGTCAAAATGGGAAAAACTCTGGTGGAATAGAAGAAGGCGACGGATGTTGGCGAGGGCGAGGGAGAATTGTATGGAATTGACGTTGATGATACTGCTGCTGGATGTCTGGGTTTCTAAAGCGCACGCTACGCAAAGTGTCAATAACAATTTACACTTGAGACGATATCTCAATATTGTCGCACGTCAAAAGCAGCATCGATAGCAGCAGCATCAGCGACACCACTGTAGACTGACCCTCTGGCATGGGGTATGGTTTATTGTATGGGTTATGGACAGGACACTGATGACAACAGGGCAGTGCTCAAAATGATGAGGAGCTGGAACTGAATACTGAATGGTGATGGCAGAGCTGATGCGATTACCGTTGCTCACGGTTGTTTTGTTTATTTACTTGGTACTGGTGCCATGACACCGGAAAAGCAGCCCAAACTCGACTCAGTGCCGTCAGCCAAAAAGCGAAACAGCGCTTCAAGTGGCAGTCAAAGTATTACAGCTGCCTACGCCTAAGATGAACTGTTGTAAACAAATGACATGGTAAACAAGTCGAATGATAAACAGACCAAAATCAGAGCCGGATAAAGGAACCAATTGAAGCGTTAAACACAGAGTGTTTGCGTTTTGGAAAAAATTCAAGATGACAATATAAGCCGCTTGGACGTTTCTGAATCAGCTTTAAAAAAAATTAATATATGAAGTAGAGATTTTTTACAGCGAGAAATAAAATGCTATTAATTTTCTTTAATTAATAAATGAAATAAATGTTATTTTTTGTTCTTATTTTTGAATTAGGAAATGCTTTCCCAGTGTAAGTATTTAATATTTTCCCCTTTAGGTTGTTTTGCATATAAAAGTGGGCTAACCTGATTACATCGCACCGCGTCGACCTGCATGCAAGATGTAGGAAATTATTTGAAAAGTGATGAGCTTTTCGTTAAAATGCTGAAAAGTGGGACGGCTGATGGGTGACGGGCTGCTATTCAAATTAGTGAACAGAAAATGTTGGCTGGCGCCACTTGGCATATTTGCCTGATGCTTAACCGAGTTGGCGCACGCACGCACCAAACATCCATCCCTTCACAACCAGATCGAGAGCCGATCTGTACAGTGTAGTTAGTGGCAGATATATTGGCATTGCGGAATCGCTCAAGTGCTCTACAATGGCACTTGTTCAGACAATGTTAAATGCGCGCTCTTTGGCACTGCCTGTCAACTCAGCTCAAGTAGCCCCGTCCCACCCATCCTAACCACGCCTCCACTGCCACCCTATCCCAACTTAGACCTGGGACCACGCCAAAGCAGAGCAAGTGCACTTGTCACAATCATTGACATCAATGCGTTGCAGCTGGCTTTTTAGCTGGCGCTCCTTTGGGGGTTGGGCCACTAAAAATAAAAAAGAGATAGACCGAGATTGAGAGAGAAGGAGATAGAGGGTAACCCCAAGCACTTAACCATAATGGGAGTGAAGCCTATCCCTACAGACCTATGCTCTGAATGCAACTATAACTTTTACCTAAAATTGTGTATACAAATGTGCCATTTAATTTACATGTAGATGAAATAATTTTAAAGTAATGAATGTATACAATCACATTTAGCAATAGCCTCTCGGACACTTGCTATACATTGTTAGTCTTTTCCGATTCAATTTGGTTTTATTTTTAGTAGCTTGTGGCTCTGTCATTACTGGCCCAAGTTTGCTGCGGAAGGCGCATTAGAAAGGATAACAAAATCGTATTTAAAGTCACTTACCAGGCACAGTGAAACTGACTCAATTCCTCGTTGTCAACATGCTCGTCCACATTTGGAATATTTAATCCATGCCTTTTTAAAATCGAGTAGATCTGCTGATTTATGTTTGGTGGACACCGACTGCAGCTGCAGCTTTCCAGATATTCTGCTAGCGTGCTCGCAAGCATTTTCTGTAACAAATGTTCGGGACAGGGACATTTTGAAGTGTGCGGATTCACATAGTTCATTATTCTTGACACTGTGCGCTCATAGTCACAAGGTAGCCCCGTTAGACGATCTATTCGAAATAACCGGGGAACGGGTACCTTGGGCTTTGGCTTGGTTCGCACGATTGTCTTACGCCACACGCGTTGACATAATGGCATATCCCGAACTTTTGCTAAGCCATAAAAGTTGCGCTTAAGCAATTGTTTCTTTTTTGGTAATTGAGTTTTGTTTTTTTGAGTAAGCACACGGTTTTTTCTTGACGTAATGATGAGTTTCTTCGCAGCCATATCCGAAAGAATTTTAAATTTTGTTGTATTTGTAATGTATAGAAATAGAAAACTAATATGTATTCAAAGAAATAATAGAATTTGATATGTATAGCATTGATAGCATGATTTACGTGAAGGAACCTTTAGCTTTCTATAAACCGATTTAATAGACTCTTATTTAGCTTAGAGTGCCGTATATACATATGTTTGTGGTTTAGAGACTATTACTTAGTGACGACAAACAATTGAACAGTGTTTTAGATTATGGAACAATTATGTAATAATTTCACTTCAATTGAATTTAATAAAGTATGTGCACATGCACATGCACAAGCACATGCAACTATACAATTGAATTTATACATAAATAGAAAGCAAGTTACAAGTTGATGTGGCCACAGACAGTTTAACTTTTGAAACAATGTCAAATGCAATAAACGCTTGCTGTGCATTTCATTGCAAATGACACCAACACAAACGAACACAGCATCTCCTAACAGCACACGCATCTGCACTTATGTTGTATTATATGTGTATGTCTGTTTGAGTATACGACTGTGTGTATGTATGTCTTCCTATGTGCCTTTGAGAGCGCATTATTGCATTGCAACAAACAATAGCAATTGCAATTACTTGTACTTGTAATATGTATGAGTGTAAGTAAACATTTCTGTGTGTCATGTAGCCCCATTTACATACATACATATATACAAGTATTACAAGTATGGGCAGACATAGTCAGTGATTTTGAAATACGACTACATATGTACATATTTTAGAGCGATGTGTTGCAATAGAATCTGCAGTTATAGAACATAACCCATATAATTAATCATTAAAGAACAAGCTAAGCAGAAGGATCAACTAACTTGTTACCTAGCAGAAGTGTAAGTGTTCAACATACGCCAGGAAAACACGTACAACAAACTTAGCGCAAGTTAAAGATGTTCCGTTCTGTTATACAAATGTTTTTATACAATTTTCTTTATGATAGTGCATGTCTAAAGGGTATTTCCAGTCGAGCACAGGTTCAAGCTGGTGAGGAAAAATTCAGACGCTCCCGGGGAGCCAAAGAAATGACTTTACACCTTTTTGTGAGCTTGTGGGTTAAGCGTTAAGGAAAAGAATGGAATGGATCAAATATAGATTTATGTGCCTTATGTCAAAATAAATGGATTTTACATGTTACTACAGCGCACAAGGCGCCCAAAGTAAAAGAGTGATGGTAATGCCAAGATGACAACAACAATGACAACAAACAGTGGCAATAATGAAAATATAACGAGGCATTAAAATGTCATTTCATACCTATACAAATAAGTTCATAAACGTGCGACAAGCAAACACGGGCTTCACTTAGTTGGCTCTGTGTATGTGTGAGTGTGTTAGAAATTCGGGAGGCTCTTATAATAATTTGACTTAAATCGTAAAGAAACCAAAAAGCAAGCGCAATGCAGTAAATTGTTTAATAGAAGAGCAAAAAGAAAGAAGTTTACTAGTTATGAAAACAAGTAGAAACAAAAAGTTTGTAAGCACCCCAAAATCATTGTAGCAATCTCAAATATGTGAAAGCAGCTATCAAGGTTCGATGGTGCTCACCTGCCAACACACCTAAATCATCATACAATTGTTTTGCGCTCGCTTAAGCTTTTCAACGATTGATTGCCTACTTTTAAGCGTCTACAGTCAGTGGCATGGGCAGGACAAACATGTCGCGTGTGCGGCACATGTAACAATTTTTTATAATTTACCGAAGCAGTTTTTTATATTCAGCACGCATATTGCCCATTGCCACGAGCCTGGCTCGTGCCCTAATCAGAATCGAACAGAATTAACGGGTATGGAAACACAAATCACGACTGTGTTTTCTTTGCATTTTGAAAAGCATGTTGAAGGCATTAAGCTGTAATTTGACATGTTGTGTAGAAGCAAAATACTTCGAAAACACAGATTTTTAAAATCAAATTCAAGTGTTTTTGGTATCTGTTTATTTCCCACTGCATTTAAAAAGTTTGTATAGCTTTGAGCTCGATTGTTAAGAATCATTATATAGGGAATCCTTAAAATGTCCTGAGGACACGTTTAAGTGTATCTGCGAATCGGAAAGAGTGGAAACCACAAGAGCAAGGCCATTACATTCTCTCTGACTCTTAAGTGAAGTACATGCCAGTCCAGCAGCCACCGACAAAACCACAAAGCCAATTCGAGAGCCAGGGCGATTCGATTTAATGGAAAATCGACCGCAAAAACAGTAACAACTTGAGCGATTCAGAAATTGCAACATACGCTGACCACTCAGTGGGCCGATTGGACGACGCAGCGAAGACCCTCACAGTACATACTGCAATTGACACGCTTTCGGTACCCTTTTAGAAGGCTGGTATAAGGATCGAGGAGAAATCCACATATTCGGTAAAGCACTTTGCGGTGTCAATTAGTTGGTTTTGCAACAGTCTTTGCTTTCTTCAACTTATGTAATATACATGTTTGGTATTTGTTAGCAAAATACAAATATTAGTTGACTATTAAATGTGTAACATTGAGTAACGGCTGAGTTCTGATTAAGCACACCCATCGCATATACCCTTTTAAGGTCTAAGTGTCTTCTTCTTGTCAGTTGCATACTTCTACAGCTGGTGACTAGCGATGATGTGGCCAAGGACCTAACTAGGCCGCGACTTGTCGTCGACGCCATCGAGAAAGCAAGTTTACCGATTAGGCAAAACGAAAAGTGCACAAATAAGCTACCACAAAAAGTTTTCGCCCAGCTTGACTGTTCCTGGCTCAGCGATTTTCAGCAAACTAATTCAAGTGTTCCGTGAAATGAGTCGAAAATTGACGTTCAATTTTCGAGACCATTGCACATTGCCGAGTGAAGCCACGATGTTTTAGAGAACCAAATGTAAAGGTGAGTCAAGGCTCTCTTGAAAATAGCACTTTAAAGCATAGCTGCAAGTGCAGTTAATAGGTTATAAAAAAGTTTCGTTTTGTTAATAACAGTCCACCAGTAAGACTTATTCAAAATAATTGAATTTAAACACTTACAGTGCATGTCATTAGAGTAAAACTTGATGATTAAGCGGAATTTAAAATTCAGTTGGCGCTACAGGTGTGGCATTGTGATGCTGACTCATTTATATGACCTAACATGTTTGCAAAGTTCAAGTGATCCCATTGTTGTTCCTGCCCTGTGTTTGGCCTAGTCAAACCTAGAATACGCACACAGAAAGACCAACAAGGACATTGGCAGTATCCGAACCGATTTGTAGCCCGTTGTGTGCATGATAGCAAGAAAACAGGCAAGAGAAGAATACAATTTCAATGGAATTTAATAAGCCGTCTCTTCTTCGAATATTACGGCATTTTTCATCATTGTTGGCAAGGTGCTTGGGTAGGACTTTGCGCAAGCTACAAGGCAATCAAGATTCGTTGTCAAATGCACGGTGCAGCGTATGTCTAGAGTACGAAGTCTGTATGAAGAGCAGGCAGAGCCGAAGGACCAAGAGCTGTCAGGTCATGGAAGCTTACTTTAAAAAGCATGCAATTAGACTTGCAGTCTCTGTCCTCTATGGCAGTACTTATGGGACTATCCCCTGGCCCCTCAATTCACATCACATTGTCGCTGAGACAGCAACTGCAACAGCAACAGCAACCGCAACTCTCCCGCTTGCTCTTGCCATAATTATTCAGAACTTTTGCGTAATGAGTGTGTCGCAGTGAAGCCACCAACAAGAAGCGCCCAAACTGTGCCGACCCTCTGCCTTTGCACTGGCGTAGCTCATTAAATATTTAATAGCGAAATTAAAAGAATATGCAAACTGTGCGCAAAATGGCCTGACATGGCTTGCCACACGGAAAGCCACCAAATGTGCAGTTGCAGCCAGAATATTCTATGTAGACTACTGCAATTATTCACACAATTGTTTATTAAAATTACTTTTAGAACTTGTTAATTGCATAATAGAGTTTCATTTTCATGACAAACGTATTGACACGAAACGTTCTCGGCCCATATCCAACTAACGGCTGTTAAGCGGCGAAAGTTGCGTCTCACAGTGCTACCAGGTCTAGTCTAGAACATCGATTGAACGCGAAATAAACTTGTTCAAGTATATTTGTTTTTATTGATCGCTTGCGGTTGTGCACAATTTAGATCAAGGATATCGATATGGCTGCATGTTCATGCCAAAACATTTTGTCAATGCTAAAGAGCTTTTATGCCCATTTTCATTTTGGCGCGTCGACAACTGAGAGCGTCTCATGAAAACTCGATAGGCAAAGTGGAAAATAATGTGGCTCGGAAGGCAGTGGCAGTGGCAGAGTCAGAGTCAGCGGCAGCGGCGTGCTCAGACCGTTATATTGTTGTTGTCGTTAGCACGGCGCAACAACAAAATTAAATTATATTCAACTGAATTTATCAGCATGGCATAAGCGATTCAGTGTGGCTCCCGGAAATTGCTAAATATTTTCTTTTTCGCAATTGAGTCTTTTTGAGGCAGGCATTTTATATCCGCCTTGGCACTTATGGTTGTCTTATTAACGACATAATTAAACAATAAACATTTTTCCGCGTATCGGTCTATTAACCGTATAAATTCAGCTGTAATTATTTGAAGTCAATTTATTTTTTTTTAAATTTGCAAAATATATGCTATGCTTGATAGTGAATAAGAGTAATGATTACTAATCCCTCAATAGTCTATCAATTTATTTAATAGTCCAATTAGAATTCTTTTGGGTATAAGTTCAAACCACGGTCAGCATTAAATCAGAAGCCTAACGTATTAAATGTACAACAATCAAATCTCCAAACCTCACCTCACCTGCCACATAGTCATCGGTTGAACACGAACACGGCTTAACGTATTGCCAATATAAACAAGAGAAAGCTTCTGTCCCTCATGTGTTCTATGCCACATTAGTCTGTAACATGCTGCTGCCAGATACCTTTCTATTACCTCCTCACACAAAGTACAAAAACTCACTGGACAACTGATTTCTAGAAGGACTACTGGCTATACACATTGCTATCGATGAAATAAAAGAAGCGGCTCGGTAGCCTTAAAAACAGGCAAAAGCATTGCCCAAGCAGAAGCTGTCTGATTAATTAGGGCATTAATTTTGCTAAATTACTTCAATACATTGGGGAGATCGAATCCATTTGTCAAAATTAACCTGAGGACCAATGCAAATGAATTCGCTGAACACACTAATGAAGTATTTCAACTTTCTATGCCGACCGACTCTTCTGTATATCTGGCTAAAAGCGAGTACGATTACGCTGCGTATGAATGTTTTATGCAAAGCACGTTGTGCGCACTAACATTTAGGCTTGGTACACATTGCTGGTTAACGTTTATTTTAAAGTAATATAAGCTACGTCTGATTTGCAACACACAACTAAACACTAAATTAACTAAATCTTATGCCTATATTGTTGGTGTTACGCGTCAGCTATCTTTATGATGACTGCAAAACATGTGTAGTGTAAAAACAACCAACCGAGAAAGCGAAACTATGAAATAACCTGAACACTAAGCACTAACTTAAGCTTTAACCCTTTATATTTAAGACCGACCAGCATGTATATCGAGTCGACTGTTTATGCTGATAAGGAAAATATATACTTTATGAGGACGAGAATGTTTAGTTCTGCCTTTTCATGTTTCATAGGTTCAGGGTGTTAAAAATGCACGGAGTGCTATCAGCACCCTCTGGAACAAAACGTTCAGCGTCGTCTCGTCGTCTTAGACCCTGTTCCTGCCCCTTGTCTCCGCCAGTGTCATCAGCTTAAAGGTTCTAGGTAATGGTGGGCTTCACCCAAGACAAGTAGACAACTCTGCTTTACATTTTTATGTGTTGCTGTACAAGCAATTGGTGGATGCAGGGACCAGCACAGAGTGAGGATAACGAGACGAGAAGGAGGAACGATGCTACTACTGCGTGGGCGGCATTAATAATTGAAATATTCACTAACAGAAAGTTGAAGACGTTAATGGCGCTCGTCAGGCCAAAGGGATGAAATTGCCGCTAGCTCTGGTGTTTCTTTGGCATCTGCCTTTGCTGCTGGATCTGCTACACTTCTGACTTCGTGCTTGATTGAGGTTTACTTTGCCGAGAGGCTAATGCATAAACCATGCACAGACATCAACGAGCATCTTACATGAAGTGGCAGTGCTGTGTCCTAGTCCTGATCCCAGTTGATGTCATAGACTGGGCCTCGTCCCATCTCGGCCACATATTTCTAGCTCATTATGGGGCAACGGCTTTGACAACCGGCTACCGCATCGTCTACAACACACAACGCTTTCAACGCTGACAACGCCTTAGCCTTAGAGCAATGCCCATTTTGTTGAACTTGTCTTTTTGCGTCGCTATTTCCTGTTTTCCGTCGTTGTTTTGCAATTGCAAATGACGAAACCGTATTCCCAAAACGCTGGCGTGCGTAATGAGCTCTCGCTGGAGGTTCAACTTTTACATGTTTTGTAATTTTAAAATAATTTCGCTGCTTTCTCAAGATACGTTTGTACGACGAAGTACGTAGGTATGCATCAGCGGGGACTTTATATACCTACAACCACATATACAATACATATGTACATTTAAAGCTTGCGCTGGGTCTGCGGCCGCTCTGTGGTCCCAGTGGTCCCAGACACTTCCACTCCCGACGCACAGCCTGCAGCTAGCGACAGGCCGTTACTTGCTCACCCAAATATTCCCGTAGCAGTCATTTGCGTTTATTATCACAAGGCGTTGACTTCGTCTGTTCACTTTGGCTGCTACTACTGCCATTGAATCAAGGGACATACGTCGTGAAGCTTGTTACCATTGCGCGACCATAAAGTGCGCTTTATATGCAAGTATGTAAGATCCGTATTGAATATATATAGCTGAGTTATTCGATTTCGTGCATATCAAGCTTTAAAGCAATGCTTTAACTTTCATTTTGTCGCGTGGGAGGGATTGGGTGTGTGCCACATACACAGTGTAACCGCAAATGCCAAAAGGAAATAAATGTGCGACTTTGTAATGAAACAGACATTTATGGTACCATAAAACAAACTGAGCACGAATACTTCTAACTCATCTTAAGTCAAGCATGTTTTTAACTGTAGATACATGTGGGTGTTTGCATTGGTACTTATGGTGCGTGAGAGTGGGGCTCTATCCTTTCTGGGCACGCCCAGTTGAGCATTCGGAGCACTCACGCCAATAACTTTGATTACATACATAGATACCGCAGATACACATAAAGTTTAAGTTTTATTCGCTGAGCGATTCGAGTAACCATCGATTGTAACATGCACATGAGGAACGAAATGCTTACGCGCTTTAATTGCTCATACGCGTGTTTGGGTTGTTGTACATTTTGAGAGAAAGCTTAACAAGATAATATTATAATTTTATATGTGGATGTATCATGAACGCATCTGCAGCAAATAGGCAACAGCGACATTTGCAATCTCACACCAACAAAAAAAAAAATAAAAAACAACAAAATATAAAGTCAAAATGGCTCCCTTAGGAATTCGGGGTGGTCCAAACTAAATTTTTCCACGAACAGATGGCTGGTAACTGATGAGTATAGAGGAGGGTCGAGACTTTGCCGAATGATGAAGAGTAAGAAGCATCACCGTCAAAGTCAACGCTCGCGTCGGAAAGCAAAAGAGAAAGATAGGAAAAAGAAATGTAAAATTATTTTAAAGTTCTTTGCGGTTATTTGACTGTGTTCGTCTAATACACACGACAAATATTTTGTGTAGTATTAACATATAAAAGAAGAATCATTTTTTTGTTTTGTGCTTTTGGTTCTGTCAGACCTATATATTTGCATGTTTGAAAGCCGCTTTCACTACACCATTTTACGGGTAAACAGTGTTAATGAAGTCGCATTAATTTAAGTGCATTACACAAGACTACAATAGCAAAGCCACCACCATCTGTTGTCAAACGTGGAGTCTAAAGAAGTGCGAAGAAGAGATGAAAAGCACAGCAACGCAACAGTATTTTGAGTAAGCTGCGACAGGGGCCAAAAAAGGCAAACAACAGGCAACAAACACGCACCTACTCTATTGCACACATACACCCACAGTTACATGCATATGCTTGCCACAGAAGAGACAATGGCAATACAAACATTTAGTAACAGGGAAAAATGGCTAAATGGCAGTAGAGCTAAATGGGGTAGTAGGGAGTAGAAGAGCTTAAGTCGCCGCACAGCTAAAGAGTTTGAAAACGGAATCATCGTCGACGTCTTTGTCGCCGTAGCCGTCGCAGGTCTCCTGCAGCGACGCGTCGTAAAACGGTGGCTACATGAAAATCTTGTCATATTTTTCTTGTTTACTGTCAACATCTTTGTACTTCAAGTCCCATTATGTTAATTATGATGAAGTAAACAGGACACAGTTGTTATTTATTATAATTACCAGCAGTCAAGCGTTGAGTTGAAGACAATGCCAGAAGACGCAAGGCGCCAGCCAACGCAAAATGAATTTGTTGCGAGCCCAGCCCTAACCCAGCTATCCAGCTTTCCAGCTACCCAGAACCAAGCTAAGAAAAATTACAGCGAAGGGGTTAGCTGTCGAGTAATTGACCGGGCTGCTGGGACGGTTATTAAGTTTGTGGACCTTCTTTATGCTCGTCAAGCCTTTGCATTTAACTAATTCAATTAAATTGTTATAGTTACAAGTTGACTACCCGCAAAAATTTCACAATTGAATGATGCAATTCTTAAAATTGCAAGCGTCATAACATTTTCTTATTTACATATGTAAGTATGCACGCATCCTCGCTCACACACTTGAGACAAGAGATGGCAAGTGTCTTCTTTACGCATTAACAGTTTTGGCGTATGACGAGTTTAACTGAAACTTTGTCTTTTGTTTTACAGAGAGAGAGAGGGAGAGAGAGAGAGCGAATTTAATGGAAATTCCAAGCATGCTTTGCTGCATTGTTAAGCACACAGGGACGTTAGCTAAGGGCAGAGGGTGCGTTCTTCTATTCAGCAACAACAAACAAAAACAATCAATAGAAATTGGTATGCAAACAGCCTTTGTATGCGAGTCTGGGCTTATTTGCCCAAGAAAGTAAAAGCAAAGAAAACCAAATGCCACCACACACATAAGCATAAAAGCACACACACAAATACTCAAAAAGGGGTTTGTAGCTATACAATATTGGTTGTGCTCGGCAAGTCAAGTTTAGCTGAGCTGGGAAAAGCATCGCAAATTTCACGAGCTTGCATTAAATTTTTGCAAGTGGTGGACAAGACGTCTGGTCTACCAGTTTTCTTGTTTGCAGTACCCAAATGCATTTTTAATATTGCAACGAACGCTGTGCAGTCCAAGAACAATGACATTAATTAGCTGCTCTTTGTGAGGGCCGAACAAAAAAAGCAAAATGCAGCTGAGCTTTCTGTTTTCCTTTTCCCAATTGCGCTTCCACTCTTTTTATACACTGACATGGTTGAGAAAGAGTGCATATTGGTTACACAGGGTATACGAATTTTAAGGCTTTACTTTAAAAAGTCACAGAAAAATTACATAAAAATCAGGTAAGAGTTAAGTTTCTAGATTAATTAATAATTAATCTTGAGCTCAATACAATACTTTTGGTGTATTACATTTAAAAATCGGTCTAATATTGGCGAAGTTATGGCAATCAGAAGGTCTGTTTTACTCCCAAGTCGACAACATGTCGATTATTGATCACAGAAATATGACATGAAAATCGATTAAAAATTAAGTTTCTAGATTAAAATGCAGTATTAACCTTGAGCTAAATACAATACATTTGCTGTATTACATTTGAAAATCGGTCTAATATTGGCGAAGTTATGGCAATCGGGAGTTCTGTTCTGCTCCCAAGTCAGCTACATGTCGATTATTGGTCACAGAAATATGACATGAAAATCGGCTAAAAATTAAGTTTCTAGATTAAAATGCAGTATTAACCTTGAGCTAAATACAATACATTTGCTGTATTACATTTGAAAATCGGTCTAATATTGGCGAAGTTATGGCAATCGGGAGTTCTGTTCCGCTCCCAAGTTGGCTACATGTCGATTATTGGTCACAGAAATATGACATGAAAATCGGCTAAAAATTAAGTTTCTAGATTTAAATGCAGTATTGACCTTGAGCTAAATACAATACATTTGCTGTATTACATTTGAAAATCGGTCTAATATTGGCGAAGTTATGGCAATCGAAAAGTCTGTTCTACTTCCAAGTCGATTATTGGTCACAGAAATATGACATGAAAATCGGCTAAAAATTAAGTTTCTAGATTTAAATGCAGTATAAATCTTGAGCTCAATACAATACTTTTGCTGTATTACATTTGAAAATCGGTCTAATATTGGCGAAGTTATGGCAATCGGGAGTTCTGTTCTGCTCCCAAGTCGGCTACATGTCGATTATTGGTCACAGAAATATGACAAGAAAATCGAGTAAAAATTAAGTTTCTAGATTTAAATGCAGTATTAATCTTGAGCTCAATACAATACTTTTGATGTATTACATTTGCAAATCGGTCTAATATTGGCGAAGTTATGGCAATCGGAAGGTCCGTTTTACTCCCAAGACGACAACATGTCGATTATTGGTCACAGAAATATGACATGAAAATCGAGTAAAAATTAAGTTTCTAGATTTAAATGCAGTATTAACCTTGAGCTAAATACAATACATTTGCTGTATTACATTTGAAAATCGGTCTAATATTGGCGAAGTTATGGCAATCGAAAAGTCTGTTCTACTTCCAAGTCGATTATTGGTCACAGAAATATGACATGAAAATCGGCTAAAAATTAAGTTTCTAGATTTAAATGCAGTATAAATCTTGAGCTCAATACAATACTTTTGATGTATTACATTTGCAAATCGGTCTAATATTGGCGAAGTTATGGCAATCGGGAGTTCTGTTCTGCTCCCAAGTTGGCTACATGTCGATTATTGGTCACAGAAATATGACAAGAAAATCGGCTAAAAATTAAGTTTCTAGATTTAAATGCAGTATAAATCTTGAGCTCAATACAATACTTTTGCTGTATTACATTTGAAAATCGGTCTAATATTGGCGAAGTTATGGCAATCGGGAGTTCTGTTCTGCTCCCAAGACGACAACATGTCGATTATTGGCCACAGAAATATGACATGAAAATCGAGTAAAAATTAAGTTTCTAGATTTATATGCTGTATAATTCTTGAGCTCAATACAATACTTTTGCTGTATTACATTTGAAAAACGGTCTAATATTGGCGAAGTTATGGCAATCGGAAGGTTTGTTCCACACCCAAATCGATTATCGGTCATTAAAAAATTGACATGAAAATCGAGCAAAAATTAGGTTTATTTATTTAGTATTTATTTAAATGCAGTATTGATCTAGATGGTAAAACAAGACTTTTGATGTATTTCATATAAAAATCGGGCTTATTTTAAGAAAGTTATGGCAATAGGAAGTTCCGTTACACGCCCAAGTCGATTATCGGTCATAAAAAATGGACATGAAAATCGAGCAAAAATTCAGTTTATTTAATTATTATTTATTTAAATGCAGTATTAATCTAAAGCGTTAAACAAGATTTTTGATGTATTACATTTGAAAATCTGTATAATATTGGCGAAGTTATGGCATTCGGAAGTTAAGTTCTGCTCCCAAGTCGATTATTGGTCACAGAAATATTGCATGGAAATCGGCTAGAAATTAAATAAAGTATTATTATGGAATGGGTTCAGTGTATCATATAGTCGGTATTTCTTGACTAGAGCCTTTTTACTTGTTATTTCTTATTGTGCTGCTGTGCGCTTCGTCCATTTCTTTTATGTGCACCGACAGCGGAAAAATTCATTACACGTTTGCACAGCGTGCAAATTGTTGTGCATTCAGAACAAAGAGCATGAAAACATTTAGATGGCGTATACAAATACCAACAAAGTAACACAAGCGAATGAATGTGGACGATAGATATTAGGCGGCCCATTAGACAATGCAAAGCTGTATGTATGGGCAATTGTGGCAGAAAATAAATGGCAATGCGTATACCTTAAGATATCTTGAAAATTAAGCATTCAACTAACTTAATAAAAACAAGTAAGAAGGCTCTTGTCGAGAAATCCCGACTAGGACATACCCTTAACCCCATACGTAACGCGTACAGTCATTGGTGTGTATTTACCCAGTGA
Source organism: Scaptomyza pallida (assembly GCA_018152965.1). Lineage (NCBI taxonomy): Eukaryota > Metazoa > Arthropoda > Insecta > Diptera > Drosophilidae > Scaptomyza > Scaptomyza pallida. The sequence continues at coordinate 5,019,396 of JAECXP010000130.1, forward strand.
CCAATATGATCAAAATGACCAAATTTCAAACTGCGATATCTCCGGTGTTTCTAATCCGATTTTATTCAAATTTTTTCCAATGTTCATTATTTTACCAATAGTTTAAAACCCTGTTTTCACAATTTTGAAATTCAAGAATTTTTCGTTATCGATCACATGTATATATCGGAAACCAGAAGTGTTATCGAAAATTTAAAGCAAACTTGATCTGCCTATGGTTAAGGAGAGCTAAAGTTTCAAGTTTGAAGTCTCTAGCTCTTATAGTCTCTGAGATCGGCGCGTTCATACAGACAGACGGACAGACAGACAGACGGACAGACGGACAGACGGACATGGCTAGATCGACTCGGCTGTTGATGCTGATCAAGAATATATATACTTTATGGGGTCGGAGATGCTTCCTTCTGCCTGTTACATACATTTGCACAAAACCATTATACCCTTATTTACCCATTTTATGGGTTAAGGGTATAAACAGAGTATTTTCTCCCAAATATTATGCACTTTAAAAATTAAATAAAGTGGAACAACTTTCCACGGCAAGTCTCATTTTAAACTAGTTCGTATTGTTGTTAAATGTTATATTGCATTCTTCAGCTCAATGTGTTGACTGGCAGAACAGAGACTGCAGTTTTTCAACTCTTGTATTTCTCTCACCAAGCGCTTCTCTCATAGTGGCTGCGGGTGCGCGCTTATTGAGAATGGCGACTGATGGCCTGCAGACAAGTTTTCAGCACACAAAACTCTTTAATAATTCGCAAAAGCAGCTGCAGAGCGATAAAATAAAAAAATAAAAACAGACACACACACAGACATTGACGGTGTATACTTATATACATAAACAATATGAATATACAAACATGAACTTATATATAAACGTGTACATAATATTTATACATACATTGTATATGCATCTGACACAATTGCGGGCAATAGTTTGTGTGTGAATGTTGATTTTGGTTTAGTGGTAGTCAAATGTACATATTTGTACCTATGTATATACAATATATAAGCAAAGCGCGGCATAGATTGCAACTTTGTAACTTTAAGAACGTAAACAGGAAACCTTTTGTTACCTTTTCATTAGAATCCACGCTGTCGTTCTATATTCCGTACCCAAGCAGCACGAATTTTAGAGCTGATTTTGTGTTATATGGCTCTTTAAGAGGCGAGGAGCAAAAATGTTAAAAACTACGAAATAATAATGCATTGGTAAAAAAAAAACCCACATTGAACGCAACGCAGAAAAGTATGCTCCTTCTTTGCTCATTGTCTCGATGCGTATCCCAATTCTATATAGGAAAAAATGTGTTTTGAAATTTAACGTACAGTATTTTAAAGTCGTACACTTACGACAAACGCTTGTGTTGCGATTTAAAAATAAACTTTGTGGTGCACTTTGCTGTTGTGAAAGAGCGTCGGGGTATGAATGTGTTTAACAGAGTGTATGTATATGGTCGTGTGCTTACCCGGTTTATGCTTAACTTACTGTAGCGGCAGCTGCAGCTAAAGTTTAGTAAGTTTACTCAAGATCCATAATTGCAGTTTGAGTGCTGCAGCATTTTTGTGAGCTCTCTCAGAGAAGCTAATACAAATAGCATACCATTTGCTTTTAGATTATTTGGGTTCTGTTTTTACTAACATTTGTTCAAGTCTCTTTTTGGTCCTTAGGTAAAGATGAAATGCTTACACGCGTGCCCAAGACACCAGTTGCTCGATGAATGGCAGCAATCAAGCTAATTCATTTTTAAACTTTTCACTTGACTTTCAGACTTGCGCAACTTCACAATATTAAAATATTGCCTTGCACCCAAGTACCCTGATATCGTGACAGTTTGTGGGCTTGCGGCAATAATTCTCAACATAGCAACTTTAATGAAAAATCACACCAATAAGTTGCTGTAGTACACGAAAGTTTCTTTTACTTCTTCCATCTCATATCAGCGACATTGGCTTAGATACACATAAGTATACGTTTGTGCGCACACACATTCATTCAAATGCACACCTGGGCTGCGGACGCAGTAAAGTGTAGCAACCGTGCAATACCGTCATGTCAATTTTTGTTGGCTTGGAGAAATTCATATATAAAATTAATGTATAACAAAAACGTGATGTGCTTATTGATGGATAGCTGATGACGACTGAGGTCAGGGGATTTCGGCTCAGACAAATGAAATTTTTTCATCTTCTTATTATGACAGGGGATAAACACTGTTCCTTTTTCTTATATATCTTTTTTTTAAGGGCACGTACTAACAGACACTTGGACGTTTACATAAACCTACATACATATGTATATGTATGCATGCAGTTGTGAGAAATAAAATTGCTGTTGTTTCGTGAAAGAAACTCGGCTAATCCGCAAAAAGCTTATTAATAAGCAGAGCGATAGGCCGTTCTTTGCAAAAGTAATGCGTTACAAAGTTATTAAGTTGTCTCATACAACTAAAATATTGACCAATACTTGGTATATTACAATGAATTTACAGTCTGTTGCATCTTTATGTGTGCCTTTGTACTTTTGTTGCTATGACATTAAACTTAAGTTGTGACAGCGGTGCCACTCAGTACATTAGAAGAGCCGATTGCCAGCCATGTCTGCATTGAGGACGTCAAAGTAAGTCAACCTTTAACGCAATGTGGTTGTGGAAAATGCCTTGGGTAACATTGAATTAATTGCGTTTCACTATAATCTAAAAACCGATTGAAAATACATAATTAAATTGCAAAGACATCAGAGCGCTTTCATCGCTCAATTTAATTTTCTAAATCGCAAATTCTTTGCTTTCTTACTGAGGGATAGCAACGGGTGGGCTTTCTGATGTTAGTCAGGAGCGGGCAAGATAAACCACATTGCCAGCGTTGGCAACCAAATACATGCTTCCCTCAGGCTTGTAACTTAGTTAAAGACCTTGAGGGTGCACAGCAAAAGTTGGCCGCCCAGGCTGGCAAATAAGTCGGTCAAGCGGTTGCTCTGTGGATATTTGTTTTTACTGCATTGGGGGCAATTGGTGCACGGACTTTGTGTAAGAGCATGTTTATATGTATGTGCAACTATTCTATCTGTTCTATTTACCCCACATGGTTGCCGTAGACAAAAATTGAAGAAACTGCGAGAAGCCAATGCAACGTCAAATCCGAAACCGAAACCAAAGAATTTGTTGGAAACCTGCTTTGTTTTCACATTTAATAAAATTGCCCTTTCGTTGTTCGTATCTTTGTCTTGTCTTGTTTGTGGTCTACCTTTTGTTTTTGCACTCCATGCATTCTCAATAGAAAGGTTGGGGAGAGTATAATCCATGCAAGTGCATTACCAAAGATAGCCTGAACCAAAGTAAAGAAGATAAAAGAGAGACAGAAAGTGAAGAAGTAGAAAAAAAATATATAAAGATTAGGAAACAAAAGCCGATTCTAACCTGCATTGTGTTGTCTAGCATCTTTTCACTGTCGGAAGGCTATTGAAGGCGACGATTTACAAAAAAATGTAGAAGCGCCAAACCGGAAACGGAAAAGAAAAATATTGTTTAAAATCCATTGGCGCTAAAATTACGCGAATACAGACGGTCAAACGAGATAAAAAGGCAACAACGGGAACAACAATTTCTTGGAATTTCTTTCAACATTTTCATATGAATTTTGACACTTGCCATGTCGACGCTGTCTGCTATCAAAGCCTTAAAAGTTTAAACGTACAAATTTAAGCATCACCTAAAACATGAAATTTAAAGGCGAAAGCAGTCAATGACACCGTATGGCTGTCTTACTTATAAACTCTTTAAAGCCATCGCTTTCAACTGGACACGAAGCGCTGCAAGCTAACGGAAGAGCATAATAATGTTTGCATAGCTTTTAGGTATTATTACTTGGCTGTGTAAATGCCAGTACGGCATGTTTGCCGCGTTACTAGCATTAAAAGCGCTTCTCCCGACTCGTCGCTTTCATCGTCATGGCCGTAGTAGTTACTCTGTCACAATGTCTGTTACCTTTTATTCTACAGCGCCATGTTGCCACCCTTTGGTTGCTTTGTAAGTATCTTTGGCTACAGACACTGTGTGCAGTCATTTACATGTTTTCCTCTACTTTTTCAAAAATCTTTTATACCTCGAGTCTCTCTAGCCTGGCTTGTCTCTTTCTTTGCGATCTGCTTAGATGGATGGCTATTTTATGTAAAGTTTTAAGTTAATATACTTAGCATTTTCAGATGTACAACGCCCAAATCATTCATTGGAGTAAATTTACTTGACAAAATCTTCGCTGCTCAACTATTGTCCGTTGTTGTTCGTTTAAAAGCTAAACTTATAATCCTTGTGCTTTTTTCCATGCTCTTTGGATGCTTCTTTTGAGCATTTCTTGTGTGCTTTTGTTTTAGTTATATTTCTTTTGTTGAGGTTTTTTTTTGTGTTCAGAATCTGGTTGAGCTTCTGCGGCTTTGAAGTTTGCTGACTTGTCTTTAATGACATTGGAAATTGCGGTCAGGCAATTAATTTCCGGTTGACAAAACTTTGCTTTAGTTTTTTGACAATCAACCTTTACAGACGTCGCGATGTCAAGTCCCAGTCGCTCGACTTTGGCTGCGTATTGTAGTTAAGCGTAAAGATAAAGCACAACTTTGTTCTTATCTAATCGAGCTTGTTAGCGTAACTCAGGTGGTTCATGCATCTTATATTAGTTGACATCAAGCTTGTCTTGAACAAAATGTTCGAAATGCGTTCTTTTTGGATTGACAAGTAACAAATCTCTTACCGCACCTCAAGTAGTCTATCTTGACGCCTTGCAACATGGCGACACCGTGCTTGTGTTTGTCCATCTGCGCTAAGTGTCAAAATAGAGAACTTGCCTATTTAGCATTCTAGCAAACTTTGTTCTCAACGACACCCACACCAAACTAAAATATACATATACACATATACATGCAAACATGTGTGCTCGGGCATAAGTACGTGCATGGGCCTAAGTGCTCGGCAAAAGCAATGGCTCTTCGCAACGGATGAGCGCATGAGGCGCTCATTAAAATTTCAGTCCACGTAGCCAATCTGCACTTAAAAGACCTTTCGAGATTTGAATTTTTCACATTTTCGCAGCCAGTCTACGAAAAGAATATACTCGTTTTTTTGATTCCAAGTCATGGCCAGTACTCTTCGCTGGTTGCGTCACCTAGCTGGCTGGGACCAATGAAAGCACAAGGAAACTGTGGCATCCAAATGGCCAGTGTGGCACAGTACCATAAACTACACTCGTAAGTGCTCTGACATGTTATGCACGCACTTCCGCTCTGGGTTGTGTTGCTGGTTTCAGGCCCATTGTTGTGAGCAAACAAACAAGCATTGTTAACAGTAAGGAAGCTATTGGCAGTAGTTGTTGTGTTGTTGAACACAAAAAGATGAAAAATTCAACACAAATTTAAACTGTAAAAAAATATACGGCCCACTGCTGCGTATGCTGGTTTGAAGCTTTTATCTTAAGTCCTGTTGATTTTGTGTCACGAAGACCACCTGCACCATGGATTTTCTCCCGTCGTTAGTGGTGCGGATGTTGGCGAGAGTAGAGGGAGGTATGGGAAAATGTGGGTCATAAGACCAGCTAGGCATCTTGACATGTCATCAAAAACACATTAAACGCTTTTTTACGAGCTCGTTTATCCAAACTGCTGTCCACCTTTTAGGTACGTATGTACATCCTAGTCAATGCTCCAACCATATGCCAACTTGCTTAGACACTGTCCGGAAATTGCTGTTGCGTGGTGATTGAAAAGTTGTTTCTAGTCTTTGCGGTCTGCCATTGGCAACAAAGTGACATTGCTCCAAATTAGTTTGACATATATATATTTGATTTTTTTCTGATGCCGCAATAGCAAAACCAAAAAGTGGGCGGAAATTTGACAAGTTTAAGCAATAATCTATGTACATATATCATTCAACATCGCTACAAATGATATTATACCCCAAAGTTCCCACATGACTTTAGCAGCAGCAGCAGATTGAGCACGTACAAAGGACACGTTCAATCCACAGCCTTTGGCAGCAACGTTTTAATACGAAAAACTGTCTTCAAGGCAAGTTGACGGCGTGGTCGTGTCTTGTTTTGATTTTTACAAATACTTACCCTTAAAAGAATGTCAGACCGTCAATCATAGGGAAACCTACTCAACGAGCAAAAAAAAATCATGGACTTCCGGATACCCCGTACCGTTTTTTGTTACTGTACATTGATTAAATTTACTTTAATGAAATTGCACAAACATATTTGTTTGTTTAAGCTTTGCGATTAACGTTAACGTTTGTTAGCCGTTATTACCAGCGATCTCTCAATCTGTTTAACTTTTGAAAAAGTACAGACCACACGCTCACTAAACTTTCTACCAATATTTATTGTGTAAAAATTCACGCCTCGACCCGCTAGCACCGTCTGCTTCTTGGCGTTTCAATAAAAAAAGAGCAGCCAAAAAGTTTGTCCTTTACGCTCATTATAGACACAATCATTAAATTTGCTAATTGGCACCGTAAGGGGATGAGCAACCAAAAGACGAAGACCTGTATCCAGCATCGTTAGGCTGTCGTAATTGTTCAGTAAACAAAACATTCAACACGTAGAAAGTCGGGCTTGCCTTGTTTTAAACAAAATTAAATCTTATCATAATATACATACTAGCGTTTTCGACAAGCCTTAACTCCGAAAATTACTGCATCGAATAGTAATTGGAACTTTGGGTTAGATTGAATTCAACAGGGAATGCAACTGGCATGGCAGACTCTGAATAAATGACATGAATTTTTGCGTAAAATCAAACTTTATGCAAACGTTTACATTTCTTCTGTGGACATTAATCAGAATGCATCGAATTGCTAAAGTCTGCAGCTGCTGACATCCCAACAGTGCCTTAGAGCAACACTGTTTGAGGCGAACTTCTTTTCAAACATTTTTTAAACATTGAAGCATGAGCTTAACACAAGGGAATGACTTAATACCTCGCATGTTATTTTTGAAACAATTCACATTGGCTTACCATAACTATATGACTACAACAAAGTTGTTTAATATAAACTTAATGAGGAACTACCAGTCGAATGGAGCAGTTGACACAAACATTCCTTGTAGAGCATAAAAATCACGATTTAAATTACGAGGCAAGTACACAAACAAGAGTGAAGTTCAAGCTAAATGTCACGCATACGTAGTGTTGTACAGGTCGAACACAAGTAATTTGCAAATAAGTGTTGTCAACTAGTGAAAATCGAGCCCTGCATACGCACCTCTCTCTCTCTCCCATCTACTCTTAGGGCCACACAAACATACAGTTCTGTATCTGTGCATGTTTATACACTTCAGTCGGCTCGTACAATTGAACATGCAAGGCATGTTAAATGTTACGAAATGTACTGCCAAAAGTGCCCACCCAAGCAGGCCGAGTAACCAAAAACAAAACACAAAATCAACTTTTTTTCACTGAAAGGCCAAACGAAACTCAAAGGGGCGGCACTTAGAACGGTTGGCAGCTGAAGGATGGTTGGAGCCTACTTCCGTTTCACTTTTGCCTTATTTTACTTAAGGGCCCAAATTTGTTTAGACTCAAAGAAAGATCGGAGTAAACGAAGTAAAACGAGAATTTTGGTATGCACTTTTAATAGCCAAAAAAGGAAAAAACGAAAAAACAACGAAAACAACGAAAGGGACTAACGTCAGGCACCCTGTTGCGAGCTTGAAAAGTTGCTGAAGCAATTGAAATTCATCCTCACACGCCATGCCAATGCCATAATATACTTACGAGCCAGTACTAGTACTATATATATGAACATTTGTAATGGCAATGACTAAACATTGTACAAGCAAATGTTTTAGTATTGAGTGCAGCAATGTCAACGGTTAGGTTGGCCTACTTTCGCCTGCGCCCCATCGGATCACCAATCGTGTTTTGGGGTGTAGGGCATAAGGCATATCTTGAGCAGTCAAGCAGAAGATCGCTGCAGAGAGCAGAGCACTCGTAATCTAAAATCAAGTGCTACTCATCCATTCGTAATTTGTTGTCCAGCAAGCCGAACGCTTTTAGTCAAGTGCTGTAGGAGGCCGTCTGACAGCCAATTTATCTATCTGTGGCATTTTATTTATGCAAAAGTAGCATTTTTTTTTATTCTAGCAAGCGCCAATTTAAAGTTCTAGCAGCAGCATCCTTCGTAACATGGGCCTTCTGGCCAACGGAGGGGCCCATTTGTAAGACAGGCAAACGAGCAGCCAACCGTTCGACCGACCAACAACTTCGTCGTTCCACTTGCCCTTGCCGTCCACGTCGACGTCGACATCGACGTCACCAGAGTGGGTTTACTGCTGGGACTGCTGAGACAGCTGGTCAAAATTAACAAGTTCCAGCGCATGTCTGGACTGGGAGTGCCTACGAATCGCTTGTGCATGTATGCGTATATGTATGCATGTTTGTATAGGTGCGCTTGTGCCTTGTGCGGGTGTCTGTATTGTTCTATGTCAGAACATAAGCAATTTGTTGCAAACTTTCGTAAAGCTGGCTTTTGTTGTGCTGTGTTGTGTGTTCCAGCCCAGTGCAAGTGTGACGTTGAGCATCGAGCGGTGAGCCTGAGCCTGAGCCCGCAGAAGTTTGGATACTGGTGCGTGCGTGCGTCCGTGTGTCAAGTAACAATGGCACAGTTCTCGTTTTGTGGGCCAACAGCTGCCGATGTCCGGGTCGTGGGCGTGGGCGTGGACCGTCGGCCGGAGAATGGGCGACGATTGTTCGCCTTGCATACTTCCGCATTTTCGTGACGGCTGGGACTGCGCTTGGTTGCTTGAAAACTTTTTAAAAGATCCAACGTTTTTGTTGTTTTGTAAAATTGATGAAGTAATTTGTTTGGTGATTGCACAAACTTTGCGTGTCAATATTTTTCAAAAAAACACACCAAAGTTTGCCTAAGTCTGCACACATCCCAACAAACATACATATAAGTAAACGTTCATGAGGAGGTATGTCTGTATGTAAGCCATAAGATTTAAGGCGGCAGAACAAAAACTCTTCCAAGTGCCCGACAGTAGCAGCTCCCGCAAGAACCACAGCATAAGCCACAGTCCGCCCAATAAGTCGTTTGCATTGTTGATGATTTAAGTTTGTGGTAAATGGCTGAAATCGACCCCGAAAAAAAAAAGTTAAGTCTAAAACGCATCTGGTCGAGCAAAGCGGCTTGAGAGGTCACTTGCTTGCCGACTATAAAAGCTACCGGCAATTTGATTAACAGGATAATGACAATTTGATATGATTATATTATACAATGCATATACGACTCTGATTATTACACACGACATTCAATAACAACTTTAAAAACTGTGTGAAAATCATTGGCGAATGTTTTCAATGCCTAAGTGGATTTTTATTAAGTATTTATCAAGGAAATCAAAGCATCGTCTGACTAGATGGGCTAGCTGCTTTTATGTTTATTCGTTTGCCTAACGGTCTCCTTTCATAGCTTCCGCTTTGAGCTTATTGTGAAATGCTCATTCACTTGGTAGTTTATGCTCACCATGAACTGATATGAAGATACCATCCGTCCGTGCTCCCAGCCTGCAGGAAATATTCTACGATTGAAATTGAATAAAATGTCTTTTCAAATTATTTGCAATATAACAAAGAGCCATGTGCCAGAAGTGCTTATCTGCGGAAAATGTTAACTGTATGTCAAAACATAACTTGTAGATATGCAAAATCGAAAGAAGCGTACAAATACATACATATATGTATGTACATACGTACACACACGCAGACACACATTTGGATTTACATATGTGTGATTGTATATACGGAAAGGATCTGACGGCGAGCTAGAGTCGAGCCCCATACTTATTTGCGTCGGTATGTATATGTATATAAAAACAAATAACAATTTTGCGCTCAAAATAGAATACAAACAGCACAATAAGTCTAAAGCACGCCAATGCGCGACTCTGTGAATGGGGTGTACGCTGTAACGTGGATGTTTGTAGAAGTAAAAAACAGAGGGAGAGAGAGTCGGAGAGTACAAAGCAAAAGTATCGATTTATGCATATTAAATTATACACGCTGCCTTACAAAATACTACGTACGTATCAAATAAAAGCTTTGTGCTGCTCCGTGAAAATATTTATACACATTTCGTATACGCCGCCTAAGTTCCTGACATCTAAATTGGCGGCTACGCCGCCTACTTTCAACGCAGTATTGACCGTGTGATCCCACACCAGTGGCCAATTTATAAACGTTTGTCTTATCGTTTTTTCTAGCACCCCTATTTGTGAAGCATTTTTTTTTCCTTGTCTCCTTCCTTCTAAAGCGTACATATACTAAAAATATATATTAAATGTTCTTTAAATAATATGCCTAAATTAATATTTAAAATCCATTCAATTAACAAGCAAGAATATTCAAAAGTTGCTACAGGTAAAGCATACCATCCTGCAGAGTTCACACATGTATTGTACTATATATGAAATCGGGATACAAACATACCATATATTGAAACAAGTTTTTGCAAGAAAAGCCTAAGATGTGGGAGACTAAATACTAACGTACATTCTGGAATATTAATACATTTGAGCAGCCCACAAAGTTAACGCAAGGCAAAGCGACAATCAGCAGAGTCTTGTTAGTCTTTGTTGGTACTCGCGTTCTGCTCTTGGGAGTCGTTATATTTGGGTCACTTTGCAAGGACCATTGTTAATTATTCTGGTCACATCTGTTATGTAAACTACGTCTAGAGTATAAAAAAGGCAAAGACAAACCCAAAACACAAAGTGTGTGTGGATGTGGAAGACGGACTCGTGCGACTGCCGCACAACTTGGGTTGTCTGAAGAAAAAACAGGAACGTTTTTTATCTTAAATACTTGGCGGTGCATTTTTTTTTTTTGGGTGCCGAAAACATAAAATCACACAGTGGGCCAATGACAACCAAAACCATTTGGTTATTTTCAATGCTTAAATATAATAAATACTTCCTGCTGCCACCATTGTACATATAAACGTAAATACCAAATACTGTTTTTTGCTTACCATGGCTTGCTGAACACCGTAAAATATGATTTTGGCAATAGTCGTATATATCCCACTTAAAAGACTAACGAATAACAACTCCCCTTCAATGTTCATAGAATGAAGATTTAAAGTCCTCAACATATACAGGGTAATCTTGCAATTAAGAACACTTTTGGTCAATTTTGCGTATACAACTTGATTTGCCACATTAGACTTACCTTCAATTCGGCCTATATATAACGCCATATTTCAGCATAAGCTACAAACTTTGTTTCCTATTACCTATTTCCTACAATTGTTGATAACAACTTGAACAAAACACACTTCGACACGTTTAGTGCGCTTAACAGCAAGTAAATACATTTAGATCTTTATCATTATGATTGTATTACAAATTTATATTTACTAAAGTTGTTTTTTGTGAAAAGCACACCAGCATTTCGGTTGATGCAATAGACAGAACAAAGAGTCTACTTCAACTTCTTCTTGGGGCGCAAGTTGTTGGTGTGTCCGCACTTCTTCTTGCGGCAGTTGGTTGCACGTGGGTGCAGACGAGCGTAGCACTTGCGGCAAATCATTTTGTCGCAGTTGTACTTCTGGGCGAGAATGCGAAGAGAAGGCTCAATGATACCACCACGAAGGCGGAGCACCAAGTGCAAGGTCGACTCCTTCTGAATGTTGTAGTCGGACAGAGTACGGCCATCCTCCAGCTGCTTGCCGGCAAAGATCAGACGCTGCTGATCTGGTGGAATTCCCTCCTTGTCCTGGATCTTAGCCTTGACATTTTCAATAGTGTCAGAGGGCTCGACCTCAAGGGTGATGGTCTTGCCGGTGAGAGTTTTCACAAAGATTTGCATTTTGGATTCGTTGCTGTAAGCGCAAGGTGAAAATTACTTTAGAGTTAATCACATAAACACTACTAGCACTTCTAATCATAATATTTTGTCGAAAGCGTCACATTTATGTTTTGCCAATTTGAGCTGCGACGTTGTCTCATGTTTGCCTTGAGGTTATGTACGACAAAGTAACAAGTGGCAACAGTTCACACAAAATTTGCGGTCATCTGTCGGCAAGAGCATGAAAAATTGTTGCATGCCCTTTTCATTAACACTTTGCACGCATAACAATGCAACGCCATTGCTTTTAATTATTTATTTTTACTTCTTTTGCTTAACTTACCAGGAGAAACGTGCAACCAAACGCTAATTCACAAAAGAAAAGAGTGTGTACACTGTCCGGGAGTCTTTTGACAAAATTATTATCAGGTAGAGCAGCACTGAGGCGGTTTTATATCAATCAGCTTCAGTTGATCAACACAAGACACACAACTTTGATTAAGCTCTATAATGGAATTAAATAATCTTATTTACAAGACTTTACTGCGGGCTCTTCTTTTAAATTTAATTTTAAATTTAAAACGTACAAAACTTACATCAATACGTTTTGTCAGAATATATAAAATATTTTAGGTACACACTTTTACTTAATTTTCGGACAGCTGACGTATAATCGATAGTCCAACAAATTTTAACAGTTTTCACCAATGTTAAACATTTGGCAGAAATTGTACAGAATTGTTTTTATTTGCAGTGCAGTAAATGTCGAAAACAGTGCTGTAAAAAAATAAAATAAATATTGAACTGGTTCCATAAAGCCAATGACTATGTAAAAGTATCGAACATTTTCAGTTCACAAATCTAGGCAACCAAAAGAGTTGTGTAAAAACAACGTGTATTTTAAATTAATAAAGTACACGTACACAACATGTCAAACAACGATGGCATCGCGCCGGCAGCTGAAGGAGCACCGGTATGTTATTATTTACCATTAATTCCAACATTTTCACACTAATTCACTTATTTTACAATTCTTAATTGAAGGTGGTTGCTGCCGAGGGTCAACAGCCGCAGCAGCAGCAGCCATCCCGCATGGAATCGTTCTTTGCCATGACAAAATCACTTATTTTGCGGGCATTAATTATCTATTTTGTAAGTTCCTTCTTCCGCAAGCCCGCGCCAAATGCTAGCCAGGAGAAATCGGTTGCCAACGCCGGTCCAAAAATCACAGCTTGGAACTTTTTCGAGAATGGCACGGACTTTGATTTGCACGTTTGGCTGTCGGAGCAGCCGGATCTAGTCAATTTCCAGCAGAAAGCCAATCTCCTCTGGCTACAAGAAGATCTTACCTATGGTGATTGGGTTGCGGGCCCAACAGGTGACGGCATTTACACCCACAACGTCAAGATTAAGGCCAGCCAGCATTTGATGAACAATGGAAGCGTTTTTCTTCATGCATTTGTGACACGCGCCGGCGAGAGCCCAGATCCGCAGTCACCAAAATACTCAAAACATGGCCACATGGGTCATCAGCAGCACCAACTAAATAAGTTCAAAAAGTTGCGCGTCAACCGCAACTACAATCTATTGGCCAGTGAAAAGGAAAAGCTAGAGCATGAGCTAAAGCATGCCAATCTTAAAGACCAGATCGTCTCACACTGGCACCCCAATCTAACAGTTAACCTTGTCGTAGATCAAACGAACTGGGCTCAGGGCAGCGTACCCGCGCCTCTTGATGAATACGTTAAGTTTGTGGATGGCGGCAAAACCTATTTGCCAATTGTGTTCGTCAATGACTACTGGAACCTGCAGCGCGAATATTATCCCATCAATCAGACGACTCCAGAGCTAGATCTTCACTTAACCTTTCAACCATTGGGCATGTTCAAGTGGCAGTTGTATGCCGCTAAACAAATGAAGAGCAAGTGGGCTGGCAATGTGTTGGGCGAGATTATGGCAGCAGGAGCTGCAGAAGAGACTGACGAGGATCAAGACTCACTGAAAGAAACGCTGCTGGATACAAATATTTATCTGCTCGGCATCACCGTGGCCGTCTCCATACTCCACTCGGTGTTTGAGCTACTCGCCTTTAAGAATGACATTCAGTTTTGGAACAATCGCCAGTCGCTGGAAGGTCTTTCAGTGCGTTCAGTATTCTTCGCCGTTTTCCAATCGCTCATTATTTTGCTGTATGTATTGGACAATGAAACAAACTTCATGATACGTATCTCCTGTTTTGTCGGCCTCGGAATTGAGGTATGGAAAATCCACAAGGTGGTCGATGTCAACTACAACAATCAGCGGAAATTGCTGGGCATTTTTCCGCGCATAACCTTCAAAGACAAAGGCTCATACTCGGAGAGCTCGACCAAAGAATACGACAGGCTGGCTTTTAAGTACCTGGGCTGGGCATGTTTCCCACTGCTTGTAGGCTACTTTGTCTACTCGCTGATCTACAATGAGCACAAGGGCTGGTACTCCTTTGTACTCAACATGCTGTACAGCTACTTGCTGACTTTTGGATTCATTTTGATGACACCGCAGCTTTTCATAAACTACAAGCTTAAGTCCGTTGCCCATCTGCCTTGGCGCATGATGACTTATAAATTCCTGAACACATTTATCGACGACATATTTGCGTTCGTTATCAAAATGCCCACCATGTACCGCATTGGTTGCTTCCGCGACGATATTATATTCTTTGTGTTCCTTTATCAACGCTGGCAATATCGCGTCGATCTCAAGCGCGTTAACGAGTTTGGTTTCTCTGGCGAAATGGAGGAGCAGGCTGCAACCAAACGACTTGAGGGCGATGTTGGCGGCTCACAGCCGACTGGTGCTATAGAAGCAGCTCCCTCTGGCGATGCAGCCGGCAGCAAAGCACCGTCAAAGGCGACCCCAACCAAAAAGACAGCCGCACAAAAGAAGCAGGATTAGATAGCCGTGCATTCATATAAATATGCATTAGAACAATTTTATCGTCGGCATTAATAAGTAATAACGCGTATCTACTATATTATTTGTATATTTATGAAAGTATGTTAGTACAATATGCTAAAATTGGATTCAGTATACATAGTCAACATGGCGAATCAATCGCCTCGTCTTAGGAACGAACATATTCTTCTAGCTGTAATTTATGTGTATTGTTTGTTTTTTGGGCCACAAGCTGTCCATTGCATTGAGTGCTGAAATAAATTCAGTGTGAGACGTAATTTGGCTTTTATCTTTGTAGATTGTGCTGGTAATCTGGGTTTGTTTATCTTATGATAAAGCATGTGATCTTTGTCTTGAACATAAAATCCACTCGCATCACTCTTAGTGAATGATCAAAACATTTTACAGGGTATATAAAAATCCACCTTACAAAATGTTAAGCTATCGAATATGTGGCACCCGTTTTACAGCACAGTCATTATGACGCTGTCTAACACTGTTTAATGTATAAAAGAAAATAAACCAAATACGAAACAAAGTTAATTGTTGTACATTAAACTTATTCATTAAATTTGTGCAATCGTGCAAGAAATTATAATCAACATCACATTATTGAAACGCGTTTGCCAGATTTAAGAATGTTTTGGTATATGGCTTACATTTACCTTCATCTTGCTTGAGTTTATAAGCAGCCGTCAACAAAAGTGAAAATTCTGCGTGTGTGAGCAACGCATTCAATACAATCAAAGAAAAGATGTACTCTGAGTGGGCATCGTTGTCGGCGCAGATTACTGCCAACAGTTGTGGAGCCCAATGTTTTAGTGTGCTCAACAAGTTTCCAGCGTCCGCTGGTCGTGAAGTGGTCATCTCTGTTGTAAAACAGCTGGGTACCAACTTGGGCATTACCCAGAATGCGGAACCCAGCCATTTAGTTAAAGATGAGGAGGTATGAACTTGCCACAAGTATATTTGCCTTTCGATGTTTATGATCGCTTTTTTATTTAAGGTCAAATGGTGTATGGACGTCATTTGCTTTGGCCTTTCGTTGCCACTGCAGGAACATGAAACCATTAAAGATTGCGTCAACGTTTACTGCGAATGGTTGACCGCACTGCATCCACAGCCACGCATCAGTGTTCCAAAGCCCATCTGTGAAGATGCTAATCTCTATGCAAGGCAAATAATCAATCATTTTCACAACCTGTTCGTTCCGCGCCAGGGAGAAAGTAAGTTGGATATCCTACTTGTATGAGAATAAAGCGACTTAATGTCTTCAAACGCTTACCCGCTTCTTAATCCAATTGCCATTTAAACTGCGAACAGTAATTATTCCCTTTTAAATTTCAAGTCTTACCATTTTTATACCAAACGAAGCTTGGTAGGTGCTCCTTGGATAAAATGTAACTTGTCGTACTGATGTTTTTAATGAGTGCATTTTTCTGCATACAGGCACGGACACAATTAAGCGTCAGGCCGTTCTCTGTCATCGTGTGTTGCGCACCCTGCAGCAAACCGCTCAGATTTCACAGCATATGGATCGACAGACCTGGGATACGCTTCTGCTGTTTCTGTTGGCTATCAATGAAATTTTGTTGGCACCGCCGACCGTTAAGGATGACGTTGGTGACCAGTTGTGTGAGCGCGTATTATCTGTGCTGTTCGAGGTTTGGCTGCTGGCTTGCGTACGTTGCTTTCCGTCGCCGTCTTTGTGGAAAACGTTGCAGGAATCGTGCGCTATGTGGCGGCATCGTGTGGCACTTGTTGATCAGTGGAACCGCGTTAACTTGGCATTAACAGCCAGATTGCTAGAGTTCAGTTACGGCCCGGAGTTTACCCAGCTTAAAAACGGTATGCAGCTCCTCAGTTGAATAAACAAGAAGATCAAATTTTGTAACACTTTTGTACTACTTCTTGCAGCAGACGATGAGAGCCAGCTTATACCAGCGGGCATGTCCAATGACTGTGTGGCACAGACTTGGTATCGATTTCTGCGCATGATTGGCAATCCCACGGCCTTGTGCTCGCCACATGTCATTAGCAAATCATCGCATTTCGTGCAGTGGGCTCTTACTCATGAAAAAGGCGCCGAGACACATCAGCATCCATGCCTTCAAATGCTTCCACAAATATTTCTTAACGCAATGAGGGGCATTTCCAGTCAGGTTGATGCCTTTTTGGGTAAGATAAGCCAGGCGATGTCTGGTACAACTTGAGTGTATTCATAAGTAGGGCTCTTATTCAAGCTAGTTTGGCACTATCTCTGTTATTTTCTCGCTTCCATAACCCTTGTCAAAACAAAACATTCGACCGTTTGCTCTTGGCATATAGGCATTTGCCAGCCACCGCCTAATCAGCAGGACAACGTCGTTACAAATTTGCTTGAGATTCGCCACTCCTTAAATGAGGCAACCTCATCCACGCTACAGCAGTTTATACATTCGAGCAGCGTTTCAAACATTAGCATGCAGCAAACTGGGCCTCCTCAGTCCCATCAGACGCATCATCATCACCACTATCCGCATTTGCATTTACATGGCGCTGGTAGTTTTCTTCGGGATAATTTTGTGAGCAGTTCGGCAAGCTCTGCCTTAAACGCCATTATGGGTCATCATCTTCCGCACCAGCATCAACACCAACAGCAGCAACAGCAATCAGCACAGCTTCAGGGACATTATGGTCACAGCAGTACAAGCAGCGCTTCTCCAACAAACCTTTGCCATGTGGCCCAAACCGGTCCAGTGGGCGGCATCAGTGCTGGTGGCAGCCACTCGGCAGGCGTTGTGGGCTGCATTTCATTTAGTACGGCTGAGGCGATGCCGTTGATAGGCGGCTTGAGTGGCAGCAACAATGTGACTTCAACGCCACCTCTGCAGCGTCGTCTGGCCAAAAGTTTTAGTGTGGCACCCTCTATTACTCAGCAGAAGGGTGCGAAATTTATTTTTATATTAGACGCCAAATTTTGTCGCTTTTGTTATTGTACTACTATAGCTTGAACGCTTCGTTGAAAGCGATTGACGAACATCGCCGACTTTTGTTTTTTTGAAGCCCGCACAAATTGAATTTTAAGTTTTATCCATCGCATGATTTCACGCGCTGTTATTTTGCGATTGAGTAGTTCTATATATTCCCTATACGCCCATATTACTGCCTGCTCTTGCTCTCACACACATTGCTGCTAATGTACATACATACATGTGTACATAAGTACAAGTTGTTTTTTTTTTTTTTTTTAATATGTACGCCCACAATTAAATTCGAGCACATCACTGCATGTATATGTCTGTGTCTGCTAGAGTACATTCCCAGACTTGTTCGTTTACTAATTTTCACACGCTTTCCCTTCCCACACACGCTTTGCAGGCTTAAGCAGAACCGCGCTTATCACCTTAACACGCAGCTCGGCGAACGCCGCCCCAACAACGCCGACCTCAGGTCCGCCCTCGTCGAGCAGCATCAACTGTGAGTGTTCAGTGTTGACTGTGTGTTGTACACAAGCACTTGTTGCTTGGATACTTTCAAACAGCTGTTTACTCACCCGCATCTTCTCTTTCATCCCACAACAGCACTGCCATCGATCGGCAGCGAGTTACGCCCGCCGTTGTCTGTTGCTCGCCCAAAGTGCAACAGCATTCTGCATTTATTCGGTGAATGGTTGTTCGAGGCGGCGCACATAGGCGGGGACACTTGGTTACAGAACCGTAAAAGTGAGTAAGGTTATTTTTTAAAAAACGAATCAATAAGAAATGTATTTTTTTTAGAACAAGCATGCGAAGCCAGTAAGCGACCATCGTCTATGATAATGGAAAATCGCAAAGGTTCCATATCGCTGTCACAGCCCAATTCGCTGAACGATCCATCTGCGCTGCCGCCCACATTGACCATTGATAAGTTTGAATCTGGACGCGCTGAGGCCATTGGCACACTGTGCAAGATCTTTTGCGCAAAGAAAACAGGCGAAGAAATTTTGCCGGTCTACCTGGCTCGGTTCTATATGGCACTACAGCAATGCCTCAAGATTACCGAGTCTAAGGAGTGTGACGAAACATTGGCCAGCATTCTGCTCCATTCAGCCGATTTGTTCCGGTTGGACCTTGATGGCATTAATGTGCTGCTCCCTGGCTTTATAGCTGCGTTAGAAATTGTGCTGCCAGACAAGGATTTAAAGCTGAAGACACAGGCACTTTCATTTAATCGCACTGAGCTGCGTCGCTCGGCCATAAACATATTGCTGTCTATCATGGTGCTTCCACTGCACTATCACGCATTGCCCATACGCAATTTGACTTCTGACACTGGCGAGAAGTTAGTTCTGCTCACAATCTATCAACTTTAATTTTAAAGTATAACCATTGTGCTTTTCAGGGTCCTAACCTTTATACAACTTAAGGCCCGTCTTATGAATATTCTGATGAATGCGCTACAGGTTGAACTTGATGCTCAAAACACACATATGCTTTTGGGCGGACTGTTGCTTTGCGTGCAGGACGCAGTAACCTTCGAGGAGAGTGAACTTGGCGGCGCTGAGAATTTAGGTGGAGCCGGGGCTCAGCATCATGAAGAGAATATCCTCAGTTCCGGTTAGTCTTCAACCAACAATTTCTAATTGATCACTTGATTATTTTATTTTATTTTGCTTATTTTTTTTTTTCATTTTGGTTTTGTTGATGCTGTTAACGTTGTGGCTGTGTCGTTAGCTTGCTCGGATCGTTCTGCCTCGTTAGCCAGCGGAACGGTCAGCTTTGGAGCACAGACACACACAGCAATAAGTGCGCGAGATACTGCTTCGACCCACGACTATCCAAGTCTCACCATTTCCGATGATATATCGGTGGAATTTGCACACGATTTTGAGAGCGTAGCATCATATGGTAATATTTTTATTTTGCTATTAATTTATTTGCAATTTAATTTTTTACTCATTATTAGTTTACACAAAATAGTTGTGCATTAAGCCTAGACTTATCATCATTTCTATCTTGCAGACAATGCACATGCCTTGTTTGTGCGAGCTACGTATTTAGTGTGCCATCGATTGATCTCTTCATGGAAGACCGACCTTAACGTTTCGCTCGCTGCTCTAGAATTGCTGACAGGTCTGGCCCGGCTACACATACGCGAAACAGGTATTGTATTTAAAATGCTTGCATGCCTTTATATTATATCTACATACGTATTTGTGAATATTTCTATTTCCCACTTGCGTTTCTCATGTAAAAATCCCACCTCACAAACAAACACACGTCATTTTCAATTTTTAATTTTAAAACACCACAAAAATGCAGCCAGGAAATTGACAAATGGTAACTTACTAAAATGCTACATACTAACCACATGCACATCTTTCTTTTTCTTTTCTTTTTATGGTTTTCTACGCCTTAACCCCTTAAAACCCGCATCTTGTTTACCTAACTCTCCTCACCCATTTACTTATAACTAACATGCGTCGGCAACTACATACATAATTAAGTAACTTATTATTTGCGTGTGTTTAAATCACAACTATGGGTCACAATGTAAATAACCACATTCAATCAAAATCACCCAAGATTCCTTAGTGAAAATATTTGATCCAAGTCAAAATGTAACGATAATCTCCACAGACGCTCTAGAATGCAAGCGCGCAGTCAAATGGATTTGTGACTATATTTGCTACCAGTGCTCGCGACCTCCGCCGGCGCACAGTAAGGATCTGCACAGTACTATAGTGGCGGCGTTTCAGTGTACTGCAGCCTGGCTTATGCAGCATCCTTACCTATTGCAAGACAAGGACTGTTTGCAGACGGTGCTTGAGGTAGTTGAGTTGGGCATATCGGGCACCAAAAGCCAAAGCAAGAATGGCGATCTACCCAAGTTCAAGGATGAAAAGGAACTAAAACCAGCATCAATGCGGGTTCGCGATGCAGCGGAAAATCTGCTTACTATCATTCTAGAGCAGGTTGGCTACTTTCCTAGCGAATGTGGCCCTGAATCTATATCGTCGCTGTTGGATGAGCTGGCTCTTATGAAGCACTGCAACTCGTTGCCAACAGGAGACGGTAGTTCTGGTGTATGTACCGCGGAGCAGGCAATCTCAAAGTTCAAGTACTTTGTCACAGAGAACTCAACTATATTGGCCTTGTTAGAGGAGCCTTTGGGTAATGACCAAGATCCTCAACCAACAGTTACTCGTAAGTGAATTTCTTATTCTAAATGTGGATAACTTTATCTAATCAATTATCTTTTAGTTCTTATACGTGGTCCCTTTGGTCGCCATGCTTGGACAATGCAACTGCGCCATTTGCCGCGGAGTAAGTCGGGAATCAAGTATCATGCTGTTAATCCCGGCCGGCCCATTCCTATGAATGATATTACACAACGTCCCGAATGTGAGCAAAAGAACTTTCCCGAAGGCGTTGACAAAGTTCAGCCTTGCGTTGCCGATTACTCTATACCGACTATCGATCAGATTCGTGAGCAGTATGGCGCTCGCATCATAAGTGAGCTTGAAGCGATGCTTGAAAACCAAAGCATACATGAGAAGCTTGCCTGGGCCGAGTCTGACAATAGCGTGGACAGTCTGTCGCATGCACACGAGTGTGTTCCGCCTACTGTGTGCCACGAGTTCCACGCAGCTCGCTTGTTTCTTTCACATTTTGGCTTTCTGAGCTTTGAGATCCGCAACCCACACGATCCTGTAGAGTCACTAGCGCCACCTCAAAGGCCGCTCATTGTCCTTGACACAAAATCAACTGCATTTGCTGCCGATTTGGATAAACTGGATAAGCTTAGCGCTCGAACGCACGACACTGTTTACTGTTTCTATGTAAAGGTAAGAATCAGTTTTAAACTTAATGCCATTACCCACTAAAAATATATCTAACTCAATTTTTGTTTGACGTGCAGGCGGGACAAACAAGCGCCCAACAGATAATTGGTAATATGTCTGAGGATCAGACATACGATACAAATTTTGCTAACATGCTGCAGACGCTCGGATGGCCCGTTCAGGTGGCTGAACACTCTGGCTGGACTGGTTTCACACACAACTCTTGGTCGTTAAAGGGTGGTGACCGTCACCAACCCAATGTAGCCAGTGAATCTAATTACAGTGGAGCACAACGCGTGCTTTACTGGGCGGATGTCTCATCGGAAATCGCTTTTGTGGTTCCCAATGCCTGGAATCTGCGCTTTAATAGCGACATTTGCAGCTTATCTAGTAACTGCAGTGAACAAAGCACAGCAAACAATGTTTGGAACCGTAGCGAGGAGGCTGGATCTATAAAATCGAAGGCTAGAAATCTCAGCTTGGAGTTGGATACAAGTAATAGAAGCAAAGAACCTGTTCCGCCTACACGGCGAAAGGGAAATGTATCAAAGCCAACACTACTTGTTCAGGCACCAGCAAAAATATTTTTGGTGTGGCTAGAGAGCTTTGAGGATTATTTAAACTTTCCCGTGGAAGATCTTCTGGCTTATGCACGTACTGGTGAAGAGCTGCAATCTGTGCAATTGCCAAGAGCGGCCGACTGTCATGTCATATTCCTCCAATCCCTGCAGTCCGGGTTGCTAAGGGTGAAACTGCTGGGACCACCAGGTCGCATGAGCTTTGCCACGCCGCTAGTGGATGGTATGGTGCTAAGTAGACGCGTTGTGGGTAACTTGGTCCGTCAAACGGCGCTTAACATCTCCCGTCGCAGACGTTTGGATAATGATAAGTAAGTTAGATGCATGAAGCTTATTGCACATATTATCTTTATGTATTCTGCAGCTACCAACCTCCACACGTCCGACGCAGGCTTAAGGTGCAGGACATAGTCCAAAAGTATAAGATGGACCTAAGCGAAGCAGAGCTTCTGGCGCATTTGTTTCAACGTTCTATATAGTTAAATAGCATTTACAAAATGCACAAATTCTTCAGAGAACAGTACATCAAATATTTGTATTTGCTTTCATCTAAGTATTAATCAGGCATACTGATATCGGTAAGCAACAAAAATATTTAAATAAACTAACAAAGCTAGGCCCTTGAAATGAAATTTGCAATAGAATTTGCGACCACAACGCCCACATATGTACTTAGCAGTGGCGATTTTAACATTAACCGAAAGCCCGAACTCCTCACTAAACCAAACTAACAAGGCTGAAGGCTTCAGCAATTTTTTTTTTTTTATTATATCTGGACATTTATCGCAGATTTATGTTAAGATGTTATGCAGTGGTGCAATCATTTTCTTTATACGCGTAAATATAAACATGTACGTGAAAAAAAAAAAAAAATAAAAATAATAAATTTATCGGCTAGAGTCTTCTTACTCTTATTTTTTGTTTTTATGGGCCACGCTTTTTGGGCCCAAATCGCAGCGACAGCATCATGTTACTAAGCGGGTTGGCTGGCTTGGACTTTGCGTGCTATTGTAATATTTCTCAAAGATAAGAATGCGACCAGACCGGACTGTATGCTGACGGCCTGGCTGCTGCAGTTGTGTAGCACAGCTTACAACCAAAAAATAAATCGAGCAGGATTCTTTCTATTTACTTTTAAATAAGTAATGTAAGAAATATTATAGTCAGTTATTGGTTATTGATTTATGTCTGCCTGGCTGCTAGGAATGTTGATACCATTCCCGTGAAACAAACAAAAGACTTAGGCAACAAACTTAAAAGTTTTTAAAACAAGCTAATGATTGTCGTAGACAACTTGTAGGTAAAAGTAAAAAGTGAAATAAAGGTAAAGTATAAAATTAGATAAGAATTAAAATAAATCGGCAGAGCGCATACTTCAAATTCTTACTAAGAGATGACGTTGATGACGATTATGGATAAAAGCCAACATTTTCTCTCATGCATAGTTTCACTGAGTGTCTATCACACGCATGCAGGCATACGCATACATTAGGTCTTGCCAATACAGAAGGGAAGTGAACGCAGGTCGAAACACAAAAAAAAAAAAAAACAAAAAATGAAAAGAAACAAAAGAGAGGCATCTACTACAACAGCGGTAAAGTAAACGACAACTAACCATAAGAAAAATGACCAGCGATAATTTTAATTTGAAACCAGTTTCTATGCCAAACAAAAATTCTGTGGCGCTGCCGAACACCAAAGACTGCACAGATCCAAGGAAGCAGTAACCGTGGTAAACCAAACAAAAATTACAAATAAGAGACAAACACTAAAAGAGAGGTATGCTGGAGATAGGAAGAGAAAGAGAGAGAAGAGAAACAAAGTGAGAGAGCAGCTCAAAGCAGCCACAAAACTAGAGCTTCGCCGAAGCAAAACACAATTTCTGGTTTTTTGAAATGCCCGAGAGTCAGGAGACACTGAGTCACGCCAGCAACAGCGAATGGATCCGAGTTAACACGGCGGCAGCAACATTCAGCGGCAAGTGGAGTGGGCATGGGGGCAGCAACCAAGTAATTTTTAATCTTATTGTGTATGAGTCGCCGGTGGCTATTGAATCTTGTTGGGTTGGCTTGCACACAAATGCGGGCCTCATGGAGCTCAGGCACTGGCCGAGTCGTTGAGACGACCAACAAAGCACAGCGCGAGCGAGACCAATTTCATTTCATAGAGAAAAAGCGCGCACTCACCCAGATACGACAATATGCTCGCAGGAAGACGAAGTCAAGTCGAATATGTCGAAGAGAGCTGAGGCTGAGGCTGTGGCTGTAGCTGAAGTTAAAGCCAAAGTTACCAACGTACAAGAACATGAAAAACGAAACTGCAACAAGTGAAAAATATGTTGCGGGCGACGGTTATGCGACGGCGGCAATCGTTGCTAGCATTTCTCAGTCGCAGTCTCAGTCTATGCTGTTGCTGCGCATGCGCTTGCTACGCAACAGGTAGAAGACTCAGCTAGAGGCGTGCAGGCGGCGGCACCACACCAACAACAATAAAACAAGCTACCACATTTGGTACGTTTATGACGAGCGAGAGAGCCATGCTCTCTTTGGTTTTCCTTTTCCGTCTGCCAGTCCCTCAAGTATCTCTCGGCTTAAACCTGTCAAGCCGCTTTTCGAAGCCTTGCTAGCTACCGCTATGTTCATAATTTTGAGCTGCCTGAGCTGCAAACTCTCGCAGCTCTTGCAAGTTAGTTACGTTGCGACCACAGAGCGAGTGGCAGTTGGCTGAGTTGATTTGGGAACGTGTGCGCGTAAAACGCTTGACAAAAGTGAAGGTGCGACGGATGCTCAGGTTTCGTTCGATCACATAAATACAGTTACCAATACTCATGCCAAGGTGTTAATGCGTGTGCTACATATTTTAAATTATGTTTCATTATTAGATATGCATATATATGTGTATATCAGTGTGTGTACATATAAATCGGATACATCGAAATTGAAAAATTAAGTGCAGCCACTGCGTATGGGCATTTGGCTCCCAGAGCTGTGCATGTATTCCGTGTGAGTGTGTGTGTGTGTCTCTGTAGTCGTTGTATTTTGTATAAGTGAAAAATTCCAACAACGTTGCAGCCCGCACGGCAGCAAATACAAGAGCAGAAATGAAGCAAAACACGTTTTGCTAAAAAAAAAAAAAAAAAAAAAAATATTCTGCGTCTGTGGCTACTGACGATGTTGCATTTGTGTTTTTGTGTGTGCGCGTGTCGTATTTACACTGAATGTGTTCCAACAACACCAACAAGGATACCATAAAACCAACATTTAAAATGTGAACAAAAATGGTAGGTATTTCGAATCTATTCCAAATGGATACCTTTATAAGCAATATGAATACACATACACAAGAAATAAATCAATTTCCACTACGAAAAAGAAATTTCTATACCATAACTCAGAAAAAATTATGTGTATATGCTTTTTGTTCGCTAAACCACCGATTGGTAGAAAGCCTACCTAAAGAAATAAAGCAAGAGCTAAACAAACTTGTATTCAACATAACAAACTTAAACAAGATTAATTGTTGAATTTGTATACTTTAACGGCAACGTAGGCAGTTCTTGTAAAGGTTGACGTCTTTTGTTGTTGGCGGAGGCTGAGAGAGCGAACGGCTAGCAGAGTTTAAAACGTCAAGCGTTTGGAGCTGTCACGTAATAGCTTAAGTTGGCTAAGTTTTATGGAATTCTTAAGAATCATCGAACGAAAAAAGAAAAGAATAATACGTTTTCGTATAAAATGTTATCTTGTTTGCTTTGTGTGTTTGGATCCAGTAAGAAAAATCATTTATGGCAGGTATCGGCTCGCACACTGTTCAAAAGCGAAATGTAAATGAATATGGAAATATGAAAAACACGTTTTCTTTCAGCTGGGCCAGCAAGTAATAAAGTGAAAAGCACATATAAAGAGAAAAGTCATAAAAATAAAGATCACATATAAACGTGTGTGTGTGTGTTTGTGTACTATGTGTGTATCTCAAGCTTGTAGGCGCCTCTAAACAACGCGTATTGATTTCAGTTTGACTATCATTGGTTAGATTATTATTCCTTACCGATATTCAAGTTGGCCATATGGCTCGCGGCTTGGTATGCGGCTAAAATAGTTCTTTCCATGCCTTGCTCTTTTGCTATAATTTGCATTACAAATGTATGGTAAAATCTTGTACAGATACGATGTTTATGACTTCTAAAGAATATATTATTATTTTTGTTTTCGTCTAGTTTATATTATTCTATAATTATTTATTGCTCGTCCCCTTTAGACAACTTAATCAAATCAAGGGTAGCGAAGAAACTACAGATTTTAGAAACATTCCATTAACGCATGTTCTCTTGCAAGCATAATGCTATGTACAAATATCAAAACAGCTCAGCCCGCATATGGAAATCATAATATGGGTACTTTCATAGGTGTTGCTAGTTGGTATTTCCTACATTTTTGAGCTCATGTGCACTTCATTTTGCCAATCTTATCATATTAATTGTTTTCCTCTTTCTGCTACGATTAAATATCTATAAATCTTATAAGCTAAATGTGTAATTATATCTCTACCGCATAAATTCCACCTAGTGTTTTTACGCTCGACGAAGTATGAAAGTGTGTAAGTGTTCATTGGCTGTAGAGGCGCTAAAAGAGTTAACACAAAGTGCTACACCAAAATCAGTCGATCAGAAAGAAACTGTTTGTCTTGCAGTGGGCTTGAAAATTTTCTAACCAATGTTATATAAAAAGCCTAGGGTATTTTTTTTAAAATTGTTTCGCGATGGTTGCGCAAATGTTAAGCTAATTTACTAATAACTATTTGTTTATTGCTCTTTAATTTATGATTTTTTTTGCTTTTCATTTCAGGTGATAAAAAGGATTCAAAACGTATTAAACAATGTTGTCTATATATATACAAAGTGTCAAAAAGTAGAAACTTCAAAGCAAGTCGCTAATGAAAACATTAAAAAGTAATTACACAAGTAAATGATCGAAAAATTACGAATATCACAAAGGCCTTTCAGGTTCATAGAGAAGATGCACTCTCTCCTCTTGCCCCGAGCAAAAAGAAGGGGAAAACTTTTGCAACTGATCGTGGTAACCACGTTTGTGTTACTTCAAGCTTCAGATGTGAGCTCCACATCACAATTGCCGGCGCCTCGTGGACGCAGCTATGCCACAACATATGAACAATATGCTGCATTTCCACGTCGCCGCAGCTCTTCACCTGCAGGTGAAATGCAATCTCGTGCCGTTGATACTAGTGCGGACTTTGAGGTGCTTGAGGGGCAGCCTCGCGGCACGCTGGTTGGCTTTATACCAACAAAACCCAAATTCACATACCGCTTTAATGAGCCGCCTCGTGAATTTACCCTAGACCAAGTTACAGGCGAAGTTAAAACAAATGCAGTGCTTGATCGCGAGGGCATGCGCAGCCATTATGACCTTGTAGTACTATCATCGCAGCCTACATATCCTATTGAAGTGCGCATTAAAGTGTTGGATATCAACGACAATGCCCCAGAGTTCCCAGAGCCAAGCATAGCCGTATCATTTTCTGAGAGCGCTATGACCGGCACTCGCCTGCTGCTGGATGCGGCGACGGATGCTGATATCGGCGAAAACGGCGTGACCGATCACTATGAAATCGTTGACGGTAATGTAGATAATAAATTCCGTTTGGTAACCACCACAAATCCCAGCGGAGATACGTCCTACTTGCATTTGGAGACCACAGGAAATTTAGATCGCGAATCACGCGGTAGCTACCAACTTAATATATCGGCTAGCGATGGTGGCTCCCCTCCTCGACAAGGCTTTCTTCAGGTTAACGTGACAATATTGGATGTAAACGACAACCCTCCGATTTTCGATCACAGCGATTACAGTGTGACGTTGAACGAAACTGTTCTGCCTGGCTCACCAGTTCTTCAGGTTATGGCCTCCGACAACGATTTGGGTGATAACAGCAAGCTCACATATTATCTGGCTGAAACAGAGCATCAATTTACTGTTGATCCTGAAACTGGTGTTATTTCTACTACAGAGCGCCTTAATTGTCCTCAGCAAACGAGTCAGCTGACGCGGGAGCCTATCAGCAGGGGTCATGTTCAAAAAAGCTGTGTCTTTACTGTTTTTGCTCGGGATCATGGCTCTCCCCGTCAAGATGGACGCACATATGTCACAGTTAATCTGCTGGACACAAACGATCACGATCCTATTATACGCTTTCAGTACTTTCCACCCACTGGCACCGCAGCAACAGTCGATGAGAACGCAAGCAACGGGACAGTGGTAGCTGCTGTATCAGTGATTGACTCGGATGATGGTCTTAACGGAGAGACAACCACTCGGATTGTTTCTGGAAATGAGTTGCATCACTTTCGATTGGAGAAAACGCCACTGTTTCACATTGTCCGCGTGAATGGAGTACTTGACCGTGAGGAAATCAGTAAATACAATTTGACTGTTGTAGCCATAGATAAGGGAACACCAGAGCGTAAGGCCATAGGACATCTTATAATCAATGTGAACGACGTAAATGACCACGAGCCAGTGTTTGAAAAGTCGGAATACTCAGCTGTTCTAAGCGAACTGGCACCAACAGGAACCTTTGTTGCCTCAATCGCTGCCACTGATGAAGACACAGGCGTCAATGCGCAAGTCTTCTATGAAATTCTGACGGGAAATGAGCTCAAGTGGTTTAACATCGATACAGCCACGGGCCTTATAGTGACCGCAGGCCCTCTAGACAGGGAAGTCCAGGCCAGCGTGGAACTAAGCATATCCGCACGCGATGGAGGCCCCAATCCTAAGTTCGCTTACACTCAACTTAAGGTCACCATACTTGACGAAAACGACGAGGCACCACAGTTCGGACAACAGCAGCTCAATGTTAGCCTTAGCGAAGATATTTCTCCTCCTTTCCTTGTCGCCCTGCTTTCTGCAACAGACAATGACCAGGGCACGAATGGCTCGGTTACATTTTCCTTAGCGCCAAGCGTGGAACGCTTGTATCCACAACAATTTGCTATCGACTCCATAACGGGCCAATTAATGACGCGCAAAACTCTTGATCGTGAGACAATGGCGAATTATGAAATTTTTGTGATCGCACGCGATCAAGGCGCACCAGCACCACAGTCAGCTACAGCTACTGTTTACCTCAGCGTTTCAGATATTAACGATAATAGTCCAGAGTTCTATCCGAAGCATTACATCTACACATTGAAAGACCGCGAAACTGATGTTGCGGAAAACAATATGCGAGCTCTGCTGAATGTCACGGCCACTGATCGCGACGATGGCGATAACGCCTTAATTACATACAACCTAGTATCTGGTGGTGAAAACATTTTTCAAGTCGACCCTAGCACTGGCGCTGTCATACTATCGTTACGTGGAGATGCAAACCTTAAACGGATGAAAAAACCCTACTACAACCTGCGAATCTCTGCTCGAGACTCTGGTGAACGGCGCACAGCGCAGGACGCCATTGTAGAAATTATTTTGGAATCAAAAACAGAGGTTCTCGATTTTGGGACTCATAATGGATATGATTTTCATGTTGTCGAGGATTCTGATCAGAAAAAGGAAGCAAAGTTGGGTCGAGAGGTTGGAGGTGTTCAAATAAAAAGGCAGCCAATTTTTGATAACATTGCCATTGAATATTTCATTGTATACGGCGATGAAGGTGAACATTTTTCAATTGGTCAGCACAGTGGCCGCATTACCACTGCACGTCGGATTGATCGAGAAGCGCAAGGACACTACCAGCTAGTTATAATGGCGCGCAGCATAAATGGAACTAGTTCTACGTCGGTATTTGCCTATGGAAAGTGCAACGTTCACATAACAGTTCTCGACCTTAATGATAATGCGCCGAACTTTGCTCAAGATCGTGACACGGAGTTCTCGATATTATTACCGGAAAATTCAGCTGTAGGTCAAGAGATTTACTTGTCACGTGCACGCGACCGTGATGCAGGGACTAACAGCCGCATAAGCTACAATTTAACATATAACCCGGACCAACAATTTCGCATTAATTCTGCAACCGGTGTTGTATACCTGCAAAAGCCAATACGAGCAGATCCGGGATTAGTCTTATATGTTGAGATAATGGCCACTGATGGAGGCACTCCACCTTTAAGTAGCCGTCTAAGTCTTCCTGTGCATATCACGGACGTAAATGATCACACTCCAGTATTTGATCATACTTCTTATGAGACATCACTCCTAGAAACAACAAAGGTCAACACTCGCTTCTTTGCGCTTGCTGCCACGGACAGTGATCTGGGGATGAATGGGCGCATATCATATGAAATTATTGAAGGTAATTCCGATCGTAAATTTGGTGTATTCCCCGATGGATACCTGTTTGTCCGCGCACCACTAGATCGCGAGGAACGTGACTATTACGCTCTAACAGTTTCCTGTAGCGATGGAGGCACTCCGTCGCGATCCTCTGTTGTGCCAGTAGTCATTCACGTTATTGACGAAAATGACAACGCTCCTCAATTCACAAACAGCACATTCACTTTCAATATCCCTGAGAATGCGCCAGCTGATACATTTGTTGGCAAGTTGACTGCAGTTGATCGAGATATTGGACGAAACGCAGAATTAAGTTTTAGTGTCTCCGCACAGTCACTGGATTTCAAGATAGACACGCACAACGGCTTTATTAGAACTCTTCGACCCTTCGATCGGGAGGCACTTGTAAGAAGAGCGCGTGGCGCTGACAATAGTGCCGGTATTGGTGAGGAAGAGCGAAATATTAATAATGGCGGCTCAAATTATCTAGTGCTGGAGGCCATTGTGACCGACAATGGCACCCCACCATTAAATGACAAGGTTAAAGTTAAGGTTATAGTTACTGATGTAAACGACAATGCGCCGGAATTTTTGCGTGCGCCCTATCATTTAACTATCTCGGAAGAGGCACCTGAGGGCACACATGTTATGCACGTTTTTACGCAGGACGCCGATGAAGGTCTTAATGGAGATGTTTATTATACATTAGTGGCAGGAAATGATGCAAACCTTTTTAGTTTAGATAGCGCCACTGGTCTGCTGACTCTCGCACATAGATTAGATCGAGAATCACAGGAAATCCATCGACTCACAGTAGTTGCCAAGGATGCAGCGTTAAAAAATCCTTTGAGCTCAAACGCTAGCATCACCATTACAGTTTTGGACGACAATGACAATGCGCCCGAGTTTACACAATCGAGCAGTGAAATTTCTGTACTGGAGACAAGTCCCAGTGGCACAGAGCTTATGCGATTTCGAGCAAGCGATGCCGATCAGGGCGTAAATAGTCAAGTGGTATTTAGCATAACAGCTGGCAATCGGAGAGATACTTTTCATATTGATAGCATTAGCGGCAGCCTATACCTTTACAAAACCCTAGACTATGAGGATATAACAAACTATACTCTTAACATAACAGCTTCAGACTGTGGCACTCCACCGCTGTCTACGACTGTGCTTTACAAAGTTATAGTAGTGGATGACAATGATAATCCACCAATTTTCCCAAGCACTGCAATTGTACGACAGATCAAGGAAGGCATCGCACTTAAGACACCCATTGTAACAGTCACTGCAGATGATCCAGACTCCGGCTTAAATGGAAAGGTCACCTACAAGATCAGCAGACAAGAACCGGAACTGACAGGTGGCCGTCACTTTGGTATTAACACACAGACAGGAGTCATATATACACTACGCGACATTGACCGCGAGTCCATAGATAACTTTCGGTTGACAGTTGTGGCTACGGATCAGGCACAGCCCTCCGAGCGCCAACTGTCCACGGAGAAGCTGGTGACCGTCATTGTAGAAGATATTAACGACAATGCACCAATTTTCGTTTCAATGAACGCAGCTATTTTGCCAACACTGGTGAATGGCTCAATACCACCAGGTAGTGCAGGAGGTCATGTGATGCAGGTTTTGGCTCGCGACGCAGATTCGTCCAGCAATGGCTTGGTAACTTATGAGATTGTGGGCGGCCAGCAGGAGCTTTTCCATTTACAACGCAACACGGGAATAATCACTATTGGCAAAGGTATTAAGACTCAAACCAAGCCAAATGTGCGCTACCAGTTGACGTTGAAGGCGACAGATGAAGCTAGTGGTGAGCGGAAGAGCACTGAGGCTTACATAACAATTATAACGCTTGGATCGAACGATGATAATGATGATGATAAGCCCGTTTTTGAGAAACACAACGCTTTGTTTGGATCGGTTTATGAGAACGAACCGATCGGTACAAGCATACTAACGGTAAGCGCACATCTCGACTCAGCCGAAATCGAGTACTTCGTGACAAATGTCACCGCATCATCATCATCAATTTTTGGCCATGCGAGCAATAGTGATGTACGTGTGCAAGTTGATCGACTCTTTGATATCGATGCGAAATTGGGAATACTATCGACCGCAGTTGAACTGGACCGCGAAGCTGGTCCACCCTCTTACGAGATAGAAGTCCATGCCATTGCATTGGGTGGAAAGCCGCGAACTGCGCGCACAAAGGTAAGTTAACATTGTAGTCATTGAGTGCTGTAACTGACATAGAGTATGGTTATGCAAATGATAGCGGTCTTCTTTCAAATAAAAGAAAAAAGCCTTTTTTTGCACGTTCTGACTGTAGCTGTCGGATCCTGCATTACTGGGTCCATTTTAAGGGTTTATCAGTATAAGTAAAGACCGTACTAATGGGCTTTTAATGTCCACTGCAGATAAGAAACTTTGATTATACAAGAAACAGAGAGTTTTATAGTTGCGGATGATTGAAATGCAAATCGGCTGGCAACGAACTAGTCTGACGTTTTCACGCGATTTATTCTGAATGAATGCTTAAGAAGCTCAACAATACCCGTGCCAAGAACTGAGAATATAAATAGGCTGCAGGGATAAAATATAAAACATAAGTTGTTCCATTGGCAGTTGCCTTTAATTTTGTTCAATACCCTAAGATGCCTTTTAAAGGTACTTCGATTTGAAAACCAGCATACGTGCTAATTCTTATTCTGTATGACAGTAGCGCATACCGCAGTCTTGTTGCCAACAACAGCAGAATCTTCGACCTGTTTTCAGACAGTGAATAAAAAAATAAGAATTCGCAACAGTAAACATTTTTGCTGCAGCTGAACGTTCCACACTGGCCCTTAAGCCAATGTTTCGCTACATTTCCAGACTTCTTGCGTTTCTTTTGGCAAGCAACCATTGGTTTTGCTCAGCGAAGCCGTCGCATCTCCGCTTCTGACATGCTATATGCGTAGGTATGCCAGCAATGTACGCATGCAAATGTGTATATACAAGTAGTTCCAGTTTTGCGCAGCTTCTTGGACACAAAGCTGCAGCGAGGTGCTTTATTTATATATGTATGTGTACGTATATCAACGAGAGTATTGAAAAGAGTGTGTATCAGTCTGTTGCAGCAACTACGGCTTGCGTGCTAAAAGCATTTCAATCAATTTTATTGTTTCTTTGATTTAAAACGATTGCCATGTTCTTTTTTTTCGGGATGTGTGTTAATTTTTATACTCTGATACCAAATGTATCAGTAGTTTATTGGTTTTGTGCAATCTCCGTCATGGTTTCTGTCCGTTCGTCTCCCGGGCTAATTTTGAGGAAGTTATGGCAAACGGAAGTTCCGTTCCACTCCCAAGTCGATTATAGGTCATAAGAAATTGACATGAAAATCAAGTTAAAAATAAATTTCTTTATTTAGTATTTGTTTAAATGCAGTATCAATCTAGAGCGTAAAACAAGGCTTTTGATGTATTGCATATGAAAATCTGGCTTATTTTGAGAAAGTTATGGCAATCGGAAGTTCCGTTCCACGCCCAAGTCGATTATCGGTCATAAAAAATTGACATGAAAATCGACTAAAAATAAAGTTTCTTATTTTGTATTTATTTAAATGCAGTATTAATCTAGATCGTAAAACAAGATTTTCGATGTATTGCATATGATAATCGGGCATATTTTGAGAAAGTTATGGCAATCGGAAGATCCGTTCCAGGCCCAAGTCAATTATCGGTCATTAAAAATTGACATGAAAATTGAGTAAATATTAAGTTTATTTATTTAGTATTTATTTAAATGCAGTATTAATCTAGAGCGCAAAACAAGACTTTTGATGTGTTGAATATGAAAATCGGGCTTATTTTGAGAAAGTTATGGCAATCGGAAGATCCGTTCCAGGCCAAGTCGATTATAGGTCATTAAAAATTGACATGAAAATTTAGTGGAAATTAAGTTTCTAGGTTTAGCATTTTTTTAAATGCAGTATTAATCAAGAGCGTAAAACTAGACTTTTGATGTATTGCTTATGAAAATCGGGCTTATTTTGAGAAAGTTATGGCAATCGGAAGTTCTGTTCCACGACCAAGTCGACTATTGGTCACAAGGACATGAACATCGGGTAAAAATTAGGTTTACAGATTAAAATGATATTATTAATCTTGAAAAGACTTTTGGTGTACTACATTTGAAAATTGAAGATTTTAATTTAATTTAATTTAATTGTAGGGCTCAAAACAAGGCTTTTGAGATATTGCAGTTGAAAATCAGCCGTAGCCACATTTCTGGATGTCACGCTTACCCCTGTAGCATGGTCTTTTACATCAAAAATTCTCATATCTTACTTTTTGCACACAGAATCCTAAACATACATTTTTATATTGGTTTTTTTTTATATATAACGATTGCGTCTGACAGCAACAGTCGTTTATTAAATAAGTCATCAATATTGATTAAGAAAAAAATTATTCTTCTGTATTCACAGGTCCAAGTAACCGTTTTGGATAAAAACGACAGTCCACCGCAATTTCTTGATACACCATTAGTTTATTCAGTAAGCGAAGACTTAGAAATCGGCAACACCATTGCGACCATTCGAGCTAGTGATCCCGATCCCGATATTATGAGCAGCATGATTTTCACCCTTACTGACGGACATGATGGAAAGTTTTTGCTGGAGCAATCCACTGGAAAACTACAACTCAAAGACACATTGGATCGTGAAACGAAGGACAAGTATGACATGCGCATACGTGTTAGTGACGGTGTGCAGTATACTGAAACCGACTTTATCATACAGGTACGTGATCCGAACATGTTTCTTACTGCAATTGGCAAGTTGATTAATTTGTATTTTTAAGGTGGAAGACACAAATGATAACCCGCCGGTTTTTGAGGAATCAGTTTATTCCTTCGACATACCAGAAAATGCACCACGTGGATTTCAAGTCGGAGAAATTGTAGCCAAAGATGCAGATTTATTGCAGAATGCGCAAGTCACATATGCAGTGATTTCTGATTGGGCTAACGACGTTTTTAGTTTGAATCCTCAAACGGGTTCGCTCACTCTAACTGCCAAATTGGACTATGAGGAAGTAAGGATTACCACTTACGAATTTTGTTGCTTTAAATATATCTTTTATTTTTTTAAGGTTCAGCATTACATACTAATTGTACAAGCCCAGGACAACGGACAGCCCAGTTTATCAACTACAATAACTGTCTATTGTAATGTCCTTGATTTAAATGACAATACGCCACTATTCGACCCTATGAGTTATTCGAGTGAAATATTTGAAAATGTTCCCATAGGCGTAGAAGTGGTAACTGTTTCAGCAAAGGACATCGATTCTGGTAAATAGTTGTTGATTTAAGGTTAAAAAGAAAAAACTAATTA
Organism: Scaptomyza pallida; assembly: GCA_018152965.1. Taxonomy (NCBI): domain Eukaryota; kingdom Metazoa; phylum Arthropoda; class Insecta; order Diptera; family Drosophilidae; genus Scaptomyza; species Scaptomyza pallida. The sequence goes on from JAECXP010000130.1 coordinate 5,055,247, forward strand.
GAGTCCACATTTTCAATATATTTAGGTAATAACGGACTTATTGAGTTTAGCATAACAGCTGGAGATATGGATAATGACTTTGGGATTAACAGTAATGGAACAATATCCACTCGCCGTCATCTCGACAGGGAGCATCGTAGCTCATATACTTTAACAATCACTGCCCGCGACTGTGCCGACGAAATGGCCATTTTAAGCGAACTCAAAGGAACACAGTTAAACCTCAAAAATCGCTCTCCACGCCGATATTATAAGACATCGCAATATTTATCACTTCAAAAGCAGGAGCGGCTATCATCTACGGTGCAGGTAACCCACTTAGCAAAATATAGAAGTTTTGTTTACAGCAACTTGTAATATATTGTTTACAGACCAGCTAGCTAAAAATTTAATGTAATTAATAAATTTTACTTTGCAGGTAACGATACTTATCAAAGACGTCAATGATGAAGCGCCGGTATTTGTTTCCGCAAACGAGACATCTGTAATGGAGAACGTTGCAATTAACACGGTTGTGTTTACTGTCAAGGCCATTGACAACGATGAAGGACGAAATGGCTACATTGATTATTTTCTGGATAACGACAACAAAGCAGCTGAAATTTTGCCATTTACCTTAAATCCTACCGATGGCATTTTGCGTGTTGCTGACGCATTGGATCGAGAGCTTCGATCAAATTATGTCTTGAATATCACAGCACGAGATCGAGGAGATCCACCTCTCGCAACGCAAACGCAGCTAAATATTAAAATTTTAGATGAAAATGATAACATTCCAGTATTTGATCCAAAGCAATATTCAGCAGCCGTTGCGGAGAATGCAAGCATCGGTGCAATGGTGCTCCAAGTGTCTGCCACAGATATGGACGAGGGCGACAACGGCCGTGTGCGCTACTCAATAGTGACTGGTGACCAAAATCGAGATTTTAGTATAAGCGAAGACACAGGAGTGGTACGAGTAGCCAAAAACTTGAACTACGAAAGAAAATCGCGCTATACGTTGACAGTACGCGCAGAGGATTGTGCTCTACAAAAAAGTGCAAGCGACATAGCTGAGCTGATCATTAGCATCATTGACATAAATGACAACCGACCCACGTTTCTTGACTCACCATACATCACACGAGTCATGGAAAACACTGTGCCGCCGAATGACGGCTATTTGCTCACTGTAAAAGCTTATGACGCCGATACTCCGCCCTTAAACTCCCAAGTAAGATATTTTCTTAAAGAAGGCAACGCGGACCTATTTCGGATCAATGCGTCTACTGGTGAAATAGTCTTGCTTCGAGCTCTTGATCGGGAGCTACAGAGCGAATACATATTAACGCTAGTCGCCATGGACACTGGATCCCCACCTTTGTCCAATACTGGCATTGTAAAAGTTGAAGTTCAAGATATAAATGACAACGGCCCCGTTTTTGAACTTCAATACTACCATGCCATTATTGAGGAAAATCGTCCAATCGGATCGTTGGTACTAAAACCAATTGCCACTGACAAAGACGCAGGATTGAACGCGAAGTTACGTTTTAATTTACTTGGCGAACACTTGAACCATTTTCACATTGACACCGACACTGGAGAAATAACCACAGCGATTGTATTGGATCGAGAAAGTATTCGCGTTTATCAGCTTACTCTTATGGCACAGGACAGCTCCATTACTGAACCGCGTGCAACTTCTGTTAATTTAACAATTATTGTGGGGGATACAAATGACAATGTGCCAATGTTTGAAGCCAGCACATTTAGTGTTGTCGTGCCAAACAACATACGTATTGGAGAGTTTGTTTTTGGCTTACGAGCTATGGACGCGGATGAAGGCGTTAATGCATTGGTTGCTTATAACATAAGCGGTAGAGATCAACACTTTTTTGAAGTGAATCCATCCACGGGAGTTATACGCACGAAATTAGAGTTGGCGCCAATGAAAAAACTAAGCTCTGAAATCATCTATAAAATAAACATACATGCATCTGACCAAGGACATACGCCTTTAAACTCAACAGCTGAGCTTACCGTGCAGCTTCGTCCTGTGGAACTATTTCCAATTTTCTCTTACATACCTATCACCCAATTTAGTTTACCGGAGGACGTTCAACCTGGCAAAGTAATAGCCAAATTGGCAGCATCCTCTCCAAAGAAGGGGTCAATTGCCAGTATTAGATACAAAATAGCCGGTGGAAATATGGGAAATGCCGCTGATGTTGATCCGAATACAGGTGTTCTCACCGTCGGACCAGATGGATTGGACTACGAGCAGGCTCATCAATATGACATTTGGGTTGAAGCTGCTGACTCGGATAGACCAAGCCTTCGATCTGTAACGCTACTAAATATTAATGTAACTGATGCCAACGACAATCCGCCTGTAATGGATAAGCATATTTACAACGCTGAAATACTAGAAGAAGAAACTCCACCTCAACTTATTGTTGCGGTTACGGCAAAAGATAAGGATTCTGGCGACAATGGCGAGGTCAGTTACCGGCTAAAAAATGACTACGACGGCACATTTGAAATTGCAGACTCTGGCGAAATATATACAACCATGCGCTTAGATCGTGAGGAGATAAGTGATTATGCACTTGTTGTAGAAGCTGTGGACCAGGGAGTGCCTCAACTGACTGGGACGGCGAGTGTATTGCTGCACTTACTTGATAAAAACGACAATCCACCAAAATTCACGCGTCTTTATTCACTAAATGTAACTGAGAATGCTGAAATTGGTAGTTTTGTTATTTCTGTGACCTCCTCTGACTTGGATCTGGGCGAAAATGCCAAAGCTACGTATTCATTCAGTGACAATCCCAGTAAAAAGTTTAAAATCGATCCAAAGAGCGGAAATATTACGGTCGCGGGACAAATTGATCGAGAGCAACAGGATGAATATATTCTTAAGGTTGTAGCCTCGGATGGCGCCTGGCGAGCGGAGACTCCTATAACTATAACTATACAGGATCAGAACGACAATGCACCAGAATTTGAACACAGTTTCTACAGCTTCAACTTTCCAGAGCTACAACATGCGGTCTCTTTCGTGGGACAGATAATTGCAACCGATCGCGACAAGCAGGGCCCAAATTCAGTTATCTCTTACTCGCTACAATCGCCCTCCCCAATATTTAGCGTTGACCCCGCTACGGGTGAAATCTTTAGCAAAACACAAATTCAATACAAGCACTCACAGTACATAAGCTCACCAGAGAACATGTTTGCACTTACCGTTTTAGCTTCAGACAATGGAAAACCGCCACTATACACAGAATGTCTGGTTAACATAAACATAGTAGACGCAAACAATAACCCACCGAAGTTCGAGCAGACGGAATATCTCGCCCCGTTGCCGGAACACGCTCACGGCGGTCAGCGTGTTGTAAAAGTACACGCTACGGACGACATGGACGTAGGAGTCAATGCGGAAATCGAGTACTCATTAATCAACACTAATCTGAGCACACATTTTGTCATCAACAAACATGACGGTTGGATATCCCTAAAGAAGGGGATCGATGTGCCAGCTAACTCACGATTTGAATTCAGCGTTAAAGCCACGGATCGTGGTGTTCCACCACAGTCAGATAAAACACGCGTCATTGTGATTGTTACGGATGAGAATCGCTACCCTCCTGAGTTCAGCGCACTTAGCTATCAAGTAATTGTACCTGAAAACGAGCCTATTGGTTCAACGATCCTAACCGTTTCTGCAGTTGACAAAGACGACGGCCCGAACGGTATGCTGAAGTACACTATTTCGGGTGGCAACGAGAGACAAGATTTCAATGTCAACGAACGGACTGGCGCCATAACCATAATGAAGGCATTAGACTACGATTTGTTACAGGAATACCACTTGAATATAACAGTCACGGATTTGGGCTATAAGCCATTGTCTGCACTCGCTATGCTTTCGATTATTTTAACTGATGTTAATGACAATCCGCCGGTGTTTAATCAGTCGGATTATCACGGATATATAGCAGAAAACAAACCAGTGGGAACAATGGTATTTCAGGCTCTCGCCACCGATAAGGATTCGCCTAAAAATGCTATCATTCACTATTCATTTTTGCCTAGTGGCACAGATCATCACTTTTTCAGCATAAACGTCAGCAATGGATCAATTTTGTCTGCCGCCAGCTTTGACTATGAAGAGCGCCGTACATACTCGCTGCATATTAAAGCAAAGAATCCAGACTCGATCATGGAAAGCTATGCACTGCTCTACGTGCATATTTTAGGCGTTAATGAATTTTTCCCACAGTTTCTTCAACCTGTGTTCCACTTTGATGTCTCCGAAACTTCAGCAGTAGGCACAACAGTGGGATCGGTGCTCGCCACGGACAAGGATATTGGCGAAGATGGACGTATATATTATTTACTTGTTGGCTCTAGTAATGACAAGGGCTTTGGGATCAACACAAATACAGGTTCGCTGCACGTAACCCGCAATTTGGATCGAGAGACCCAGAATCGCGTTGTTCTTATGGTGATGGCCAAAAATTACGGCAGCATACGTGGAAATGATACAGATGAGGCACAGGTCATCATCTCAATCCAAGATGGAAACGACCCACCCGAGTTTATTAAACGATACTACACCTCAACAATAGTAGAGTCTGCGGCAGTAGGCACTGTGGTGACAACGGTTAAGGCGATAGACAAGGATGTGCGATTGCAGAACAATCAGTTCGGATACTCTATAATCAATGGAAACATAAAACAGGCCTTCAAGATCGATGCAGAGTCTGGCGTGATAAGCACTGCGGCCCTGTTGGATAGAGAAGATATTGCGCACTACAATCTAATAATAGGTGCAATTGACACTGGTTTGCCACCGCAGACAGGAACTGCTACAGTACATATTGACCTGGAAGATATAAACGACAATGGACCTACATTCACTGCTGAAGGACTAATAGGCTATATATCTGAAAACGAGCCGGCAGGCACGACAATTATGACGCTGGCAGCAAGCGATCCAGATTCGCCTGAAAACGGTGGTCCTTTTAGCTACATTGTTGTTGGTGGCAAGCATAAATCCTTGTTGAGTGTCGATAAGTATACAGGCTTAGTAAAGTCTACTGTTAGCTACGACCGCGAAGTGACTCCCATTCTGGAAACCATCATTCAGGTAGAAGACAGCGGCCGTCCGAAGCAACAGGCCCAGCATAAGTTAATCATTAAAGTGCTTGATCAAAATGACAATCCATCCTCAGCACGCACTGTCCATGTAACTGTCAGTATCTTTAATGGTGACGTGCCAGCAAATACAAAGGTAGCAGATGTGCATCCAAACGATGTTGATATTGTTGGCGACTATCGATGCCGGCTGCAAGGCAACGGACAGCTGACAATAAAAAGCGGCTGTGACCTATACACAACATCTTTAACTACGCCCATGTCTTACGCTTACAGTGTAACGGGAAACGATGGCAAGCATGGCGATGTTAGCTCTAAGGTGACGGTGGATTTCCAGACATACAGCAATGCAACACTGGTCAACACGCTTCCCATCTTGATACGAAATATGTCAGCTGCCGAGTTTCTTGCGCATCACTACCGTCCCACATTGGAGCTGCTAAAGTCTCGATTTGCATTCCACGATGATGTTCTTATTTACAGTCTAATCGACATGGAGACCAATAACGCAAGCAGCGTGGATGTAGAAGCCCTTCTAGTTGTGCGCAGCTCCAACTTAACTTATTTGCAGCCGCTTCATATCGTTGACCGTTTGAGGGAAAGGCGTTCTGCTCTATCCGAACTGCTTCATACTGAATTGATTGTAGGCTATGAGCCTTGCAGCACACCTGAGGTGTGTGCCAACGGTGGAATGTGCAGTTCAACTATTCGGCTTATGGATTCAAACCAATTTAGAATTATCGACACTCCTTCACTTATTCTCAGTGGACCTCGCATTATTCACGACTACACATGCCAGTGCGCAAAGGGCTTCGCAGGGGAGCAGTGCGCTAGACGACAAGATCCGTGTCTACCCAGTCCCTGCCAAGGACAGGCACAATGTCGACGAATGGGCAATGACTTTCAGTGCGAGTGCCCGTCTAACCGAGAAGGCAAGCAGTGTCAAAAGGAGCGAAGTGATGTATGCTGGGGTAAGCCTTGCCGAAATGGCGGCAGTTGCCAACGGAGTCCAGATGGAGCCTCCTACTTTTGTCTTTGCCGGCCTGGCTATCGTGGAAGTCAATGTGAGAGTCTTGCTGATTCGTGTCGTCCAAATCCGTGTCTGCATGGAGGCCTATGCATAAGTCTCAAACCAAGCTATAAATGCAGCTGTCCGTCTGGTCGGTATGGACGGCATTGCGAAAGGTTCAGCTATGGGTTTGAGCCACTTTCTTATATGACCTTCCCTTCGTTGGATCCGACAACAAATGATATATCAATCGTATTTGCCACCACAAAACCAACGGCACTATTAGTATATAACTTCGGTTTGCAGAATGGCGGACGCTCAGACTTTTTGGCGATTGAGCTGGTAAGAGGCCAGGCGTATTTCTCATCCGGTGGCTCACGTACTGCCATTAGCACAGTTGTCGCTGGCCGGAACCTTGCAGATGGTAGCTGGCATAAGGTAACCGCCACTCGTAATGGTCGTGTTATGTCACTTAGTGTCGCAAAGTGTACAGAATCTGGCGATGTGTGTGCCGAGTGCAATCTAAACGATTCCAGCTGCTATGCAGACGATGTTGTTCCCATTGGGTAAGCAAAATCTAAGTTACACAAAATGCATATCTTTAACATTAATATCGTTATAGAACTCTCAACTTCAACAAGCAACCACTTTTGATTGGTGGTCTACAATCCGCTGATCCGGTGCTCGAGCGTCCAGGACAAATACACAGTGATGATCTAGTTGGATGTGTTCACAGCGTATCTATAAACGGACGATCCCTAAATTTGAGCGCTCCGTTGCAGCAACAGGGTATCTTAGCCGGCTGCAACAGGCAGGCCTGCCAGCCATCTATCGCAGCGGAACGCTGCAGCAGCTATGCGGGTCAGTGCATTGATCGTTGGTCAACATCGCTGTGCCAATGCGGTGGGCAACTACTCTCACCTGACTGCAGTGACTCTCTGGAGCCTGTCACAATTAGCAGCGGCGGTTATCTTGAATTCAAAATATCTGAGCAATATCGTCGCATGCAGCTGCTAGACAATCTATATAACGGCAACAATGCATGGTCAGGCTTTGCAGGACGCACAAAACGCCTTTCAACATATAACGTCAGCGCAGCAAAGCCAGCTTACTATGAGCCTGCTAAGCTGTTAAGTTTTCTATTCCGCACTTTTAAGTCACATGGCTTGATTTTATATGCCGCAACCAATCAAATGTATACTTCGCTGTCTCTGCTGGATGGAAAACTCGTATACTACTCGAAGCAACACTTAACCATCAACATGACTGTGCCCGAACCAAATGGCTTAAACGATGGCAAGTGGCACAATGTTAGCCTCTATAGCGAGAGCCGTACACTGCATCTGTTTATTGATGGCCGCCAAGTAGGCGATGAGTTGGATGTTGCGGGTGTCCACGACTTTCTGGACCCATATTTGTCAACGCTTAGTGTAGGTGGAGCACCCAGCGTTTATTTAGTTGCAGAACCTTTTGCAGGATGCATAGCTAACTTCACTATTAATAACGAGTTGCAGCCGTTGAATGGCTCGGGTAGCATATTCAATCAAGTACAACAGCATGGAAAAGTGGAGATGGGATGCAGCGGAACAGATATTGGCATTGACGCTGCTCAAGTGGCCGACCCATTAAGTATTGGCATTACCTTGGTAATTGTATTTTTCGTCATACTAGTGGTGGCTATATTTGGCTCTTACGTTATATATCGTTTTCGTGGTAAGCAAGAGAAGATTGGCAGTCTGAGCTGTGGTGTACCAGGCTTTAAAATCAAACATCCCCCGGCTGCTCTTTCACAAAGCCAAGCAGCAGACCATGTACTTGCACGAAGCATTCATACGAACGATGCTCCAGCAGTTCTTGTGGCTAACACTGATCATATGCGGCCACCTGGGCATCACCTAGCCGGACCAGAGCTTATAACAAAGAAGTTTAAAGAGCGAAGTGAACTACCGTCTGCAGCTGACCATCCGCAACCTCAGCAGCGACCACAACGTCCAGATATTATTGAACGTGAAATCGTCGGAAAGAGTCCAGCAATTCGAGAGGAGCACCATCTTTCTATACCACCACCAAATCCACTACATCCACTTGATCATGGCAGCTCAGTAGATATGGGTTCAGAGTATCCAGAACACTACGACCTGGAAAATGCCAGCTCCATCGCACCATCTGATATTGATATCGTATATCATTATAAGGGATACCGTGAAGCGGGCGGCATCCGCAAGTACAAGGCAACAACACCGCCTGTAGCGTCCTATACGCACCATAAGCACCAGAGCGCAGCAGCCCAACAACAGCACCGTCACTCACCGCGACATGCTGTCAACGCTTCCTTTGTGCCACGTGTTCCCAACCAAAGTAACCAGCCACCAACATCAACAAGTACGTCTCGCACTCACCAGACCACACCACTAGCACGCCTTTCACCAAGCTCCGAGTTAAGCTCCCAGCAGCCGAGGATTCTAACTCTTCATGATATATCGGGCAAGCCGCTGCAGAGCGCTCTTTTGGCAACTACTTCCAGTTCAGGGGGCGTTGGCAAGGATGCACTCCACAGTAACAGTGAGCGCAGCCTTAATAGTCCAGTTATGTCTCAACTATCTGGTCAGAGTTCTAGTGCCAGTCGCCAAAAATCGGTGGCTCCGCCACAAGCACCAACACAACCCTCAATGGGTCTAACTGCCGAAGAAATAGAAAGGCTCAATGCTCGGCCGAGAACATGTAGCTTGGTTTCTACCCTGGATTTGTCATCAAGCAGCGAAGCGCCAACTCCACGAGTTCCAGGCGGTCCACTACACTTATCCCTGGGCGGTGATGTGGACGCGCACAGTTCAACCTCAACGGATGAGAGCGGCAACGACAGTTTTACTTGCTCTGAGATCGAGTACGATAACAATAGCTTAAGCGGCGATGGAAAGTACTCCACCAGCAAAAGCATGTTGGACAGTCGCAGTCCTGTAGCACGCGCTCTCAGTGGGGAACCAAGCAGAGGCCAAAACGTGGCTAAGACTCCACCTATACCTCCACACGCTTACGATGGATTCGAATCATCTTTTCGCGGGTCACTCAGCACGCTAGTTGCTAGCGATGATGATTTAGCAAACCATTTGAGCGGCATTTATCGCAAAGCAAATGGTAACGCTTCACCATCTGCAACCACATTGGGTTGGGAATATTTGCTGAACTGGGGGCCAAGCTATGAAAATCTAATGGGCGTATTTAAGGACATAGCAGAGCTTCCCGACACGACGGGGCCACAGCAGCAGCAGCAACAGCCATCCCAGCCCGTGTCGACATTACGTATACCCAATGTACAAAAGGCACCAGAGGAGTATGTGTAAAATACTCGTTTACTAGTACGTAGTGTATTAAAAGTAGATAACTTTGTCCCTCTTCTATAGTGTTAAGCGCCGCCATTTCATTTTGTAATGTACAACAAAACAGAACCGATATCCTTTTGTTTTTAAGGTTGAAAAACCATGATTATATTGAATTTATAAATATGTACTTTACAAATATTTAAAACCTTGTATCAAGGTTACACATCCTAAGTGCATTTCCACATACATAGGCATAATGTAATGTACTGACTGATATGCGTATGCCAATTAATAAGTAAAGCAAAGTCAAACGCAGGCTTGTTACCCAGCGTAAGATTCATTTAGCACGTTTTGAAGTCTATATTTAGTTATCAAATTACTTTTGTATATTTATGGATGTTTGTGTGCTATATTAAAGTAGTTTAGCTACACTATTTATTGCCATTTAAGTACATTGTAAACTTTTATTTTAACTCACGCTACAATTGCAACTAAGCATATGTTTACTAATATATCTATATATTAAGGCAAAAACTTAAACAATTTTTAATAAATTCCTTTGCATTAAAGTTATATTTTTTTTAAATAAATTTGAGTTATGTGTGTCTTTGCAATTTATATAAAGAGCGATAAATTTAACTCCTTACGCGATTTGAATTCGTGCAGCCGTTGGAAAAGGAAACTGTGACCTGCGCACTAGAATTGCTATAAAAAAAAATCGAGTTACTAGCAACTAGCTTTCAGCAAGGCTATAAAACAAAATAGTAAGCTGCAATGGGCTGCAGTCGTAGCCAACAATTCGAGCCAGCAAGAGTATAACACAAATAAAATAACATTATAATAAATGTAACTTCAGACGAGTTGACCGGATGCAAGCGTGCGTGACATTTACAAATTAAAATTAAGTGAAGGACAGTATTCTTTGTGAGGTGCTCTAGTAATTAGTTAGACAGTTGCATCGGAAAAACGCAAGACCGTTGCGCGATATGTTCCTTAAAAATATTTTTGATAGAAAAGACAATTCGGTGAACACAAAGCTGCCCGCAAATGCCAAAAACGAAGGTACAAACAATAATGTCATTGGCGAGAATAATGATAAGAATAACAACCAATCAAGTGTGTGCCTAAATAAAATGCAACGACGCAATGAGCTAAGCGGGACCGCGGTGCAACTAACACCACTGTGGGAACATATTTTACGAACGCGTCGATTACCGGAAACAATTTGCCCGGTCACCATGTATGCTGAGTTTCACGAACGGCTGCAGGATCCGGAATGGCAAGTGCGGCAACATGCTCTACGCGTTCTAGTTGACGTCCTAGTCGTGATGCGGGCGAAAGCTGACAAGCACAGTATGAGTTTTTTAATAGATTTAATCAACAATCTCGGACACCAGGCACCTACTGTACGTAAGGGTGCACTAGACTGCTTAAGGGTGTACCTTTCAGAGACAGCAATGCCGGAAATGGTTATGATGCAAATTTTGGACACTGGTCTTAGTCTAAAGCAAACTTATGACGAACGCCTTAGTTGTGGGGTCCTGCTGTCATTACCACCATTACTGCAATCGATTTTGCACACGCCACAACGTAATTTTATAGTGAAACACACTCTGGAGCGACTAGTGCAGCGCTTGCAGCAACAGCATTCACAACAGGAGGTAACCCTAAAGGTGTTGGCCAAAATATGTCAACTGTTGGGGGTGCAAGAGTTTGAAAACTCTCTGGACGAGGTGGAGGTAAACGGCCACAACGGTGTTTCGCTCTACAATCATATGTGCAGTGTATATGGAATATTCAATAAACCCAGCCGTGTTGAGGGCAGTCACAATGCTGGCGCATGGCGGGCTCTACCACATGAACACACGTGGCGTAGTAGCCAGGAGTCAGAAGCTGTTGTCATGCCAGAGAATGGAAAGGTTATTATGGAAACAGAAATTCAAATAAACGATGATACACTGACCATGCGAATACTAGAAGCTGAAACTGAGACCGAAGAGTCATGTAGTCCCATAATAGATACCCCGGAGCTTGTATGTCGTCCGTTGGCTGGCACACTATCTCAGCGGAATATGAACGCGGGCATACTTGAGATTATAAGCGATTCTGAAGTTGATGAACATGTGCAAAACGAAAGTCTTCTCAGCACGCCATACCGTGGTTTGAAACGTGTTACTTTTGGTGGAGAAGTGGTAAAAATGCGAACACCTGACAGTGATGCAGCTTCCTCTGTAAACAACGTTGAGAGACCAATGACAGATTCGATGAATTTATATTCTTCTACCAATACTTCAAATGGAAGCGATGCCAAGCTCCTAGAGGTTCAATCTGCAGAGAATGCACCAAGTCCTAAAGAAACCAAAAAGCTTACCGCTTTGACCCTAGAGATTCCAAGCGACAATACTAAGCCCTTGCCTCATGAAACTAGCGTACAGTCGCCTCAGCGAGCTAATAGCTCTCCCATGGAACAAGGAACGACAACTATCTTTTCGAATGACTCATATGCATCTGCAAAACGCGACGTGTCCCATTCTCCGGCATTTCGCAGCTGCAGCATAAGTCCGGCTGGTAGCAACTCCGTCAGCCCCAAAGTTCCACATAAGGAGATAGAGGTTATGCATAACCTACAGCGTGATTGTGACCCGTCACCGCGCTCTGTGAGACGCAGCGAAAGCGCATCTACTGATCCAGTGACTCCTCCCATTGCGAAGTCAGGCTTGGCTGCAGAGCCAACAGCAACACAAAATAATTGGGAAGACTTGGACATTGTCAACTACCAAACTATAATGGACTTGCGATCAGGAGTAAGTAAAACACACTCTTGTACAATATTTTTATGAATTTGTTATGGACGCCAGCAATACTGTTAGTGGCCGGTTCATATGCTAACTGGGTTACTAGGATATATAGAGTTTCATATGCGTAAATAATTTTTCTGTACTAATGGCAGCCACCAAAAATTTATTACGTTCACGACACGCATTTGCTCAACTTCACTATGTAGAACACTGGGTTCAACCCCGCACACATCCCAGTATTAATGGCAGAACAATTTTGACCATTGATAGAGCCTTTATGTGCACCCCCTACCACTGACCTATTAATTTCTCACGTAAACAATTCAGAAGCGCTAAATTTTCTTGTCGAATTTATAATGTAAATGTAAGTCTGTGACAGCTTTCAAATGTTTAAAAAGCAATCAGTTTTACCCTTCTCGAAAGCAATATACTCTTTAAAGAGTATAGATGGAAATTGCACTTTAAAAATGAGAAAAGATTGCTTTGGAATAAGTGCAGTCCAAGTTATAATAAATATATTTTCTTGACGAACTTATCTTTTGGGAATACCTTCGGCTGCATGCGTCAGTTGTTCTTTTGGTGCCATTAAAGAAAGCTTGAGAGTTTTAGCTACAGTTGCATGCTAAGTGTAGTGTTATTGGTAGCTGCTGCAAAGTGCCAATGAGTCCTACGCCAGCATTTTAGCTAGCCGACCAATCATTTAAATGCACGCGATATTTCTAGCAACTTAAAAAACAACAATAACTTACTAACAGCATGCATGGACGACGATAAAATGACGTGAAATACATTGGGCCCTGGCCGATGGAGACGTAGCTCAGCTTGTTCGGCGACGGAATGGGTCGTAGAGCGTGCCAACAACTGGGTCAGTACAAAAATAATAATAAAAAAAAAGAAAGAAAAAACATTAACAAAAATCAAAGCGCGTAAAGAATACAAAAAGGCGCGAATAAAAAAGTTTCTTCAACGTGGGGCAGCCAGGAAATTATTTAAAACGACGTTATCGTTACCGGTTTGTTTGTTCCAATTGTATTTAGTAGAAACAATTGACCCTATCTACAATTATTGAAATGACTCATACACTAATAAAACATATTTATGCTCTTTGCTTTCAGGACTGGCGAAATCGCTTACAAGGAATAGAGCAGCTTGAAATGGCACTGAGCTCATCAACTAACCTGGTTCGAGTGCAGCCCTATTTAGATAGTCTGCTGCGCACACTACTATCCGCGGAGCGTAACTTTGAGGTGGCTGAGCTTAAGCGTGAAGTCTTGACAAATTTGATATCACGCCTTCCGCTGGACAACTTGGAGGATCGTACACAACAAATACTCTCAGGATTGTGCAGGCAGGGAAACGCGGGAGCAAACCGTGTGTGCAAAGCACTGATGCAGCGTCTACCCGCAGGCACAATTGTCGCCAAACTCACTGCACCCGATTACCTTCATGCAAAAAGTTCAAAGGTAAGTTAACGCTGTTATCTGCAATTTTGTTAACGGATTTTATTAAACATAGTTAAAATTGGTCAACAGTTTCGTGATCACGCCTTACAAATGTCTATATACTCATTGATGTCATTTCCTGGCACATGCTTCGACATTAACATCCTTGCAGCTCAAGTTACATATGCCGCACTTAATCGTAAACGTCGCGTGCGCCATGCGGCGTTGGAGGTATTTGCTGTTCTTGCTGATATAAGTTCGGTGGACCAAATATTAGAAATTATTGGCGAAATAACAGATGGCATCGAATCGGGATCTGTTCTGTTGACAGCTGTAAAAGCACGTTTGTCCCGACTTCAACTACCCATAATAACGCCCGACGGAGCTGTTTTATATATTTTTCACAAAATAGACCCAACGAATACTCAACGGTTTGGCGCTGATATGGATTGGATAACGCAAGGCGAGGGCTCTGCTTCACCAAATGCTGTTAAACGGCGTCGACTGCATATGGCTCACAAAAAACGAATAGCGCAGAATAATATGGATGGGGAATTATCGAACCGTATTAACCAAAGGTAAATGAATGAGGTTATAATCAAATTTTGTATATAACACTTAAAGTGCATATTTTATTAATTGCTATTTATTTTAAGTTATCGCACCGATGACAGTTTGCATCGACATTCATTTCACTCACCACCTGAAGCCTTAGAAATGACAAGATCATCTAATGTAAGTACATCCCAAAAAAAATCATAATTTGCACATGTACAGAATAACATTCTTTTATCTACACATAGGACTTTTTTCAAAAGAAAAGCTATGGTCCCAGCTGTAAGTATGAAATAGACGTGTTTCAAAAAAACGGCTCACCATTATTATATATTTAACTTCAAAGCTAACTTCTTGGAACGTCGAATGGTAGCTAAGGCGTGTTCTGAATCTTCAATGGATGGTAGAAGCACCGATAGCACAACGACAACCTGCAGCAGTGGCAGTGGAAGTGGCAGCTTTATACAATTGACATCGTGCAAGGGTGGCACTAATAGGCGTTTGGTCAGACAAAATTCAAGGTGAGACTTAGAAAATGTGTCAAATTATCAATACTATAGCATCTACCTTCAGATTTCCGGTTATGGGACAACACACAGACTTCATAAGCAACTTTATGCGCAACATGCAGCGCACTCCATATCCTTATAGTTTTGAGGAATCTAAATCCGATAAGCTTAATAACGAGCAACATAAAACCCAAAAACAACAGATATTTAAAAAGTCAGCAAGTCTTGGACAACAAAACTGGATGGCCAACGACAATAAACTTCAAGGTGACTTACATCAACTATATTATATATATATGTCAAAAGCACCCTCACTTTATTCACCCTGTCCAGCAGCAGCCAAATGCAAAGTTAAGGACACAAAAAAACTGGAATACACAAGTCAACCTGAAATAAGAACCTCCAACCAGGATTCCACTAAGTTCAAGTAAGTCTATACAGAGAGTTTGAGAGTATAGTACATATGTACGTATTTTCCTCCCGACAAATGACCAAAAGTAAATTTAGTTCACGCAGTTTTGACCCCAAAATTTTGCACTTTACGCGTTTCACACACTACATCGGCGCCTTAAGGGTGCCATCTAAGAACCCAACAGCTTTGTTATTTAACCTAAATAATTTAAATGCGCGGTGAAACCATTCATCGGGGGCATTGCTGGTAAAGGTACAGGATGGGCAAAATTAACAGTAGCGGCCGGTGACGGACCTTCAGCAACCACTACACGTACAGCGTTTGTTCAAGTCGATATGTACTGCGTGCTATACTAGTTACTGTGTCATACGTTCGTGGGTGCCATAGGACTGTTTTTTTGTAAGAAAATCAATTTCGTTACTTTGTTTTCAAACAATTAGTTTAGTTTCAAGACTATAGTCATGGAACAAGGTACTGTATGAAAATAATTGTGAAAAAACTTTAAATTAATTATTTTTATCATCAACTCTTAAAAGACGATAACTCAAATTTAAATATTGTCAACAATCGAAAACGCATAGAGCATCCAAGCGTCGGTATTTAGACGATAGACTCAATCTGTTTATAAGTTTGTCTTCGTCACAATCACACGAAGAAATACGAAGGTGACTAAGGGCTCCCGCTTAAAAAGAAAGTCAAAATACCACTACCGCTTGCTAGACCAATGGCTACTTTTTTTTTTTGTTCGCGTCGTTGCTAGTTAACGTTAGTATTGGTCTGTGTTCGGGGGTGCCCCTTGCGTCTTGGACTGTAAGTATGTGTATAAACTTCGTTAACGGTGGAAAACGCAATGTCCTGTTTTACATTTGCAACTTTTGTTGTGTTTTTCCTGAAATGGAAACAGAGTCCGCTGTTTGTACTTGGAGACTCGGCATTTCTGCTGTATCGCTGGCACTGACTGAAAAAGTGGTCAAGCCGACGTTTTACGAAAGTTGCAAACAGTTTGTAAAGTGACGTTGCTGCTCAAAGTTGTCAAACAGTACTGTGGCTGTCTGTGTTTAATGAATGTACATAGTGTCTGATTAAACCCTTACAAAAGACTGCTATCGAGCCATCCGTAATTGTACAATGCCGAATGCGTTAAACTGTAGCGGACAACCCGCAAGTCTACTGCGACAAATTTGTAGTTTTTTTTGCACAGTTAAAGAATATGTATTGGAAAAAGGAAAAGCGGCGCACCAGTGTCTAATGTCATATGATCGCTGTATTTGTCCCTTTTGTGGTTGTCGCAAGCGTACAAAATCGATGCAAATTGATAAAAGAGAATCAAATGTGTCTGATAAAGTGACGTGGCAATTGCCACACACACCACAGGCAGTTGACAAAAGTCTGGAGAATGAGATTTTCTCACAAATTGATTTGTAAGTTTATTTACAAAACATATGTACAAACACAAAGCACGCACAAACTTGAATACGAAATTGAATTACCAAATTTAATTGTTTCCCTTAGGGTGAAGGTGGAACCATTCAACGAACACATTCCATCAACAGCAAATCAAGCATTTGTAGTAACTGGAAGTCCCAAAATAAGTAATCCAATTGAAGGAGGCTCTCCCCTATCAGTCAAATCAACAAGCTACTCCCAGAAGTCAACAGCATCGGCGAAATCAAACAACAGCCTTAACGAAACGGTTACACAGCCTGTCCATCATTCGAGTGTAAGAAATGACATAGAACCTGTGAGCCTCGAACAACAATTTGGGGAGCTAGTAGTGGATGACATGGAAGAAGAAACGGAGTCGCCACCCCAGGAGTCAATTTTAAAGCGCAACGAAAGCGTTAACAGTTTACACAGCAAAACAGAAAGCATTAAAACACAGCTGGAGGATGCCACGCCTCAAATGTCTCGTGCGCAATCCATTAAATCACTAGCCATTGAGGAGGAGATTGAGAGCAACAATAGTTTTGTCGTGGTCGAGGATCTGCAGCATGCCCTCGAGTCAACACTTGTCGAATCGTTACCACAAGAACAAATCACAGAAGTAACAGCAGACAATGAGGCATATCTGGCAACTGCATCTCGAGCGTCATCCAGTAAAAAGTCGACTATAGAAAATGACGATAGACCCTTACAAACACGGAGCATCTCAATGGAATCGCTCTATGGTCGCAGGCCGGCGTCCAGGCAGGAGCACCTGGATAACATTGCTAGCGCAATGGAGAAAACCCCAAGTGAAGCAAGCCCTAATGTTGAAAAATGCCGATTGCCTACAAAAACCCAACACCTGCCACTTCATCAAAAGTCAAAGACTTCGTATTTGCTGCGTGGTCAGCGACGTGTCTCACCTGTAAAGCAAGCCATAAAGATGTCCCCAACAGAACTATTTCCTTCAAATATGACACGATTTGAAAAACCACGAGAGGCGTTAGCTAAGACATTTGATCAGCTGGACTCCAACAACTGGGAAATAAATGTGACGGGTCTAAAGTGTATGGTGCGCCTAATTCGCTATCATGCAGACTTTTTGGACAACCATATGCACATGACATGCATTCAGCTCACCCGCTCTGTCCGTAATCTCAGATCGCAAGTAGCTCGTGCTGCCTGCCAGGCCGCAACCGAGCTATTTACTCTAAAGTGCAAATCATTAGAGATCGAGTGTGATGACTTGGTCTGTGCCCTACTGCACCGCTCGGCAGACACGAATCGATTTCTCCGCGCCGATGCTACGCGTGCCTTAGAGTCCATGGTGGATCACGTGCAGCCTTCGAAAGTACTTAACATATTGACAAGCAAAGGTGCCCAGCACCAAAATGCATTAGTGAGGACGACGACAGCGAAGCTGCTTTTCAGATTAGTCGAACGCTTGGGCTGCGACCGCATCTATTCAATGAACCGAGAAAGTCGAGATAAATTTTTCATGGTGGGTGCAAACTTTTTGCTTGAGGGCAGCCTGGAGACACGCAGCTATGCAAAGTCATTGTTTCGGGCCTTGTCAGAGCATAGCAGCTATCAACGACTTTTATTGGAAGTCATACCGTCACGAACATATCGAAATATAGAAAAAACATTAAGAAGCATTGCGCGCTGATTTCTTAAAAATATAAATCACTGTTATGTACATAAATATTATTATATTATAGTATACGTTTTATAAAAATTTTGTGGAGCAATATGGTCAGTGCTTTATATGCAATAACATCATACAGTTGTACTTAAGATAAAATATTGTAAAGACTAATAAAATGTTACATTGAAATAAAAATATTTTAAGCATATGTTAAAAAGGCAATTCGCCGTCAACCTACAATAATCTTCGTTTACCGTGGCTATATCGTTGATCAGATCTTCGATTGCCACCACTGTTATTGTGCTGCATCTGTTGATGAACTCTCGGCCGGTTGCGGTCCACGATGGCACTATCGCTGCGGCGGCGCAGATCATTGTTGTATTTGTTTTGAGCACCAGCGCTACGGTCATACTGATTGCCATCATGCATACTGTGACGACCATGTCGTGCTTGAGCGTTGTCATTCGTTGGCGGTGCGGGTGAGGCAAAATCATGTGAAAACGGATTACGTGATCTTCCCTGCCCCATGACCTGATGTTTGGGTTTCTCCGCACATTGCTGCCTTATTGTTATCTTTTTTTGAAATAGTTCCAAGCCCTGATATAGCTCCATTGCATAGGGCACCGCACTTTTATGCTGGTAAGTCACAAATCCAAAATTTCGTTGGCGTCCGGTATTGTCCAATGGAATCCGTGCACTTTCTATGGGACCAGCTTGCAAAAATACCTCGTAAAGTATCTCCTCAGTTACACGCTCATCAAGGTTGTTGCAAAACAGAGTGCGAATTTGCTCTTCATCATCCTCATCATCGTCATCCACAATGTCTTGCTGCTGCTGTTGTAACATTACATCTGGTCGTGCATATTGTCCGTAGCCACCGCCAACAAAATTTATAGGTTGGCACATTGGGAAGGGCAACTGCATAAATGGCAACTGCATGCCCGGCGCGCCGCATAGCTGTTGCTGCATAGCAGCTTCTTGTATAGCTGCCACTATCTGGTCCATTTAAAATAAATTTTAGCAACAATGCAGGCTTGGTAATTATAATTGTCAACAAATCGCACATCTAGTGCACACTGCCATTCGATATATCGGTAAAGCGACGTGCAAGCCTGCGAGTAGTGCTGCCAACCTGTTCGAATATAATGTATGACCGTATATTGTATAGGAGAGCGCTGGATATTTAAATTTGAAATTACTGTTCAGAAGAAAAATATATTCTTTACATTAAATGTATTTAAATTAAGTTTTGCCAAAATTGCACACTTACAAAAAAGCTATCAATATGTAGTCAACAGGTGTATTTGCAGATAAAACATGAAATCATATATTGATTGTACTGACTATTGTTGCTGCCGGTGTTGTCGCCACTGATTGAGTTATACAACTGATATCAGTTGTACACATTGCAGTTAATCATGATGAGACGTACTATTTATGCAGGGAACGCCGGTTTGAAACGAACACAGCAATAATTGACAAAAGTACCTCAATTCATGTTACTATCTGCACCACTTGAGTAAATTTTGTTCGCTTGTTGTGGCCTAACACATGCAAATGTACACACACTAGCAACAATTGTACAATAATTTTATATTATCTACATAAGCGTGCATAGGTGTGTGTGTACAAGTACACAAACCTAATCAAACCGATGCATGAAAAGCAACGCGGCCTCTATTTCTTGATTTCATTCAATCTCAGCAAGTGGTTGGAAAAGCACAATACGCCTAAACATGGGAGAAGTGCCCAAAATTATAGATTTACAAAAGGTTATCGAGCCGCATCTGCACGGCGGCACTATAGATTCATATGAAAGTGAATATCTGACTAAGCCCGGCGACAATTATGGAAGTTTAATGCTGGCAATTCGCGCAAAAGTTAAAAAACCAAATGAAACCATTGAGAATTTGTCACTGATTGCCAAGCTGCCACCGCTCACCAACGATTTGTATTGGCAGATCTTTCAGCCAGAACGGACGTGTATCACAGAAAATGCTGTTTATAAGTATTTGGCACCTCAATTGCATAAACTGCAGCTGGAGGCAGGAGTTATGCCTATCAGTCTCTTTGATGGCTTTCCACGCTACTTTGGCTCGCGAATATCGCTTCAAACAGATGCCAATAAGGTTGACCGTGACGCAGTTCTTGTGCAGGAAAACGTAACGGTTCGCGGCTACACACCTGGAAACAGACATAAGCCCTATGATCTAGCCCACACCGTGCTCATCTTACACTATATGGCACAATTTCATGCCTTGCCCCTTGCCCTGCGTCTTAAAAAGCCAAACGTTTTTGACCAGTATGTACGGCCATATTTTAAAAAATTTAACATGAGTGATAACATAGAAGCCGATGCTAAGGACATGTTAAACGATGAGACATTAGCTGACGTAAAAGCTATCTCTGACGGAAGTGACAGTGACGTAAAACGTGTAAAGGAACTACAGGATATTTTTGATGAATTTCAAGCAGCTGTAGATGTACAGGATGGACTCTGGACATCAGTAGGTATTGTGAATTTCTTGACGAGTATTTGTTTTGTGTAAAAGCTCCAAGCCTAAACAAGTGTTGATATTAACTTTTTTTTCCAATTTGCGTTCAGTACATATGGACTTATGGATTAACAACATGATGGTCAAATATGGTAAGAGGATATAAATGTCGCTTTTATATGCATCTACAATAGCTTTTGTACAAACATTTTTAGATGATGACGGTGTTCCTGCTAAGATTAAAATAGTGGACTTTCAAATTGCCCAGTACGAGTCAGTAGTCCACGATTTGGTCTTCTTTTTACTATCCAGCGTAGGTGAGTTGTCGTTAAACAAATAAATTAACATATAAATAAACATGTATTACGATTATATATTATAGATTCTTCGGTGCTGGAGGAAAACTATTATAATTTTCTGAGGATATATTACGAAGCGTTCATTCAATCCTTGCGATCGGTACATGTGGATACCGAAACATATAGCTACAAAGAGTACGTAGAGTCATTTTGTTATATGAAGTTTATTTTTGTCCAGTATTCACTATCATACAAATTACAAAGCCCTAAATTATGTGTAAAGTGTCGCTAGATACGATATTTGAGTTCATGTTTTTGACTGATAACCAAAGGCAACCATAATATAAGCAAGTCACTTGAATCAACATTGCTGTCACTAACCCTTTATCACTAGTTATAATGTCAATAACTAAAGCTTTCATTATGCAACGATTAAAACTTATTTTTGTAATTTGTAATTAAACTACTTACAGGTTTCTTGATGAAGTTCAACGTGTGGCGCATGTACAGGTGCCCCATGCTCTCTTTATGACGAAAGTTGTCTTGGCGGAAAACAATTCACTTCCTAGTGACTATAAAGATGTGGATTTCACAGTTTTGACTAAAAATACAGGAGTACAAAGCATTATGGTTAAAATGGGTGACATATTACGGTTGGCGAAAAAGTTTAACATGTTTTACTAAATTATACACTTATAGCTATCACTCAAACTCAACTTAGTTGAACTTGTGTAGTAAGTTTTGTTTTACATACATTAAACGAAATAGTCACTAAGACACAAATATATATGTAGTACATTATATTATGTACATATATATGTTTGATTAAAAACAGAAAAAAGATAAGTGTGGTGTAATCTGTCGTACGTCCAGGCGTTGTCAAAACGATAACTAACCAGTTTATAGGTAGTTAGAAAATAATTTTGTATATATTCTTTTAAAAATGTTGGCTTTCAATTGCTCTCTAGCTTGCATACAAACAGCACGCCAGTTTGTAAGGCTTATCAGTATGAATAGCCTACCAATAATTCACGGTTTGGGTGATGTTATTAAAACATCAATAAATAACGCAACACTTTGTTCGTATGAAATGGAGAACTTAACGAAACCCGGTGATAATTACGGTAGTGTTTTAATATCTATAAAAGCCCATTTAAGAAGCACGGATGGTACGGTGTTTGAAAAACGGCTCGTGGCCAAAGTTCCGCCTACAGATCCAAAATACTGGCAATTCATACAGCCCGAGCGTACCTGCCTGGCCGAGAATGCCATCTACGAAAGATTGGCGCCTGCGCTAAAAGCTTTACAGGAGGAGGCAGGCATACACAGAGAAGCACAGTTTGATGGATTTGCACAGTACTTTGGCTCACGAATATCACTCAAGCCCGACAGCATCAAAGTAGACAATGACGCTATTTTGGTACTAGACAATCTGTGTCATAGTAATTACGTTCAGGGACGTCGGTTGCAACCCTTTGACTTAGTACACACACAATTGGCGCTTAAGTATATGGCACGACTTCATGCGCTTACGATTGCTCTGCGGTTAAAAAAGCCACAGGTCTTTAAGACGGAAGTAAGGCCGTTCTTTCACAAATTCGATTGGCATGCAGCAGCACCGGAGTCAAAGGCAACAATGATAGCTGAAACGTTAGCTGATTTAAGAGAAGCAAGCGGCAACGACGAAACGTTGTTGAAGCAGATGGAGAAGTTGTCAAATGAATTCTTCAGCTTTTTAGCAACACCACCTCGGGAAAATAATCCATTTAATAGTGTTATTCACTCCGATTTCTGGACAATGAACTTAATGTTTAAATACGGTATGTTAATATTGAGTAATTTGACTTAAGCACCGTACCTATATTACGATTTTGATTTTTGTAGATCTTTCCGGCTGTCCCATTCAATTGAAAATAATCGATTTTCAAACCGCACAGTACGATTCAGTTATACATGACGTGGTTTCATTTTTGTTCACAAGCGTATCGACATGTGTTCTTGAGGAGAATTACCATCTCTTGCTACAAGTTTACTATGATGAATTTATCAATTGTCTGCGTGGGGTGGGTGTGGACACAGCTGCACATAGTTACGATGCGTAAGATACAAACAATCGGAGATAAGGCCCACTCGTACTAACTTTTTTAAATATTTACAGGTTTCGTGCTGAGTTGAAGCTCGCTGCTTATATTCAAGTGCCTCATGCTATCTTCATGTCCCGATTCATTTTGGCAGATGAAGTCTCTCCGACAACAAATGATCGTGATCTTTGCCAAGTGCTGAAGACCAACAGCTCGAACCGAGTGCATCGCAAGCTTATTGAAATTTTTCGCCTAGCACAGAAGTTCGAAATATTGTTTTAGCGATATTGATTTGTTTAAAAAACAATAATAATTAACTCATTAGGAAAATTGCCTAATAATTATAATATGATTATGTAATTTGGTCTACAAATATAGACCTCATGTGACGGCAGTTGTCATATAGATTTTTATAGTAGCGTAGAGGAGAGCAATGACTCTTTTACTTTATATTTTTGTGGTAATAGCAGTTTGGATTTTGCTTTCAATGGATTCTGGAATTAACTGCAAAGAGGTATCTATTCATGTCCACATTGATTTGACCATTCATTTCAACGAATATTATCATTAAGAGCTGCTATTATGTGGATTTGATATACTCCAACTGGACAGATGATCGACCACGGTTTGCCGTTAATATGACATTCTCTAAAGAAAATGGTATAGGATCAATTACTACCATCAACGAGGAAATTCTGTCGCCCATTGCCAGTCTTTTGGTTGTACAACAGCGCAACAAGGAAAAGAAACGTGTTATCTATAATGTAACAACTAAATTATGTGCTATACAAGGTATAATGAATGCAGTGCCACTGTTTAAGCCAGTCAAGGACAACATGTTAAAACAAAGCAACTATACATTTAGCTGTCCTCTTACTAAAGGTGTTTATGTTATGAACAACATGCGCATCAATCCAAGAAATCCGCTGCTCAGCTTGATGCACCAGTCAAAAGGGATCTTTACGGTAATCGGGGCCTTGCTTGAAGAACTGCCAAATTCACAAATGAATTCACTGTCTACATATAACTTAGCCGGCAGGATCATCAAAAAGAGTTGCGGAAGAAACGAATAAATTTTTTAAAGCTGTTGGAATGTAATCAAAGTACATACATATGTATATGGAACAGTGCCAGCCAACACAAATGAAATAAAAATAGAATACTTTACGGCTGAAGCTAGAAATTGTGCCGATATACAAAATAAAAGCAAAATAGTTTGTTTTTTTTTTTTTTTGATAAGAAAATATCTTTGTTGTATGCTTTCTCTCTCTTAATTCTGCTCGCAGTGTTAAGACCAAAGTACACGGCTATGGCGACTCAACTGATTGTTCAAATGAAGAAAGCAAGACTTACAAATATGTATCGTTATTTGTAATAGCAATTAAGAAATGTTAATAAGCCCAAGCAAGCAATTGGGAACTTTTCTTATGCGGGTTGAACAGCTGTCAACGCTTTTTTAAGTCTTCCCATTTCATGTTTGGCTGCATAATGAGATACACACATACGAAACTAAGTAATTGGTCACATATGCATATATGTACATCCCTTTGTACATACATGCCAACGGGTAACATTGATTTTGGTTGAATTGATTTTTTTTTGCAATTCCCGCAGTGTCAATGGGCTGTGTTTGCCTGCAATACGTTTTTTCCTCAGGGCCAATGCATTCAATAGCGTTTGTCTCAACAGTAAACGAACTTTCTTTAATTGAACTTGGACATATTTGTATGTATGTATGTATGTATGCGTGCACGTTCATACATCAAAAGCAAACCAGAAATGCATATATGTACGTTTAACAGTGTACTGTATTATTATTATGTATGTATGTATATGAATTAATTTTATCTCACAATGATGGAAAATTTTGAGATATGACATCGGGTGGTTCACTCAACTCCGAAAACCTCAGATGTGCATATATCTACATCAGCATATGTATGAGTAAAGTACATTTCATGAATGTACAAAAGAGAATATTGATAGCGCTGTTTCTTTACTTTCCTTGGCCGCACATTCAACCAACAGAACTCTTATCGTAAATTCATAATCAGCTCACATGAAAAATAACAATACACTGTCAGGTTTCGCTCTTAATCGGCATAAGTCAAAAACAACAAAGGGTCAACAATTAAACGTCTTTCAACAGACAGCATTGTTATGCAGATTTAACGTGTGGATGGCAAAAAAAGACAAATTATGTTTTATGTAATGTATTAGTTCTCACTAATAAACACATTAAATTTTCATTAAACAGTGTTTGTTTCTTGCCCCGACACCAAAATAATTAATAATGTATAAAACAATTAAACTTATTAATCAAAACAAATCGTCAATGAAAATTTAATTTAATTGACACTGGCAAACACGAACACACCAGATAATAAACTATAGTCTGGCCCAACTCGTCGTGGGTTTTCGATTATGGGGCTTTGTATATGTTTGGTTCAATGTGCTAATCAACCAAAGAACAAAAAGATCACTTGGCAGACGCGTGCGATGCCGATGACGTAAAGAATCGGCTCGCGTGTACGGCGTAGACAGCCAAAACGCCAAGAGTGCAATATACTTGCAAAGACTGAAGATACGAAAAGGTAGTATTATTTTGTTTTTATGTATTGTACAATGTATTTCCCAATGGGTATAAATATGAAAGAACATTTTATAAGTGATTTTAATTGTATTTATACCTAGCGATTGGAAATTTTTACAACTTTTGTATACCCTAAATTCACACAAAGGTATATGTACATGTACATATGTATAACTGATTGTTTTCTTGTGACGGTACAAAAAAAAAACACTTAGAATTAGCCACGTGCATTCGATAAGAGGCCGTCGTATCAATGCAACCATTCTCCTGCTGTTTATACCCTGTACTTAGAATAGTATCAAGTGCACGGCAAATAAAACAAAGGCAGCGTCTAGCATGAATTGATAAGTAAACGTATTCAAGAAAATATTTTATCAACTATTTTTTTTATTTATTGACTTGAAATGTAGAAGCACAAACCTAAACAAATATTCTAGATGCTTTTGGAGCTATGCGCGGGGTATTTTCTAGTCTAGTATTTACTTGCCTTAAATTGGCAGCATTGAATTGGAAAAAAAACATATTAAGTTTTAACGCAAGACATGTTTTATGTTAGACGTTTCTATTCCTGTACATTTATCTGGTTGCTAAAGTCACCGTCTTAGATTATATTTCAACGACCACTTGAATGGCGAACACGGGTTATAATACTTGAGGCTTGTTTATTGGGAGCACCATAATCGTAATTATCAGGTGATTTGGCACTTCATAAAACCAATTGACACAATAAACAATTAAAAATAGGCCAACACCAATTGGTGAGCGGCAAAAAACATAATAGGACCTGTTGTAATTGTTTACGTTTTTATTATGCATGACGTAGCCGAATGTTTGGCGATAACTTACAGTAAATCTGTTATTATCAGCAAGCGTAGTTTTGTATGGTGTTTACTGTTGCCCTTGCAGTTGCCTCATTTCCAATGTCTGATAACAGTTTGTGTGAAATTGTATGTAGTATGTAGATAGAAGCCTGCTTGTGAGTCATCTCCTTAATACTTCTTGATGAGCACTGTACGGTCAAGTACAGAAAGCAACATGCATATCACGCATCGTATCCGTGCTTCATTTTGTAGCTCAATTTGTATTTATATAAACAAATTGAATTTGTTTTCTGCGGATAAGATCAATCTAATTTTTGAAAGTATATTTTTTTATATATTTTTTTTTTTTTGCAAATTTCATACGAAATTATAAAATGATTTATGATGGCACGATAACGTCTGTCATCTATTGACCGAGTTAAGCAACTGGCACACCAGGCTAAGCCAAACGTTCTTATCGCACAGATCACGTCATCTAACGGTTCGCATTGAAAAGCAAATCATTTGATGGCTGGCTTATCAAACTTTATTGGACTTTACACGTCCAGCCAAATATACAAAGTTATGTACATACAACCAGATGTTCTATGAACTTTTAAATGGTCTATGCTTAACAAACATTAAAGCTTCCTAAGCTTCTTTTTCTTTCAAGATACGACGCATTTCATTCGTGCACGAGCCAAGAGTGGACAACAAGTTATAATTTCTCCTAATGCCAATTTGATCGATTGCTTAATTGCGACCCTCAAGTTGTGGGGCGCATGTGCCGCTTGACCAATAAACGTTGTTTGTTTCTTTGTGTCTAGGAGTAAGTTAATTAACTTATTGGCCAATAATTTTATTTTTATTGCATCTAAAAAGAAATTCATTGGGATTTCCTATCAAATGCTATAATTTTTTTAATATGGCTGTTAATAATATTTGTCTAGGTATAAATATCAATATTGCCTTAAATTGTTATCAGTTTAGAGTCAAGTTATTTATGCAAATCTTCTTAAGAAAATCTTAATTGGACCAGCTTGTGCTCAGCCTGATCTCGACAGACCTGCATTGTAAGGTGTCACCATATACTACATATACAAACTAGTTTTCCGTATATAAATAAACTTCATTCATTTAAATAGCGGTAGGTGCGGAACTCAAACGTATTGCGTTCATAACAAACTTACGATTGCTTATGGATTATTTAAAACTGACAGGTTTTGTTGCTTCAACGCCGTATAAGTATATTCCACCCCATACAATCTACCCTTTAGCTCGGCTGACGTTGGCATCAATCCAAGCTGAATGGACAGCAAAGGCTGATTTTCAATGAAATTTATAACTTATAAATTCATTCTTTCATGCAACTCTTTATAAAACTAAATATTTAATACAAATATATGCTTTTCGATGGATCGTCTTTAATTCATGCTTTGAAATCCGGTCTGAGCAGGTATGAAACGTAATGCAGGGTATGTGTGAGACATGGATATGAAGTGATAATTTTTTTGTTAATTTAAGTTGAAAATGAAAAACTCGATTGGCAAAAAAAAGAATGTTAAAGTTGTTGTAGCAGTAGCTGCAAAACTTAAATAAATATATATCAGTTATAGATTCGTAAAAATACTTTTGAATGCACATGGTACTACAGCACGTGTATTCATTGATTTTAATAATAAACTGCATTATCTGCTAGCCTGCAGGCTAGTGACCTTATTACACTGACACAATCTGTCAGCTTACAGTTTGTGTATAATACTTGTATTTATAAAATATACAACATTGCAATAAAAACAAAAAACTGCCCAATCGCGGACAACAACATGTGAACAAATATTTGTGCAGTAAGGCTACATTCTATTCACATATGCACCTAAGTAACACATAGAGAGAGAAGGAGAGAGAGAATGGTCGACCAACCCATTTATGGATTGGTGCAATAGCAACAACAAGCTGCGCTAACGCATTAATCGCCGATGCAAGTGTCAGTGGTGTCGTCAGCTCAAGGTGAAGTGCATCACTCAAGCGTTTTGCTGTTTGCACACTTGCGCCGCTTGTCTGATTGTAAAATGCCTTTATATAAGTAGGTGCGAGTGAATACCCTTTTATTAGCAATTAAGGTCGCTTTGCTTATTTATTTGCATTGAGACATCATTTTTCAACATAACATTGTAACTTCATTTAACAATATTCGCCATAAGGAATGCATAAACAATGATATGGTATTTTAATTGTATTTGTAACACTAGATATGATGTATTTTTTTTTTCAAATTTTGTTTTTAAGTAGGGCTTATATCCCAAATAAAATACTCGTTACATTAACATTTTTAAATTTAAATTAAATTTAAAAATGCTATATCCTAGTTATGTTATGGATATATTGATATTATGTATTTGTAATATGTTTTGCATTGAAATTCAACAGTTGATAACGGGTTCATTGATTTAAAAATAAAAGTTTAACAAGTTGATTATAATAACATTAAATAGTATATGTACTCAGTGTTTGCCTTCATATAATACACAAGTACGTCATATGACTTTAATGACTTTTAACTTGCAAATTTGCAAAGGCTATTCTTGATTATGTTTTTTTCCATGTAAGCATGACGCTCGATGATTCTTCTCAGAATTTGATAAATATATATATATTCATGTTTTAAAATTGAATGCCAGAGTGGGTATCTGAAAAATGCGCATACTTGAGAACTTACTTATTAAAAGATTAATCAAATTAAACAAAAACGAAACAAATGTTGTCTTTTTTAAATATATTATGTACATACATGTATTGTACAATGCGGAATAAAAATTAATATACATATTATTTAAATTACAAAATATAAAAAGTAATGTTTATTTATACATAATTTATATGGCAGACATTTTGCGCTTTTATTTTCTGTTTTTGTTTCTGTTTTAATTACTTCCTTGTTTTACTTAAACGCTAGCCACACATTACACTCTCTCTGTGTCTTTTTACTCACAAGCAAATTAATTCATGATTTTAACCGAATCGAAAAATAGCCAAATTTTGCTGTCGGACCGGCCAACTGCCGGCTGCAAATTCAACTACATATATACATACATACATATCTGTATGCATATACAGTTTTGTACACACATCATCGAAAATACAACGCCCACTACTGGCACAAAAGAGGACTGCAGCCAACATTCTATTCATTAAGAAGGCAAGTGCGCACCAGGGCTCCACAAACGGCGTAAGGGTCACAGTTGGAACTGGGACGCCGATCCTCGAAGTATCCCTTACCAGCTGTCGCCACGCCTCGGGGCACACGCACACTGACGGCACGGTTGGCTACGCCCCATGAGAATTTGTCAATGCTCGAAGTTTCCAAGCGACCCACAAGACGGCGCTCGTTATCCTTGCCCTCCTTTGGATCGTAGGCCTTGATGTGACGCTGGTGCTGCTTGCTCAGCTTTTCGATGGCCTGTTCGATGGCCTTCATGCCACCATCAGCACGCATGGCCTTTGTGGAGAAATTTGTGTGGGCGCCTGCACCGTTCCACTGGCCCTCCATGGGCTTGGGATCAAAGGTAACGACTACGCCGTACTCCTCGGCAATGCGCTGAAGGATGTAGCGCGACACCCAGAGATCATCACTAGCCTTCATGCCGTTGCTGGGGCCGACCTGGTACTCCCACTGTGCAGGCATGACCTCTGCGTTGGTTCCAGCAAAGTCGATTCCAGCGTAAAGGCAGGCAATGGCGTGAGCTTCAACGAGATCGCGAGCATATACTCGATCGGCACCCACACCGCAGTAGTAGGGTCCCTGTGGTGCTGGAAAGCCATTGTCGGGCCACCCAAAGGGTCTGCCATCGACATCAAGCAGTGTATATTCCTGTTCGATGCCAAACCAGGGCTCTTGGTCACCAATTTTATCAACAGCAGCCTGGAAACCAGCGCGCTTATTGGAGGGTGTAGGCTTTCCGTCGGCACTGTATGTATCGCACATGACAATTATATCGTTCTTTCCTGGCTTGAACGGATCGCGATAGACGGCCCTTGGCTTAAGAGTTGTGTCAGAGTTCTCACCCTGGGCTTGATAAGTAGAGCTGCCGTCGTATTGCCAGTCGGGAAGGTCATCCACTGAGGTGGGCACCTTGTCTAGGACGCGATCCTTCAGACGAATATTTTCACCTGTTCCATCAATCCAGAGGTATGTCGCTTGCACACGGTTCGCAGGGGTTTCCAGGTTGCGATAGCGCTGAAGTATGCTCTTGTCCAACGCTGTATTGGGCGAATTGACGAGAAACTGGGCTTTTGCGACGCTCGAAGTGCGCATCAGACGCAATTGCTTTGATACAGGGGCTGTCAGCTCCTTCTTTAAGAAGAGTCCAGCGACACGGAATGCCATTGTGATGCTTGTGTGAGAGTAACAAAAAAATTATATTTTTACTTTTGTATAAAGAGAGTAAGGGTACGTGTCAGGACACACAAAAACGTTTGTACCAATAAGTTCAAGGACAACAGATGCGTATACAACTTGCGCAAGAGATGTCATCTCAATGTAAGATTTCACTTTTGATTTTTTTTCACTTCTCTTCAGTATATTTTTTTTTTTTTTTTTTTTGTGTTTTGTTTTTTTTTTTCAACTAGTTTTGATCTTCATAAGTTTATACTTAAGCTCTATACATTCATGCATCTATATGCATGTACATATATGCATACATTATAAGTATGTGTAATTGTACATGTATTATGGCTGTACGATTGATTCGCTCAACTTACATTTTACAGAAATTGCACTCTACAGTTATAAGTATGTATGTTTTTTTTTTTTAAATATTTTGTATTATTGCTTTCGGTAGCCTTCGCGGAACTTGCGCGCTATTTTGTCAGTTACGGAACGACTGCTTGAGACGCCCAACCTATACGAAGTTAGGAAGGTTTGTGAATACAATTCGCGACACAACATTCACTTTTCTCGTTTGGCTTGCCAGTCTCGATTTTTCTTTATCGCATTTTCAGCCGTCGGCGGTGGAGACGAAGGCAACAGCAACAGCAGCGGCATCGGCGTCGGCTGTGACGACGCGTCCTACAGTGATACCAACGAGAGCGTGTCCAAAACACACACAGCTCATTTACACACATGGGAAACTGAGAGAATAACAGAAAAGTGCGCCCACACACGAGGGCTGGTGTTATCTCTGAGAGCAAATGAGTGACATTAACGGTTAGTTGGCACTGCCAGATTATAGTAACAGTTCGTGTTGTATGTATTTATATACTATGTGTTTTAATTATGAGTATATTTAAAAACACCAAAAAAATATACTAGCATTTAAAAGTACTACGTATTAAAAAATATACGTAAATGTTTTTTAAAATGTTTTAGATAATGAAACTTTCCATTAATTTTGTTTTGTCGGGCTCACTGTAAAGACTTGTCTGGAGAAAATATAAACAAGAGAGCAATAATTTAATAAGTTTGTCCAATGCGCATACTCTCTCTCTCTCTCTTTTTTTTCTCTCTCTGTGTTTACTTTTTCGAATCGGGAAAACAACCACCCCATTCCCGAACTTTCATGTCATATCAGTGTAGTGCTCCACTGTGTTGTTTGACCTCTACCAGACAGTAAACAACAGCTCAGGTCATATAACTGCAACAGGGCAAAAAGTCCCTGCTGATATAGGGAATGGCACATGCGCTCTTTTGTTTACCAAAAGAGATGCATATCTCTTCGCTCGGTTGGTACAAAGTCCACAATCTGTTTTTTCCCTGATACAAGTTATTAATGCTGTGCCCACAAACAACGTTTAATATGTGCATACATATAAATGCAACTACAAACGTGCATGTTAATGTATGCATCTCCGGTCAGCTGTTATTGTTGTGCTTTCTGAGATGTTAAGCTAAGAGCACAGTACTTTAGAAATTTTTAATTTTCATAGTATTATACAGTCCCATTCTTAAACTATAACGGCTTTGAATAAAACACCTATCTAACAAGCTTTGAATTTTTTTTTGGCCACCTTGTAATTTTTGAAACAGTTAAAAGCTTCATTTTGAAACGAGGAATTAACATACTTATTGCAGTCTACTTTACGGGCTTACAAAACATGAGAAAATTGTCTAAAGAAAAGTTAAAGCATCCGCCTAAAAGCAGGCAACTTATATACATACCTCTTTAATCACTAATTTTGCAGACAACTAATTGTTTGGGAATTTGTCTTTTGCAAACATTTTCAATTTAATATTTTTATTTAGGTTTCCATGTCAAAGCTTTAAAATGTAGAAAATTAACCACACAGCTTCCGTGGTAAAAGCTTGTCGACGAATGGCAGACAAAACTTGTCGCTTATTTTAACATTGTGCGCATGGAAAAATATGTATGTTCATTTTACAATCATGTTTGGTGTAACATTTGTTGTATATTATTTACAGCGTCTGCCTGACGTAATTTTGGCCAAGCTTTGAGTTGCTGTTGCACACACACTGAGCTATACATTTAATGTGTATTAGTGCAGTTTTCCACCATACCCTGTGTTAGTGTTAGTGATTGCAATTGCTGCACAATTCGTCGTTCCTCGCACTATGCGTTTCCAGTTGTGTGGCATCGTTTCCAGTGGCTGCCGGTTAAGTTTTCTTTCGCAAGAAGCATAAAATAGTTTGTGCTTTTCACAACTCTGACATAGAATTGTATAAGATTTCGCGTTTAGTTTAAATTTCCACCTGTTGCCTTACTATAAAAGTGAGAGTGGTTTGAAAACATAAAATGCTGGAGTGCCATGAAAATAGATAACATATCCGCAATAAGTACTGGTTCATTTTTAACTTGTTGCAAAACTCTATTCATATAATCATGGATAATTATAATTGGGAACAGTTTTTGGAGAATAATAACTTGTAAGTTAATAACTATTGTACACATTGCAATAATATTATTTTTGTTTTTTTAAAGTGTTAGTTCTTTGTTATTTAAGCTAAGCACAACATAACGATTCAATTTTCCTTATATACAAATTACAAAACATGCGAAAATACTGGTTTTACAAATGCTTAGAAAAGCTTGACAGCAACAAAAAGCCAAAGTGGGGAAAAAACTACAGTGTGAACGGGAACGACCACTGTATCTGGAAAACTAGTTGCTTTGTATCTGGAAACTAACCATTATTCAATGGTTTTTCAGTTGAATTTACTCTGTGCAAAACACTTAAATGAATCAAATTCAAATTTCTAAACATTTGCATGGGCGAAACACAAGAAGACCTTGTTTAAGTTTCTAATTACTTTATTGCAATCGCTTTGCGGCGCTTTTAAACTTTTAAAACTACATACTACTACTAAACCAGTTAAAGTTTTTTCCACACACATCAAATAAGTGTTATCTTAAAGTCAAATAATATTGACCTCATAACTAGCAAAGTAAATGTATACCTTATCTTAAGTATCCAATTATCAAACTGGACATTTAATTTTATATACATTTGTATGTTGCTAACCGTTCAGATAATAAAAAGTAGCAAAGTCCGACATTTCCATTTGATATTATGACGATAGCAGAGCCGAAACCTGTACGTTTCACTTTTACGAATCAAATAATTCAAAACTAATTATAAAATAATAAGTTCTATAAGTAAAAAAAAATCTATATCGCTCTAAAAATATTGTTTTAATAAAAGCTGTAAAAAAAAACCGCTGACGTACCTTAAAATGCCATAGTATGGACTTTAAACTTTGTAGATAAGTTAGAGTACAGAAAACATGGAAGTGTAGCTAGTATTATTTGCAATCATCAAAGGAACTTTGAATTAAGCTTACTAAAGAATTGAAATTTTTATCAGTGTCCAAACATGTGTATTTATTATAGGAATATACATATGTATATGAATGCATGCACAAACGTACACACTTATGTACATGTATAAAACGTGTTATAAATTTTTATGAAGTTTTGCTGATAAGTTAGTTGACTAATCTTCAATTACCCAACGGGCACAGTAGCTTACGGCGAGTTCCGTACTTTGGCAAACAGCCGTATTTACCCAATGCAAAACAAGTCTATTGGCATAATAAATGCCAAGAAGCCCAAATAGCCTTCTTGTTTTGCCTACAAACAAGTCACAAAATAAAGGCTTGACTGGTTAATGTGAATTTAAGAAGAAGCAATTTCATTAACAGACAAAAATGTTAGTCGTAAACTTAAAATACTAAAAAAGTATATATATATTTTACGATTGAGTATATTCGTATGTATGTAAGAACAGGTGATACTATAAACACAAAAAAGCTATGTATACAAATTGGCTGAGATCCGATCAATTCAGCAATGAGAATTTTCCTCCTCATGCAAAATGCCTCTCAATAAACAGAGAGCGAGCAACAAGAACTCTGACAGACTATCGTCGTCGCACTTCTACCTTCGGGTAATTCATTGGCGTAAGCAGTGGAGCTGCCTCACTGTGTGAGTAGAAGCTGTAGTGGTGAGTGTTTCGTTGCTCAAATTTTGGCTTTGTTTCATTGCTGCGAGTGGGGACCAGTCAGTTGCGATCGCGGCGCGAGCGTGTTAAGTACTGAAATCCGAGGAAGCAGAATAAAACTTTTTTACAAACGGGTGGAAAATTTTATATAGCGACCCCCATGCTTATGGTGGTTGAAACGTAAAAGAGCACAAGGGGCGGTTAATAAACCCTATGCAACAGTGGTGAAAGAATATACATTTAAAAGCATTTTACCAACGACAAGAACAGTGATACGTGACACAAAATCACAATAACATAAACACAGTTTTCATAGTTCTTGGTTAAAAACCAATTGGCAATATGGTGACAAACGAAAATAAAAATCTATTAAACGACAACAGATTGGGCATAAGCGGAAATGGCGGCGCTGGACAGGTGAAACCCCAGATTGTGCCTGCACAGCCCAAGACCCTTCAGCATTTACCAAAGCGACCGCCCGTAGACTTGGCGTTCCATAATTTGACATATCGCGTCAAGGAAGGCAACAGAAGCAGTGAGTACCAACATTAAGCCAAATTTCTTACTTTTAACTCTTAAAACCCACTCATTGAACAAAAATTCTCAAGGTTTTTCTCTCCTGCACCTGCTTTCGCTTGTTTTCTTTTATACCTTTTACAATTGCATATTGCGTTTATTGAATTTCTTGCTTGCTTTTTATTTTATTATTCGGTGTGCGCTCTCTGAACACTTTAATCCAGTTTTGCTTTTGCTTGTGCTTGTCTGCCGTGCCGAGTGCTGTTTCTGGTTTCTTTGTTCTCATCTATGTATATCAGTAGTTGTACGACAGGGTTGCCACATCAAGCTAGCTTTGGCTATGTATGTTGGAACTTTGGACTTGCTTAGTCGTGGCGCTGAGTAATTAAACACATATTCAGTTTTGTTTTTGTACAGATAAAATTCGCTTTTTCCCATTGTTATCTGAAATACAACCCCAATAACAATAACAAGTATACTTTTTTTTGTTTAGAACATTCAACAAGTATGTATGTATGTGTTGTTTCCGATGCGAATTATGACTGCCTGCTTGTGTTATTATGCGAGTATACATAATACATTTACGTTCAAACGTATGAAAATTCATATGTGTACAAAACAGAATATATGCCCTTAGTGTACATACATTTTAGCTTAGTACGAACGGGAGCGTCCCACTGGGAGACATACATAGGGGTTTTCCTTTTGCTAATGAGCAGTATTCTAAATATACTCACAAATATACATTTATCGTCGGCTCGTAACTAGTTTCATTTCCCTCAAACTTTTTCCCCAACCTAACTAATTAGACATTATTGATATCTCTAAGCACATACATACATAAATAATCAATCAACATACTTGTAGTATGCATGTGATAGGAAGAAACGTATATAAATGTTCGCGATAAATAACATGGATACTTGTGGTGGCCACAGCTGCTCTTGTTCTCAAGTATTTTGCAAGTCCATTGCGTTACATACATATGTATGTATACATATAATAATACAAATAAAGCGTGCAAAATAATGTTTTTCCATTTCCAAACTGACTCACAGCGTATTTACTGGCAGGTCTATGACGGCAACATCAATGTACGTGTCTGGACTGCAACCACTTCAAGTTCGCCCTTTTAAGTGAGCTTTGGAACGTCAATCAACGACGCCCAGCTTGCGAACTTTGGCCTGCCACACTAAATTACTACTACTTACACAATTATTTATATATATATATAAAAAATAAAAAAATACTTGTTTTTATTGATAGTACTTGATGCTGTTGACAGTCATTTAATATAAAGGTCAAGAAAGCAACTAAATGAAGGTTGTGTTCGGACACATGCGAGAAGTCTTGCTTCCATCTTTAAATTCTTCACACGACATAAAAGCTTAGCAATGAGTGTTTATACCAAGATATAAACAAACGCAAAACTTTGGCAAATGCTTGGCAAAATATATATGTATTATGAAATGCCAAAATTGGTAGCCGCAAGCAATGTTTTATACATTTACAATACTCGTTCGGCACGTTCTTTAAATACAGATTAAAATCATCTACTTTTTTATAGAGCTTTAAAAAAAACGTTGTGAATATTGAATTAGCTTTTAAATCCTTACCACTTGAGTAACTGAAAACATGCTTTACTTTTCAAGAAATCCTCCTTGTAAACAACGACCTGCATATCTTTTAAATTCATTAACCCACAAAAAAACAACTTTACTTTACTTCACAAAATTCATTGCAATTATTTATACAAAGGTACTGTTTTTGTGCAGCTTAAGCCGGATTGTCGAAATTATACGTACTTTTATATCCAGTGTAATAAACACATGTAATTGTAGTTGTTATGTGGTCTTCTAAACGCTTTTAGTCGAGGCTCCTCGGCGAAGGCCGTTTACTATCAGTTTGCTGAAGTATAAAATACGTTAAGCAATCCGTCGAAAGTAATGTATATTATGACTGAACGGTTCAGGTCACGGCGCATAACAGCAGGCTATTATATTGTAGAAACCTATTATGTCAACATTTAATTATTATGAAAATAAATAATTATATACTTCGCTACTACCAAGTAAACTAACATGAAATGGCAACAAAATTATTAAATTTTATATATGAAGCTATAAACGCATTTTATTTCATAAGAAAAGAAAGATTTTCGTTCTTTAGGCGATTGAATACAATCGGCTGATGAACTAAGGTTCCAAACTGTAAACACAAAACAAGTTTGGTAGCATTTATTAAGCTGCAAAATTCGTATCAGCTAAACAATCTACTCACAGACATAGTGAGAGCGCTAGTACATGTCATCAGACAGCTTTGACTGCGACTTAGTTTTAAGTAAATAAAATGTTTTTAGCTAAAATACATATAACATTGCTAGCTCTTTAAATATTCCTTCGGAATCGGCCATACTCGGTTCATACATACATATTTGTGACACCTTGCATTTAACTTAAAACTTATAGGTATAGTTTCGTTCGCACATTGTTTTCTTTGTTATGGAGGGCAAAAGTAGAAGAACCCGAATGCCACTGAACCCACGATATCTCAATATGTACTTATTAAAGCTTTAATATTACATTTATATTTATTTAATACTGTATTTGTTTGATGTTATGTTTAAAGCTCTTCTTTCAACTGCTCTACAAGAAAACTATTGCTTTATTTTTAATCGTCTGATATTAATCTTTCTAGATGCCAAAACCATTCTCAAGGGCGTCAGTGGACGTTTGCGCTCAGGAGAGCTTACAGCTATCATGGGACCATCAGGCGCTGGAAAGAGCACATTACTCAATATTTTGTCTGGCTACAAGTAAGTGTGTTAATACCAATAAAAATTTCATAATGTACTGATCTATATAATTCTATCAATCACCAGAACGTCTGATATCGAAGGCAGCGTCACCATGAATGGAGCTGAAAGGAATTTAAGCACCTTCCGAAAATTATCCGCTTACATTATGCAGGATAATCAGCTGCACGGCAACCTTACCGTCCAGGAGGCGATGACAGTGGCAACCAATTTGAAACTGAGCAAAAAGTTTACAAAAGTTGAAAAAAATTCAATGGTAAATTAACACAATGTACATACAAAGGGCAATTCATCCATACGCTGCTTAGGTTCAACCACCAATTCGAAATGGTACATTAAATGAAGCTTTAAAAATGTTTGAGGCTTATTTTTAATTTTCAAAACAATCTGAACGGAACCAGTTTAACAATTGCTTGTCAAGTTCCTAAACATTATGATGATATGAGTATTAGTATACCCTTTCATAAATTTCATCTTTATATCTCTAACATATTGCAATTTTTAAGCAATTTTAACAAATACTAATATTGAAGGCCCTTTTATTTATAGATTGATGACATTCTTTTGACTCTAAGTCTAAGCGAGCATCGCAACACGATGACGCGCAACTTATCTGGAGGCCAAAAGAAACGTCTATCTATTGCTTTGGAGCTGGTTAGCAATCCGCCAATTATGTTTTTTGACGAGCCCACTTCTGGACTGGATAGCTCAACCTGTTTTCAATGCATTCATTTGTTGAAAATGTTGGCCGCTGGAGGACGTACTGTAATTTGTACCATTCATCAGCCATCTGCACGACTCTTTGAAATGTTTGATCAGCTTTACACTCTTGCTGATGGACAGTGCGTGTATCAAGGTAGTACCAAGCAGCTGGTGCCTTTTCTATCTACCCTTAACTTGGAATGTCCTAGTTATCACAACCCGGCTAGTTATGTCATAGAAGTGTCATGCGGAGAGCATGGAGATCACACACGTAAACTTGTTGAGGCCATTGATAACGGCAAGCGGGACATTCGATCATCGGCCGATTATGCGGGCCTTAAAGCCCGTAACGATCTAGTTAAAGTGCAAAACTTGAAAGCCATTTTGGACAAAAACGATTTGTCCAACGTCAGTGGAAGCAAGTATGAGGACAATCTTACCCTGAACAATGGCTTGCTAAATGGAATGGTTAACGATATTGTAAAGGATACAAACGCATTGGGTACGCAGGCGGTGGTGACCACCAATGAAAAAGGTGACGCCATGATTGACGTTGACAAGGCCGATAATTGCGCAACAGCACTGCTTTCGGAGGAGATAACGTCGCCCGAGCGCTATCCAACATCACAATTTCATCAGTTTTGGGTTGTTTTGAAGAGAACACTGCTTTTCAGCTATCGCGATTGGGTACGTTAATAATGCAATTATATTATGTGTGAAAATCGCTTGTACTAACCATATTGTATTATGTTTTTGCTTTTTTTGTAGACTCTTATGTACTTGCGGTTATTCGCCCATCTTCTTGTTGGATTTCTAATAGGAGCTCTTTACTACGACATTGGTAACGACGGCGCCAAAGTGCTAAGTAATTTGGGCTTTCTGTTTTTCAATATGCTGTTCCTGATGTACACATCAATGACCATCACTATTCTATCATGTAAGTCTGTCAGTTATATAAAACATCTATTTATACGTTTTAACATTTCCTCGTATTTAACCATTAACAATTTTTAATTGCAGTCCCACTTGAAATGCCGGTGTTGCTAAAGGAAAACTTTAATCGGTGGTATTCTTTAAAGTCGTACTATTTAGCTATATCAGTAGCTGATCTACCATTCCAGGTGAGTGTTAACAGTTTGGAGATTTGTGTGCATAATACTAAGATATCCTTTATTTATTTATTTCAGGCTATATTCTGCGTCATCTACGTATCCATAGTATACTTTTATACCTCACAGCCATGGGAACTGTTTCGTTTTAGCATGTTCTTATCGGCTTGCCTTCTAATCTCGTTTGTGGCTCAGTCTGTGGGTCTGGTTGTCGGCGCTGCAATGAATGTTCAAAATGGTGTTTTCCTGGCTCCTGTCATGTCCGTACCATTCCTGCTCTTTTCTGGATTCTTCGTTTCGTTTGACGCAATTCCCGTTTATTTGCGATGGATCACTTATCTATCTTACATACGATACGGTTTCGAGGGTACAGCTTTGGCAACCTATGGCTATGGAAGAGAGAAACTCAAGTGCTTTCAAACGTATTGTCACTTTAAGTCGCCCACAGTTACATTGGAAGAATTGGACATGGTCAATGCTAATTTTACACTTGATATTGTAGCGCTTGTCGTGATCTTTGTAGTGCTGCGAGTTTCGGCTTATCTCTTTTTACGCTGGAAGCTTAAGACCACTCGTTAATAAATGTTACATTTTATTGTTTTTGGGTTGAAAGCTTTCTATATGTATATTTATGTACCCCATTGTATCTTAAACGACATCACTTATTTGTCTTAGAGGTGAACATTAAGTTTTCGTATGTAAGATTCATTTATTAGTATAAGTGTGATGGGACCACTATTAAAGGTTTCACAGTCATCTGGATTTGAAAACAATGAACAATTATACCTATTATAAACACCCAACGTAGGAAAACTATTGGCTTTTGGTGGCAAAAAAAATGTGTAAATTATCATGTTAAATACAATATAATGTATTAATTTGAACAACAATTAAAAGTACGAAAATGATAATCGTATAAAAAAAGTGTTATCATAAACAAAATTGTAATCGCCATTTTTTTTAAAATTTGTGTATTTACGCGAACAAATATTAGAAATAGTTTTATTATTGCTTTATACAATTTTTGTATTGAATGTTTTTTGTAATAAAGTTCAATAAAAATCTAAGGATTTTCTTTAAATTTTTTTTTTTTTTTGTCCTTAGGATGAGCTGTTACTTAAGTTGCTTTGCAACCGCTTTTCAATTGTTGCCGAACAATGCTATCAAGACAATGAGTCGACAATAACAGAACGAGCTACTTGATCGATTCATCGACATACAAATGGAAACGTTTTAAATAAAAGAAGTTGATATCTTATGCCTTATGTATGTTTAAATTCTGTCAAAAGACCCTATTCACATACAAGTTTTGCCCAATCCAGATACACAACAACTGCAAACTGGATTTCCAAGTAAAATGCAACTGAAGATACTTCTCTTCTCCTAGAAGAATTCTGTTAATATTTTCTTTGTCTACACCAATACGTGCTTTTCTCTCTTGATTCAATGCGCAACGCGATTTCGTGTGCGTGGAATACATATGCATATCTCGCATACATGCATGTGTATGCATATGTATATACATGCGTCAACGTTTGTGTACATGTGCCTGTCAACCCGCGACTATCATTCTTCCTTCATTTGTTTTCAGTACATTTTCGTTTCTCGGTGCAACAAGTCGTTGTTGCCGTAGCCGATTTGGAC
Source organism: Scaptomyza pallida (assembly GCA_018152965.1). Classification (NCBI taxonomy): domain Eukaryota; kingdom Metazoa; phylum Arthropoda; class Insecta; order Diptera; family Drosophilidae; genus Scaptomyza; species Scaptomyza pallida. The sequence continues at coordinate 5,097,018 of JAECXP010000130.1, forward strand.
GCTGTTGCGAGCATGCAACACGCCCGCTACGCTACTGCAAGAGAGTGGAGAGCAACAGCAATAACAAATACAAACCCAAATAGAAAGTGGAGTGAGTGTAATACAGCTTTTACCCTGTGTACCGGCGAGCATTGTAATATCTGAGAGAAATAGTGTTTTCGAGTTCATAGTATTTTAAATCCGTTCAATGAACCTGGTAGCCGAAGACGGCGTAGTCGCTCGACTTTATGTACTATTTGTATATACTTTTGAGTACTATATACAAATATGTTTTTTTTGCGGATATGATTGAATGATACATTTGTTCTATATCAAACGGTGCATCATTACCCATGCATTCTGTGTAGATTGAAGTCAAAATCAAGGCTGTCGAATAACCGCTAAGAAAAGTACATTTACTTGTACATATCAATTCTCCCATGTGGCTTTGCAAAGGAGTCATATATAAGTAAAGCATTCATGCACACTCTTTTATTTATCATGCAAAACACCATCTCTCAAAGCACAACTTGCAACGGTTCACTGCATTTGCATTAAAAAAAAAACTATTAAAAACAATAATAGTACTAAAAGAAGAGCGTATACGTATTCGTTGGGTGTCTTATTTAAACATTTTAAGAAATCATTTTTGCTAATGATTCAATTTAAATATTTTACAGTGTATTGAAATTTTCCGATACACATTCTATGAAAAGTTCAAGTTAAAATAAAATTAAATGAATATTTATGTCCGAGTAAAGTGTGTACGGCAGTGCAATGGTCACGCTCTTGATTCCCATCGACATTGCTTTCCAACACATGTATGTAGTACATATGTACCTAAAGATACATATATATATGTGATTTCTTATATGCTTTTTATAAATTCAAACATATATAATAAAATTGCCAACCATTCTCAACAGAAAGGAACCAAATTCTTTCAAAGTGTCTTGTTTAATTTGAGATATGTTTTGTTATATAGGTTATTATTAATAAATTCAATTTCGAATGCACTGCTTATCTGTTTACCTTATGTGTTCTATATTGCACAAAGCACACCCGACAAATACGCTGGCGTTGGTACCAGTTAGTGCCACAAATCCAAATACGATTTCCGCTGCAGCTAAATAATGTCCGATAAGTGATGCTACATGACTCTACAGCTTATCTGAAGCTTGCATAGCGCAACGTGATAATTGCATAGCTCTGGGCGAGTAATTTCTTGTAACCCAGTGGAAAGTTCCTAAAAGTGTCTGCCTGACTGTAGCGTACGTACACCCTTAGAAATAATCAGAATGACAGTTGTTGTCAGTTGCTCAGTTTGCCGCATACTACTTTGAAATCAATTGGAAACCTGAATCTGAATTCTGTTTTCAAGACGAGCTGACTTGTGGCAGAGCGTTTGCGACTACTCTACAGCCAGAAATTAATAAGCTCAGTTCAGTGCAAAATTTGATTTGAAAAGACGCGTTGTGTTTCGTTCGGCAGCCGAGAAATGATAATAAATGCTTCTGTTTAATTGAAGCGAAACATGAGAGCAATTTAATTCACATTTTCGGTCGGCAGTGAGTGTTAAGAATTGAAAGGGGACAACTGAATAAAACTATGTGTATGTAATGTATATAAGAACCCATTTTTATACCCTTGACCAATGAAATGTATGTAACTGATTGAAGATTGCACTCCGAACCCATAAAGAATATATGTTCTTGATCAGCATTAGCAGCCGAGTCGATATAGCCGTGTCCGTCTGTCTTACTTGCAATGGAAGTAATAGAAAGTCATGTGCATCATTCGAACATACTTGACACACACCCATAATCACTCTATACTACGTGTAATGATTCGAGCCAATTATTGCTTAAAAAGTTGCTAGTCAGGCAAATATATGACTAATTAATTCAATTATTTGGAATTATAAAATGTAAAAACAAAGCACATATTTTAGGCACAAACATGTTTCAAATGTATGCAAATTAGTCTGCGCGAATGCAGGATTTAAATATGTTTTGCTAATTATTGTTGCCGTAAATAATCAACAATGTACAACACAGAATTTTTTGGGTAAAAGTATCAAATTTATTAGTAAAGATAAAGTATCTAAGTAACAGTACCAGATTAACTTTATATATACTAACAATACGTTATTATGAACGATCTTTATATGTACCTTTCAATGTGTTTTAAATTTTTCAAAACATCTTCTCTCATTCTCTCATATACATACGTATAAACATTCACACATTATTAATTACTTAGATAATGATTAGTCGCAAAGCACGCAAAGGTTATCGCGCCAATCATACTGTACACTTGTACTGTACACAACATTAAGCTATTTTTATTTTGATTCCTTAACTTAACCTAAGAGCCAAATATTTCTACCAGCAGTGTCGTTTAATTCACATTTTCTAATGTCTTGATACATATATCTATGTTATTCGTAGCAAACTCACTTAACTGAGAATGTATATTTTTGACATCCAATGAAACGTTTCCTGGAAAAACATTATGCAAACAAACCATGATGTAGGGGGCACTACGTGCTCCCAGAGTCGTAGCTCGCTAAACTACAGCAGCGATATTAATGCCGTAAGTGTTACTCTGCCTTATGCAGATGACAATCTCTCATCAAACGGGTTAAAGTATTTGCCGATTTGGCCAGCGGTAAATTTGGAGTTTTCAAGACTAACATACGAGGTGCCTGACCAAAGAAATGGTAAGATATTGCTATATGGTACATGTATGAATAAACACATATTTTTCTATACGATTTTTAATTGTTAGCAGCGCAAAAAATGAAACAAGTTTTAAGAGACGTTAATGGCGAATTTCGATCTCATGAGCTAACCGCGATTTTAGGACCATCTGGAGCAGGCAAAACAACTCTTTTGAACCTACTTGCAGGATTTGGGTAAGCCTTTAATACTATTTAATAAATCGAAAAGTTATTTTCATATTGTATTATCAGAGCCGCAAGTGCATCTGGTGAAATCCTGGTCAACAATAGCCCGCGAAACATGCGAATCTTTCGCAAAATGTCTCGGTACATAATGCAGGTATTAAGTTGTTATTAATATTTGCTTTGACATGTTAACATATTGATTATACGCAGACAGATGTTCTTGATCCACAATTTACCGTGAGAGAGTTAATGCTCCTTGCCGCAAACCTAAAATTGGGTAATGAGTTAAAATTCCAGCAAAAACTTGAAGTGGTAAACAAGGTTCAAATAACTAAACAACACGATTCTAAAACCATTTTTTGTTAACAGATTGATGAAATTTTGAGCATGCTGCGTTTAACAAGTGCTCAAAACACCAAAACCGGAAAGATATCAGGGGGCGAGCGCAAACGACTTTCCATTGCGCTGGAACTTGTAAACAATCCACCTATACTATTTCTGGATGAGCCAACAACGTAAGTTTAAAGTATGTATATGCGTACGTTAAGTCGTGTAATAAGTTATAACTAAATTTTCAGCGGTCTGGATGATTTATCAAGCTCACAATGCATTGCGCTTTTAAAAATGTTGGCGTCTGGCGGACGAACTGTCATCTGCTCATTACACACACCTTCAGCCAAGATTTTTGAAATGATTGACAAAGTATACGTACTCGCTGAAGGTCAGTGCATCTACCAAGGAAGTGGAGCCAACATTGTGCCATACATGAATCACTTAGGTCTATCTTGCCCTCTCACATACAATCCAGCTGACTTTATAATTGAAGTGGCATGCAAGGAGTACGGTAACAGTTACCACGATCGCATGGTGGAGGCAACGAGCAATGGTAGAGTCTCACGATGGGCTCCTCCAGCAACAAATGGCAAGGAAACACCAACTAAATCCGACACAACTTCGGGTGCCTCTTCATACTATGAAATGGAACAGTTTGAGGAAGAGATCAACCCAAAGCTATTAACACCCAAATCAACTTGGTGGATGCAATACAAGTTGCTGCTTATGCGCATGCTGCTTCAAATGTGGCGAGACAAAGTAAGTAGGGTTTTATTAAAATAGAAAATATATAATGAATATATTCTTTTTTTTCAGTCGCATATAAAACTAAAGTTTTATATGAATATCATTCTTGCTCTGATTGTTGGAGGGATTTACTTGGGAGTGGGAACACACGCCTCAAAGGCCTTATTCAACTTTGGCTTCATGTTCACCATTGTCATAGCATATTTATATTTGCCCATGATGCCAGTCTTGTTGCAATGTAAATCATAAATATGTATACTTAAATGACATTTATAATACTTACGTTTGCTTCCAATTACAGTTCCAACGGAAATCCAGCTTTTAAAGCGCGAATACTTTAATCAGTGGTACCGACTTAGCTCCTACTATGCCGCCATGATATCCGCAAAACTTCCTTTAATGTTTGTACTGGCCGTCATTTATTTGACAATTGTGTACCTTATGTCGAGCCAGCCTCTCGAATGGTTTCGGTTTGTTATGCTGTTTACAGTGGCATTTCTTACGGCTCTCACATCAGATAGCTTTGGATTGTTGATATCGAGTAGACTTAGTTTGGTTGTGAGTACTTCAAGTTTTGTAAACATATTCAAAATATTAACCACACATTTATCTTATTAGAATGGAATGTTTATGGGTCCAGTTCTTGCTGTGCCACTCATTTTACTCTCGATCTATGGGATTGGGTTCGGTAAAGACACCTATATATCGCCCATAATGCGCTTTCTGATGTCGCTTAGCTTCCTCCGCCATGGTATGGAGGGTCTAGTTGCGGCTCTATACGACTATGGAAGAGGCGATACAATTTGTGATGGCGAAATCTTCTGCATGTTTAAGAAGTCGCAATTTCTTTTAATGTTTCTTGGCTTTGATAACATAAGCTATTTGTGGTCCGTAAGCTGCTTACTTGGATTTTACTTTATTTTTACGGCAGCTGCGTATGTGATGATACGTCACAGGTTGAAAAAATCTGTGACTAACCCGGTTTCAACTTTTATTATGCAACTTCTGATAAGACACTTTAATTTTACATCATATAAATTTTAGATAATGATTTGATTATTCCCAAATCAGTTTATTTTGTAAGAAAACCAAAAAAAAAAAAAACAAACAATTGCAACAAACACTTTTTTATTTATGATATTTTTATTCACACTGACTGCCATTTTTTTTTTTTTTTTTGGATTTGATTTTTTTCCACTTGTTTAACTTTTACATTACAATTGCTAAAAACCATTTTCTTTTTGTGGCTCGCTTTTCAAAAAAAAAAAAATAAATAAAAACAAATATAACAAACACTTTTTTCTGTTTTGATATTTTTATTTACACTGACTGCCACTTTTTGGCTCCTATTTTTTTCCACTTGTTTCACTTTCACATTAGATTTTCCAGAAACCATTTTTTTTTTTGTTGCGCACTTTTCTGCATGCTCAATGATCAACGGTATAACGAAAAAAATTTACTTTATACATGCGCACCCATTTTTCCTTATTTTGAACGCATTTTTATGAATTTATTATTTATATTAACAACAAGTAAACTTATTACGTGAACACACTCGATTTTATATAATTTAATCGCACATTATTTATAATTTATAATTTTGAATGCACTTTAACGCGATGAGCACTTGCAAGCCGGTTTAATGCGCGCTTTTCACTAGTTTATTGCACAGCACTTTTCTTGACAACTACAACACTGTTTGCAGCACGACGACAATCTAATTGCTATGGTACTATATAGCTATTTGTAAGGTCGGCACCGTATCAGCAAGACATTTGTCGTTTCACAAATTCGCAAATTGGTTTGTGACGTCACTAAATGGATTTATGCTTATTTCCGGTGGAGCTGCCACTCAGTTTTTAAATGAGCACATGAAAATTGTATGAAAAGATTGCCCACATCTTCCTCATTATACAAGGTTGAAAGCCATGTCCACAGACAGCATCAACCATGTAAATTTTAAGCGATTTTCCTTAGATTGTAAAGGAATTGATGAAAAAAACACAAGCAAACACATAAGAATTGAACTTATTTTGTACTCCTACTATGAATAATTGTTGGAATTATTATTTATATTCAAGCATTTATGTTTTATTTCAAATTTTAAGATTATACCTGAAATTCGGTCCCCGCAAGCAGCTACGGGCCGTTCTTCTCATTGTCCCCTCCCCCCATATCATACATATGTACATCTGTAAAAAGAATCAATGCATTTGACAAGCCATTTGTTTACATATTTAAAATAACTGTTTACTTGTATTTAAAAATATATTTTTGTAAAGGAAAATACAGCAAATACAAAACTTGGTAGGTCTAAGTAATGTACAGTTAATTTGATTTAAAAGATTGGTTCGACACCAACATCAATAAAAGACAACATTGCAATTAATGTACAATTACGCTCAAGTAGAGGTACCTCAACGGCAAGACACCCTGCGTCCAAGTCTGATCCACATATCTCAGAAATCTTAAAACAAGCTTAGCAGGATCGAGTCTTCTCTTGACGTGTAAAATATTAAATTTATGCATTTTGTATAGGAGAATACCCCTTCTGCCCGTTGCATTTAATTGCACCAAAATATCTTTTAGGCACAAGACGTTAAAATATTCAATGAATAACGGAAAAGTTAATAATTATACAAAATAAGTTCTCATTCACTTTTAAAAAAGTTAAATTTTTAAAATGTTTTGATGTGGTAGAAAACAAAGCTATTATCTTGATATTGGATGTTGTTACGGACATATTGTTCACATGCAAATATGACCAGAACATGTATGATCTATAGGGTATCTTTATTTTATCTTATCAATGAAAGCCTAAATCTGCCAAGCCTTCTGAGCCGGTCTGACTAACTTTTAAACTAATTACTAAATTACGTTGCTGTTGTTGTTTCTTTATGTATCCTTAGTTTTTTAGCACAGGGCGACTGCGGAGAGGGTTGTTCATCTTCTAGTCAATTGATGTCCAAAGGCTTTGCATCTTCCCAGGAGAAGCCATCACGGCCAAAGTGTCCGTATGTGCTGGTGCGCTGGTAAATTGGTTGGCGCAGATTTAGGTCTCTGTTATGTGGGGGAAAAAAAGGAAAATAAAGCCGGTGAGTAAGCATAATTCGTATCTTATAATGCAGAGGGTTGTATAACTTACTTCACGATCATGCCGGGTCGTAGGTCAAAGTTTTGTTTGATTATATGCAGAAGTTCCTTTTGCGACTTGTGCGAGGTGCCGTAGTCGAAGACGGTTATGGAAAGCGGCTCTGCCAAACCAATAGCATACGAAACTTGCACCAAGCAACGCTTGCAAAGTCCAGCCTTCACCAGCGATTTGGCAACCCAGCGCGCTGCGTACGCCGCTGACCTGTCGACCTTGGTGAAATCCTTGCCAGAGAATGCGCCACCGCCATGTGCTCCCCAACCACCGTATGTATCCACTATGATTTTACGGCCAGTCAAGCCAGCGTCGCCCATTGGACCACCAATGACGAACAGTCCGCAGGGGTTTATGTGCACAATGGTGTTGGCATCAAAGTATTTGGCGGGTATAACAACTTTTACGACTTTTTCCATGACTTCCGATCGAAGAGTGTCCAGAGTTATTTTATCTGAATGCTGCATTGACACAACTATTGTGTGCACACGCTTGGGCACAGCCGATCCCTGGTTGAATAAATACTCGCAGGTGACTTGTGTCTTTGAATCTGGGCGGGCCCACCAGAAAACATCTGAACGACGCAACTCAGCAATCTTTTCGTTAAGCTTATGCGCCAGCACCACCGTTAAAGGCATGCACTCCTCTGTTTCATCGGTAGCGTAGCCAAACATAATGCCCTGAAATAGTATAAAAATTATATTAGTATTGTCAATTCGCACGTTTCAAAACAGAAACTTAAAACAACAGCCAAGCTTATTTTTTTATTGTTTAGTACATTAAATTAAAAACAAAAACTTTAATGAAACGTTAACAAGCAGAATGATGAATCCAATTAAATGTGAAATGTGCATGATGTTATTGTTAATAGAATGACGATTTAAACACACCAAAATTAACCATGTAATATGTACGATATGATATTGATAAAAGCTAATATTATCAGATAAAGATCACACATTATGTGAATTTATTTTAGGTACCAAACTGTAACTACATTTGTGTAATGTGAGCGCGATTTTGCACAAGAATTAAATGATTTAGGAGATCATTTTAGCATTAAAACAAAAATGTTGTTACTCATAAAACTATATATATATGTATATAAAAAGAAACATATTGTTGCAAACACAAGCTGTAAATATTATTAGAACACGCTTTCCAAACGTTTTGTTTCAACTGTCAGTAAGCGTTGGCGCTTTGGAAAGAGTATATCAAACTCGGCAAGCCGACAAGTGAGAGAAAAGTTCTACTTGATCTTAGTTCACACCTGGTCTCCAGCACCGATTTCTTCCGCAGCGCGATTTACATGCACACCGGCAGCAATTTCAGGCGATTGTTGGTCCAACGCCAAAAGCACGTTGCACGTTTTATAATCGAAACCTTTTGCACGTTTTTAAAACCGTTTGCGAAATAGGTATTAAGGTATCATATATGGTTAATGTATCGTGTTTTGGTTTATATGAAACGAGAGAGATAAAAAGTAGAAAGCGCAGCACAATTGAAAATACATAAGTAATGGTAAGTAATGGTTTTGTTATGTGATAACCCCTTTAGAACTATAATATTATATTGTGTAAAAAATAACCAAACAGATATCAGGTACAGGACACCATACTTTCTGCATTTCTCTCGCCAAAACGATCCATGTTGGTATATAGCAATCCTAGCTTAAGCTCTGATTCAATTGTGGCCACACGTGTTACAGTCCAAATTGTGATCTAGGGAACGGTAAGGGTTCCCTTCATTGTCATGCCACATGCAATTTATGAGTGTGAATCTTATGTGTAGCTCTATTAGATGTTTTTGTATTTGCTTACAAATGTGTAGGCAAATAATGAATTTGTTAAAGTTGCTATTTATGTGTAGTCGGTGTCAAAAAAAATGGTAATTCATCTTGAATAATTTTGGTAATTAATTTCTATATATGTAGGCTTTATAATAACGACCAGGGGCATTTTGAAACGACGAAAATCAATTTTAAACTTAAGTTTACATTTATGTTTCATGGATGACCAATATGTTTGACCTACAGTAAAGAACGGTTATAAGGTTATGAATTTTTGGTTGACCATCGAGCGAAAATAGATTATTTATGAGACGTTGCGATTTATAATAACATTAAACAATATGCGAACAGAACAAACAAACGCACACATTCTTCGGCATCACTTAGTCGATAATTAGGGTATTGATATGCTTTGTTATACCTGGTCACCAGCGCCAACATCCTCTTCTTCGCGATTGACGTGCACGCCGTTGGCAATGTCAGGAGATTGTTGTTCAATGGCTACGAGCAGATTTAACGTCTTCCAATCGAAACCTTTTTAATTTTTGGGTTGATTTGTATGGTATTTCGTTTATTATTGGGTTTTATAACATGTGTGTGCACGCGTTATTTCAGAAAGCAATGCTTTGAATTATTCCTCACACACAACCGCAAGAAACAAATATTTTTTTTTTTTTTACTTTTACGATGAACCAAAGGACACTTACCCTTAGAGGAGTCGTCATATCCAATGTGCTGAACAGTCTCACGCACCACCTTCTGGTAATCGACTACAGCTTTTGATGTAATTTCGCCGCAGAGAAGAATCATACCAGTCTTTGCCACCGTTTCTATTTGGAAAAAACAATTTTTAAATCAATGTTGTTGTGTTTACAGAGTGCACGTTCAATGGACATAAAGTTGTATAAAGCAAAGTTCTACTTTGTTGTTTTAAAAGCTTTGTTTGTTGATAGAATTAAAGACGTGGCGGCTTAGAGCAACATCACACACGCGCCGATTCACAAAGTTCTTCTAAGACATTTATGTTTATTTATTATTCGTTTTCTGAACGTATATAAGATGTGCCATACATTAAGCTTACACAATGTGTTGAAGTTTAAAAGCGTTTTTAAGCAGAGGAACAATACTTTGTTACAACTTTAAGCCAAAGCACAATTTTTGTTTATCTCAGTGGTTTTTCTCATATTTACCACATGCCACCTTGGCGTTGGGATCCTGTCGGAGATGGGCATCCAAGATAGCGTCACTGATTTGATCGCACATTTTGTCTGTAGAAGAAAGAAGAGATAATCGTTTAGAAAGATATAAAAAGAGATCTGTTGCCATGCAATTGCTAAGACGCCGCTTTAGCAGAAGCCGCGTAGACTCGAAATACAAACCGGCGGGCAATGCTGCATATTTGTTATTTTTGAATTTTTTTGCAAGCAGCAGCGAAATTCAATGACACTTTAATTTTTCAAAGCTAACAAAAAACATATCTTGAACCCTTAAGTCCCTGTAGGATTGGTTTTGACTTTTTGTTTATTTTATTGAAATTATTTTTGAGAAAAAACAACACGTGGCTGTAAACAAAAGAATTTAATTATTGAAATGGCGCGTCGCTTCGATTATACAGTATACATAGATTTGTATACATATTATATGAATCTAAATAAAAGTACTATAGCTGTAAGCAGTTTGAGCTTCTTGGCTCCAAGTGATGCTGATAACCCCGCCTTAGATCAGCAACTGTTTACTGGAATGACAATCCAAAATAATATCGCAAAGGAAAGCGCATTGTCATGTCCGGTGATCATTGACAGATTTATGCTTTAAATTTAATTGCTTTGTCTAACTTGTCCTGTAATTTCGGCCTATCAGTTGACCTTGACAGCACATTAAGACAGATGTAATAAAACTTAAGTAGAGTCTAGCTCATCAGGTAACTGGAAAACGTTTCCAATTAACTTTACCATAGTATTTTATTTTATCTTAAATTTTCTTTTTTCCAATCTAATTAACTGTGAATGTGTAACGAGCCATCAATATGTCGTACCTCCCGCCTTTATCGATCAAGTTAGATAACATGTGGACATGTATGTATGTCGAATATGCCTAAAAGTTTATGAAGTCGAATTGCCACCCTTACTACATGATTCAATGCAAAGAACCAATACATATTGAAATAGCAACAATAAGTATCAAACACGTGGTTACAAACTTTGCATATGTGTTATAGAAAACTAATGTGTGAATGGGAAACATTATTAACAAGTCACTAAGTCGCATTAGTAAACATGACTTTATTTGTGCGCATATTTATACGAATATTAAAAGTACGCATGTACGATCGCATACATACATATGTACATATGTGTTTTCGTCTGTTTTGATCGTAGTGTGAAAAGAGGAACACAACAACTTTAAGAGCAACGATAACTTGAAAGAGTATAAAATTCTAAAAGCACATGGTGCGCATGACGAAGTGTGTGTGTTGTGCAAAAGCAAAATAGTCTATATATATGAATGTTTGTAGACTTGTGCATATGTATGTATATTCATATGTTTTAAAGTCATTTATATTTACAGATTTAAATATGTTCATACGCATGGATGTAAATATTACACGTTGCTGGGACAGCCTCTCTCTTTCAATAGCGCCCATGCACCGCGAAACTACCCAGTGGCGGCGAGCTAAATGAGGTCGGTCGAAATAATGCATTATTTCGAGCCGAAATGTATTCCATTACCTATGATCTTTTTTGTATCGCATTTGTAATGGACAAAAAAAACGACTGCTCGCACGAACGCAATGAGCTATTGTCAACTTCGTTTTTGTACGCCCCTTCCCCTCTTGCCCACAAACGATCTTCGTCTTTCGTTTTTTGCATGTTTCGTCTTGTGTACGCGGACCGTGCGTTTCTTTTTTCTTTTCGTTTTGTATGTATAGTGCGGCACGCGTCATTTGTATTAATTTCTCGACTTGTGTGGACGCATTGGCATTTGGTATGTATAAATCATCTTTTTTATATTTTTAATAACAACAAATTAATAATGTTTAATTTACAGATTCTATCAAAACAGAAGGTCGCACCAACAAAACTTACGCAGCAAAGAAACTGCTTCCGTGTCCAAAATAGGTTATATATAATTTTCTTCATTACTTTTATTCTTAATTTTTTTTTATTATCAAATTTTTGGTGAAGATTTGAGTAATGTTTTATATTGAAGTCAAATATATTGTTATTTTTAAGTCTTATTTTTAATAAATAAATGTTAAAATTAAAAAATAAAAACCACATTACTAAAGCGTATACTTTGTTTCTTTTGTAATCAATTATTTATTATATTACATTTGCAGGAAAGTAATCCATTTTATATAGTGGGAAATTGTGTTACGGGTATATTGTCTAGTAATGTAGGCACATTACCATCCCATAAGCGAATTTTAAATCGTATGCTACGTTTTCTACAGGCTGCAGAATTTCTGCATTACAATATTTAAAAATGCTACGCTTATGTAATGGAGACCCGAATGAAACTTCGGCTCTTCGTTACTTTTTGCATTACAAAATTCAATAAACTCATGCAGCGTGCCTACAAAGCGGCCATTTCTTAAGAAAGTAATCTGGCTTGTATTCGGTTTTTGAATGCATACAGGCGAGAAGTATTGCATTCGTAATCGATCTAATAATGAGCATTTGCGCCACTGGGTAAGAGAGGCCAGCTGGTTGTTGGGGGTAAATATATGGCAGCTGACATGCCTGAGCCAAATGTGCATTCTTGGGTATGTACTGTACATGTGAACATAAAATACATATACATATCTAAACTTATTTGGCTATAATAATAGGTCAGTAATGTATTTTGCTGCAAATTTGGCATATGTTTGTAACTCGAAGCTGGTCACACTATCTGACTACTAGTCTGCTGTGTAAACAAGCACGTTTTTCGATGAAAAACAACAAAATTCATAGGAATATAATTTTAGTTGGAAAGCAAAACGATTGAATACCGACGCAGTCATAACAATTCTGAAAACACCACCGCCATGTTAGTTAAACTGTTACAAACAGGCAAACCTTTAATTTAATGTCAAAAAAAAAAATTTAATTTTACATATATATGTATACAATAAACGCATATACATATGAACATGTGTATGTAAAGTCTGCACTGTATGATGCAATAAGGAGGTCGGTGCGATTTGTTGGCGGCGTCTTGCAATTGCGAATGAAATGCATCGCAGCCTTATGTTCATAAAAGCATGCGAATTCTGTCTGTATACATCTACATATGTAAAAATAAGTGTTTACCTGGATGTCCCTCGCCAACGGATTCGGAAGTAAATAGGAATGTTTGTCCATCTTCCATATCGTAGGAGTTGCCATTTCCGTTGCTACCATTACAACCGTTGCCGCTGGCAGTGGTGTGTCCATTGGTCTTTTGCGGCATTTTATTGTTCTTTGTTGTTTGGTTGTTACTTCAAGTGGTTTAAGTTTAATCTGTATGGAACAGAAGATTCAATATTCATTTAATATATTTAAATTGACAGAGAAATTGATTTTTCTAAGGCTATCCCGAGCAACAACATTGATATCGAATAATATCACTACCTCGTGTGTGCGTGCTTGCCATTCTTCGCGTATTGTATCTTTTTTTGAACATAATACTTGTACATAAATAAAGCATCTTCTTTCATACTTTGTATTAAACACTCTTTTTATATAATCTAAACGCATTTTTCGGTTAATGCTTTTTGATGGCAAGCATACACACAACGTTAGCAGCAATTCATACTTATTTACATGTATGTATGTGTGTATGTATGAATGAACATACACGCCGTCTACCACTCGCGTCAGAAAACACCAAGAACTTTTCAAATATTTTGCTGAGTTTTGTTTTTAATTAAACAAATAATGGCAGTTCACACTTTTTTTATAAATTTTAGCCGACGGGCAATCGAAATGGCGCAACGAACACGCACGTCCTATCTCCGTGACGGTTTTGTTAAAAAAGAGCGCACTATATTCGCTAGCGACAGATTTTATAGCCGTAAACCAGGAGCGCACATCGACAGAGACGTCGAGTTCTGTGAGAGAGGCCGTTCTCTCTTTAGCTTGCAATCATCAAATGCTAGAGTGTGGAGATTATTGTACGCGTGTGTATGGCCTTAGGGTCCTATTCGGAGCTTGTGCTAACAAATATTTTTACCGTTCTTGATATAATTCAATAAAAACATATCCACGTTTTTTCGTTTCACGGCTGTGTCTGAAACAGCTGTTTTGCTCTGATGCAGCTGAGTAAGCGTTGCCACGTTGTTTCAACATTTTTTAAATCAGATATGCAACATAATAAAACTTCACGGAACATAACTTACATGAATTAGTATTTTGTTTGATTTTAAGGCTTCGTCCGTTCTTGACAAGCTTTCGAGCAACATGTAACTGTGCCTGTTTTTTTTGAAAATGTTGTTATTTATAAACATTTGTAGCACAATCCGGAAAGATGATTAGGCACAAATTAAGGGCTTATCAGGAACAAAATTTGGATCAAATGGGTTGATGAAATGGTTGAACACCCTGTTTATTTTTAATATTCCGTTTACAACATAGGTTCCAAAAGAAGTAACTGTGACTTTAACATAAAAATGTTAATGTGTTAATATACTCGCATCAGTCCTTGCACATAAATTTGTATGTATGTTTTACAAACCGACGTTGTTTGGGAGGCGTGTTATAATTTATTCTTTTTTTTTTTAAAGCTACGTCATCTATGTATGTATGTATATGCGGTCGACAACAATTTTGACATTTTTTTAAAAACAAAAAACTATAGAAGGAAAGTCGTGTGATGCTAATCACAAACAAGGTCGGCCAAGATCAAGGTGATCGGTTATCTGTCTTCTGCATTATAAACACAAATATCTGTTGAAAAAGCTGAAATAACAAGCTCATTATCTTTCAAATTATATTGACCCCTAGGATGTATTTTTTGGCGGCGCACACGTTAAATTATATATTTTGTTTCTATCACAACATGATCTTTTGCTTTTATTTCACTGGCGCATGTTTAACTTAGTGTGTGCACGTGTTATCAGCTCTTGACCCTTTGCGACCATTTGACATATAACTTGAATGAACAGAATATTTTCAGTTGATGACTTATTAACATAACATTTTCAATTAAACGTTGTTTCAGGCATACCCATGTTAAGTTGCCAGAAACCAGTGTGGTAAAGAAAAAAAAAAAATAAAACGCAGCCCAATGATAAAACAGCTGTTCATGACGTGTTTGAAGTTTGTAAAGCCAACAAGATAATAAAACAGAGCACAAAATTAAAAGCAAATAATTTGCTCTGAAGCAGTTTGTGATAACATGATCATCAATCGAGGATCCTTATGGACAGCAACTATTCTAATTTGCCTAACACTAAATACATCAGCTACAGATGTGCAAAACAACAACACAGCTGTGGCGGTGGAGGGCACTGCGCAAGCAACAGACAAGTTGGAAAACGAGGCTGCACCTAGTATAAATGTCAGTAACGTCACGACTAGCGCTACTAACAAAAGCATTAGTGCTACACAAATTGTATCCAATGCGTCTGCAGTAGAGCAGCCGATAGTTAACGCAACACAAATAAATAAAACCACTACAGCCACGGAGCCGTCGTTAATTGATCCTCATGCCGTCGAACAGGAGCACAATTCATCACTATCGCTATTCTTTGTTATTTGTGTTATTATGTTGGGAATACTTTTGATACACTCAATGCTCCAAACTGGCTTCCAGTACTTGCCCGAATCCATTGTTGTGGTCTTTCTTGGTGCATTTATTGGACTCTCGCTCAATGTGATGTCCGGCGAAAATGGCAGTTGGAAACGAGAGGAGGTATTCTCACCAATGGGCTTTTTCCTCGTCCTCCTGCCCCCAATTATATTTGAATCTGGATACAATCTGCACAAGGGAAACTTTTTTCAAAACATTGGCTCTATACTTGTGTTTGCCATATTTGGTACAACCATATCTGCCTTGGTAATTGGCGCGGGCATATATTTATTGGGCATGGCTGAGGTGGCTTATCGGTGAGTACATTCTTGTTTACTTACCTATGTGCGCAAGATGACTTAGTATTTCTATTTAAATCCTTTTTTTTTCTAGGCTAAGTTTTTCCGAATCATTTGCATTTGGCTCACTCATTTCTGCAGTTGATCCTGTTGCGACCGTCGCTATATTCCATGCACTCGATGTTGATCCAATTTTGAACATGTTGGTTTTCGGTGAAAGCATTCTCAACGATGCCGTATCTATTGTATTGACAGCATCAATCACCATCAATGCTAATGCCGACGCAAGTACGGGTGAAGCGATGATGAGCGCGTTGAAAACATTTTGCGAGATGTTCTTTGCGTCTGCTGGCATAGGCGTTATATTTGCTTTAATATCAGCATTGCTACTAAAACACATCGATTTGCGAAAGCATCCATCTTTAGAGTTCGCCATTATGCTTATGTTTACCTATGCACCCTACGTCTTAGCTGAGGGCATACATTTGAGCGGAATTATGGCAATACTCTTTTGCGGAATTGTTATGTCACATTACACACATTTCAACTTATCGACTGTCACACAGATCACCATGCAGCAGACTATGCGTACTTTGGCATTTATTGCAGAGACTTGTGTATTTGCTTATCTGGGACTAGCAATTTTTTCATTCAAGCATCAGGTTGAGTTGTCATTCGTCATATGGTCTGTTGTACTGTGCCTAATTGGACGCGCCTGTAACATTTTTCCACTCGCTTATTTAGTTAATAAGTTTCGTGAGCACAAAATTAACAACAAGATGCAGTTTATCATGTGGTTCTCGGGCCTACGGGGTGCCATTTCTTACGCACTATCGCTGCACTTACATTTGGATAGTCAGGAAAAACGGCACGTAATCATTACTACAACGCTAATCATTGTGCTTTTCACAACGCTCGTTTTGGGCGGTTCAACGATGCCTCTACTTAAATACCTTAAGCCAGGCAAAAAACGTCGAGCCCGTGGATCTGTACGTTCCTCCAACGGAAGCTCATACAACACGCAACGAAAGCGCACCAAGTCAATATCGCTATCTAAAACTAGAGAATGGGGACAGGCAATCGACTCGGAACATTTGTCCGAGTTGACAGAGGAGGAGGATGTCACTTTTACACAGGCACGCGATCGTTTCGGGCGTTTAGATCGCAAGTACTTCATACCATTCTTCACACGTCGCTTTAATAGCCAGGAGCTGCATGAGTGCAAGTCCCAAATGGCCGATTTAACTAACAAATGGTACCAGGCCATTCGAATTAGTCCATTGGACTCGGATGAGTCGGATGATGAGTTGGGGCTTGCGGCCACAACAAGTCAAAATAATTTGACGCGATCGTAGTTCTAGTCGGTAAATGTGTAAAAGCATCTATTATATGTGTCCAAAGTATTTAATGTATACAAAATTAGGTATTCAACGTTATATGCCTCTTGCGGGGCCTAACTAATCATCAATTTTCCTATACCCTGTGATTGCTCAAACTTTACTTTTTAAAATTGTTTACCGTTTTCCTGTGTGTTGGTGGTGGTATACTAACTATGCCATAGATAGCTATTTATAAACAAACATGTAAGATAAATTCAAAGAGTCAAAGCAGAATTTTCAAGCTTATGTTATTTTGTTGATGCGCTTTTTACTAAGCATAACCAATTTAACTAATTATGAGTTAGGTATAGTAAAGGAAGCTTTATAAAAGTCAGGTAATTTTAATTCATATGTATTATTATTATATACTAACATAAGTGAATACCAAAAATATTTGTTTTTAGCTAAATAAAATTGTGATCCAAACAAAAAATTTAACTCGTGCTAATTAAACTTCGTAAAATTGCGTTCGAAAGCATGGATGAAATAATAAATCTGTTTAATCGGTCATAAGAAATTGACATGAAAATCGAGTAAAAATTGAGTTTCTTTATTTACTATTTATTTAAATGCAGTATTTATCTAGAGGGTAAAACAGGTCTTTTGATGTATTGCATATGAAAATTGGGCTTATTTTGATGAAGTTATGGCAATCGGAAGTTCCGTTCCAGACGATTATCGGTCATGAAAAATTGACATGAAATTCGAGTAAAAAATGAGTTTCTTTATTTACTATTTATTGAAATGCAGTATTAATCTAGAGCGTAAAACAAGACTTTTGATGTATTGCATATGAAAATCGGGCTTATTTTGATGAAGTTATGGCAATCGGAAGTTCCGTTCCACGCCCAAGACGATTTTCGGTCATAAGAAATTGACATGAAAATCGAGTAAAAATTAAGTTTTTTTATTTACTATTTATTTAAATGCAGTATTCATCTAGAGCGTAAAACAAGACTTTTGATGTATTGCATATTTGAAGTTCGTTCCCCAGCTTATTGGTATAAGAAATTGAATAAAATTGGAAATTGGTTTTTATTTATATTTATTGAAATGCGTTTATTGGCGTAAACAAGCTTTTATGTATTGCATATGAAAATCGGGCTTATTTTGATGAAGTTATGGCAATCGGAAGTTCCGTTCCCCCAAGACATTTCATAAGAAATTAAAAAAAAAATAAAAAAAAAAAAATTTTTTTTATTATTAATTATAAAAAAAAAAAAAAAAATAAAAAAAAAAAAAAAAAAAAAGTATTCCAGACAATTATCGGTCATGAAAAAATTGACATGAAATTTCGGTTAAGAATTGATGAAAATAGTTGAGTTTTTTTATTTACTATTTATTGAAATGCAGTATTAATCTAGAGCGTAAAACAAGACTTTTGATGTATTGCATATGAAAATCGGGCTTATTTTGAGAAAGTTATGGCAATCGGAAGTTCCGTTTCACGCCCAAGACGATTATCGGTCACAAACAATTTACATGAAAATCAAGTAAAAATGAACTCTCTTTATTTAGTATTATTTTCTTGTATTATAATTAATTGTACCGTTATTGGCTTATTATTGTTGGTATTTTAATAAATTGACAAATTATTTTGCGTTTTCTCACATTTAATTTTATTTTACACGTACATATTCAGTTTTTACAATTTTCAGCACAAAATACATAATTCACTCGTTGCTGCAGCTGTGCGAAATTTATATTGTATGCACATACATATACATATTTATACCTTAATAATAGTCATTCAAACTAAATATTTCTCAAATTGAGCCTGCAAAATTACAGATTGATTTAATACTTTTGTAAGAGCACTAATATCATACTTATTACATACTGCAAGGCTTGCACTATTGAAAATTTTACCTGTGCGGAGAAAACCTGGAGTTAGATTTGAGTTTACATTTATTATTTGTGGCTTACAGTACGAATATCTGATTACTCTATTTATTTACCTACTTTATTCCATGAAGATATTATGTCAATGACGCAAGTTTAAATAATTAAGTAAGGTGTGTAGAATGAATTAAATTGAAAAACTTTCTGTGTGCTTAATGATTTTTTTGCGTATTTTAAATTTTATGCCGTGTTGGATAACGATTAAGGAAGGTTTCGAATTGTTTAAAAAAAAAAGAGTGATTGATAAATATACCCAAGAGTACTAAGCTATTAGGCCCTTCACCGGATTGCAACTAAATACAACGTTGCCAACTAAAGAATATTGTAATTTAATGAATACATGCGCCACAAGAATTTTAGTACATGCTTTGTGCCATAGACCCGCTAATTGGTGGAGTCTTAGCTTATTTTATTTATCACGTATAAAAGTGCTAACTGATAAATTTTAAAAGTTAATGAAAGACAAACTTAAATAAGCACTTAATATCTGCTATTCTGGTTCTCACATTAAGGTCAACCTATAGTTATATTTATATTATTATTTTACATATCTGAATATGTATAGGAGCTTAAGCTAATATTGCATATTGAAACCACTTATGAGAATTTCCAAATAAGTTGCAAACTATAGGAATACACAATACACATACATACATAAGTCTATTATAAGAAAATAAATAATTTTGAGAAACATGATTCGAAAAGGTTAATAAATCTATCGATGCCCTTTAAGAAATTTGCTATAATATAAATATAAAACGAAGAACTATTAAACGAGTGAATGTCGTATTAGGGGCTTTTGTTTAAGACAATGTACATTGTTGTATTTATTCTTTACATCCAGACAAGCAGTAAAATTTCCTAAATCTTAAGTGTGGAGTTTACTATCATGATGTTAAGACGGCGAATATTAAATTTAAGCAGAAGCCGAAGGCTCCTCAACTTCGTTATCGATGCGTGATGAGCGTATGCCGGACTTGCCAGTCCATGGGTAAATGTCAGGACAGGGCTGGCACGTTTTCATATACCGAACACCAGATTTGTGCCAAAGGTTGCAAACTTTGGGGTTATTGCAACGTTTAGGCCGATCCTAGGGTTAAAACATCATCAAGTTTTTAAATAATACATATTTTATTATAAATGAAAAGTTGTATACGCACCGAATAGTCGCACTGGAATGGCTGGAAAGAATTTATACGAGACGTTGGTGTCGGATCGCGAACCCATTGTAGAGCCTGCCAGTTGGTTATGATCCAAACATCTTGCATTCTGTTTATGGCATCGAGAAACTTAATAAACCCTTCCTTGTGGTGCGGCTGGGTAAACCAAGCAGCATGATAAAACAGTCCAAAAGGTGCTCTGAAAATAAACGGAGGTTTTCCCCGTTGATATAAAGCATAAGAACAAAGAATTTTTTTGTCCAATCACCTGTTTGTGGTATAATGACGCTCAAAATTCTTCATAATCATTTTGGTTACACCCTCCGAGTCACTTGGGTTGGAGCAGGCATCACCCATAGAACAACGTCCGCCGTTTAAATCCTGCCACATTACCATAGGTACTTGCCATACTCCCGGATAGCTTCGGGTCGGACAGGGTGGAATCATACAGTCGTGAAAGATCTTATAATCCAGAGTGTATGGCCAGGAAGGAGGCCGGTTTTCATAGACCGGCATTGATGAGTCGTAGGTGAAGTTCGAATCGTACAGCATTTTATACATTTTATTACCTCCAACTGAAAGGAAAGGTGCTCGCATGCCTCGCACATCGGATAACTTTACTCCGCCATAAGCAGCGAGTATTTCGCGCTGTCCAGCTATTTCTCGAGTCCATTTTTTCTGCGAAAACTGCTCACCAAAGCTGTGACTGTGAGAATAGTAGTATGTAAGAAAAATTAATAACAAATCTATATAGCATTTTTTCTTGGTTAGTAAGTTAATAACAGAAGCGTGACCTTTGAGGGAATGTGTCTGTGTGTGATTGATATGGCATTTAGGTTGCAGTGTGTGTAACTTTTAAGTTGTGTTTTGTTGTAGAAGCTTCTTGTCGCCTTTAAATTTGTATTACCACGTGTGTTTTTTTCAGACGCCGAATGTCGACTACTTACGAAACTGTATGAGATGCCATTTCATGTCCATCGGCGTATAGATTTTGAACTTGACTATAATCAGTCCACTCGTGAGAGACGTAGAATGTCGCAGTGATTGGGCAGCCATTCGGGTTGATGCGCCCCTTTTCGAACAGGTCCGTGTACAATTGCTTATTTAAATCATTTACAGAATCATCGAAGGTTAAAAGGACAATTTGAGGTATGCTTTCAACCGGTAGTTCGCCTAGCAACCGTGACGATAATTATGATGGATTGGTGGGTGATGAAATGTAGAGAAAAACATAAGGTAAATGGTGTGGATATAAAGCATACACATAGGAGGCAAAGATGTAAAGGATAGAAGGCTGCCGCATGTACTTGATGTTTATGAGCTGACAGAAGCGAACACCAATCGCAACTTACGAAACCGTATGCGAAGCCATTTCATGTCCGTCAGAGTACATGTCCTGGACCATGCCATAGTCTGTCCATTCGTGCGATATGTAGAATGTCGCACGCCAAGGGCATCCATTGGGGTTAATGCGCGACTTGTTATCAAATATCTCTTGATAAAGCTCAATATTGATTGGATTAATGGCGTCATCAAAGGTTATTAATATTATTTGTGGTGTATCCGATACATTTAACCCTCCTATGTTTTGTGGGGCAGTGAGGTTTTTAATTTTGAGACATTTTTATAGCAAAAACAAATTTGTTTGCACCCAACTAGGTTGCAATTGCCAAAAAACATAGTAATCAATAATTCCGCAAATTGGAACATTAGTACTTACCGGGTATATCCTTGCCACCGCAATAGCAATCAGGCAATAAACACACATCTTTTCGACACTTGGCAGCAGTCTTATCTGGCGTAGGCTGCGGGTACAGCGGAGCCGGTCGGCTTGGCGGATACCTGTAAACGTCCACAAATTCTTGAGCCTTTGATACTATTGTGCCAGATGGTTTAAGCGTTGGACGCGTCCGTCTGTAAAAACGCGTAAACAGTTAATGGTGAGCTTTAGTGTCTTCAACGAAAATACTAACGGTGGATGTGTCCCTCTGTTTGGCGTTGCTACAGTCTCACGATCCTGATTTGAGTGTATGGAACTTCCACGGTTCCTGTTGTTGTTTCTAAATTCAAAAATTGTATCAAATTGGTTTTATTAAATTTAGTGATAAAATCATAGTTAAGTTCTTGAAAAATGACAAACAATTATTGTATGGGACATTGCTACACAAATAGTTAATAAGTAGTTTATTATGTTGATTAAATATATTAGTTGGTTAGTGTTATTTATTAAGTACCTTGCACAACCCATATTTAAAACAAAAAATATACATATTTATATATATAGAGTATAAATATTGTTTAATATCAGCAGCCAATTCTTTAAAATTATTAGGTTGGTACCAAAATGTGTAGTATACTTATGTGTTTGTGTGGCGTGTTTGGGCTGTAAACCTATGCTGAGAAAAAAAAATAGATTAAACAGTTTCAGTTGATATTGCTTGGTTTTGTAGACTTCTGAAAACTTTTTATTTTAAACTGTGCATGACTATCTTACTAGCACAATATAACTTTTTGTATGTGTAGATTTGATAAACTAAGCTTCAACGAACGCTGATATCGCTTCATGTGGAAAAATGATTAATTCTTAGTGCAGATTTACATAAAACTTGTTGACAACTTGTTTCTGCTAATTAAAGCTGAGAAATTAGAAGTGTAGGCTTTCAAAAAAAAAAACCCAAGTTGCTTATAGCTCGTAAAATGTGCAAGTGTTGGTTTACAAAATAGGTTTTTAAATTAAACCTCTAAGCTTAAAGTATTTAAGAAACAATAATCTACTGTAAGAGTAAGCACTTAGAGGACACATACAAACAAAAATGTTATATTATGAAAACAAAGTTAATCCATTGCTAACATTTTAATTTCATACACAATTGGATTTTTAACATACATACATATTATGAGTATGTATTAATCGTCCAACTAAATATACAAATGTTGCTAAAATACAAATGTCACAATTATAATAGACAGCACAAATATATGAAAAAGTTAAACGGGCCACCACCTAACGGTTACGGTTTATTAACGTACATATGCTCACCGCTTTGTACATCGTTGCAACATTTTACAGAGCAGCTTATGTTTAGTATTTATGTATCTTTGCACTAAAAATCAACGAAAACTTATAGGCGAAAAACTATGTAGTTGTACGTGAATTGGGCACTACTGTGATAAGAAAGAATTTTAGACACTTTGCCTAATGGTTGGTTGATTCAATATATTTAAGAGGCAAACTAGAAAGCCAACAAACAACCAAAGTTATAGAGAAGTGGGTGAATGTGGGTAATGAAAAACGAAATCTACATAAAAGTACAGTTGTTGGGTTGGTTTAAGGAGACTCTACTTGTGTTCAAAACAACATTACGGTGAATTTGTATAAATAGATAGGAGAGTGATAATGCAGAGATAACAGCTACTACAGAGCGTTTTAAAGAATTCGCCATTTATACCTTGAGGGAATTTCGTTGCACTTGGGGCTTAGAGTGCTATCGGAGCACTTCACCGAGACGGCAGCGACAGCGGCATTGTTGTTGTTGTATTGGTGTTGGTTGCTGTTACTGTTTGGTGTAAGGCCATATTGATATTTACTAGCTCTACTCCCTGTCATTTGATAGGTGGCTGAGGTTGAGTTTGGGCTAGATGATTGAGCGGCAGCAGCAGCAATTGACGACTTTAAGGCATTGTTTACCCTCGAAACTCGTGTTGTTGTTGGGGACAATATAGATACTAATGAAGGCGTGACAGTCGTAGTTGAAGTTGCTGATGCGGTACTAACAACAGGATTGCTACTGTTTCCTACTACTTTGTCAAAAGATATGGATTGGGTGTGAGTTTTGGGTGGGTGTCCTATTGGCTTAAGTGCAAAATGTGGGGACCGTGTGGTTGGTAATGATGTGGTAGAAGTGGGAGTAGTTGTAGTAGTAAAACTAATTGTAGTCGAAGGCGTTGGTGTGGTTCGCCGTGTTGAAGCGTCCGTTTTAATCTCATTAACGGCAGCTTTTATCTCTGAGCCGGAAGTTTCATCGACAAACTGGGGTGATCCACTCTCATCACTGTCGCTTGCAGCCAGGAAATGTTGCAGTTGTTCCAACACATTTGAAGTATGGAATTTATTTCGACCATTAGCTGTTGTAATGTAGCCGGCATTCTGCAAACTATCTGCAAGTGTACGCTCTGCAGTTTGCTGACGATATTTATTTGAGTATAAAAACTTGACTGTGGGTCGATCGGTTATGACAACAATATGCTCTGTAGAGCTTGGCAACGTTTCAGTGCTGACGCTTTGCTCAATGCTATTATCCAGTTTAACCTCGAGTGGCTGGTGTGCTATTAAAGCTTCTGCGCGTGGCGTATCTGCAATAGTGGCTTCGTTCTCGATTGGACTACGATAAAGTGCTTTTGTTGCCTTAGCAACTATCGGTACTTGATATATGTCATCAGTCTCTTTGGCTTGTTGTGCTGCCTTGTAATTTTCATATTTTTCTCGTGATTTAGATGTGGGTTCGGAAACCGTTTGCCGAACATTGCCGATAACTCTAACGCGATGGGTCTTACGTCTTAGATATGGTAAAGAAGCGGAGCCTCGCGGCTCAGTGCTGATGGGCAATTTTAACTTGGGCGCATAAGTAGTGGGCTCATCGACACTGTCCACATTATAATTTACGGTAGCCGCAGTATACCGTGATCTTCCACGAGGACGCATTGGCGATTCGGACACAAGGATTGGCGGCGAAGTCACTACAGTGGCTACTGTTGATTCTACAATCGAAAGGGATGCCTCAGTTGGCAGTTCTGATTTGGTGGTTGTGACTCTGCTTGAAGTGATAGCGCGCGAAATATTTGGTGCTGGTCTTTGTGGACTAAATGTGCTAAGAACTACATCGCTTATACTTATGTTTCGCGCATTGCTGTTAGCCATCGTTTCAATCAATATTTGGGAGGCATTTTTTTGGAACGAACTCGATAGAAATTTATTTTTTATTGACTTTGTCGGTGTCGACGTCTGGAATAACGGTGGTACAGTTGGTGTATTGGCATTACGAATTCTTGCAGTCGTTCTAAGACTGTTATGTGGCACTCTTTCATCTTGAAGTAAGCTCTCAAGGCTTTTATAGGGCGAGACAAATCGCATACCGGCGTTGCTTGTAACACGATTTAGGTTGTCTTTAAAGAGATTGGCACGTGCTGTAAAGCTTTGTCCAGAGCTCACTCGTTCAGTACTCGTAGTAGTAGTAGAAGTTGAGGTAACCGACGCTTTTGTTGTGGTAATTTCCATGGTACTGGGCAAATTTGTATAACTCAATGCAAACGTTGTTGTCGGCTTTGTAGTCGCTTGTTTAAATGTCGGGCGCCCGTTTCGCCAGATACGCAAAGGCGCGTATGTTGTTGGCACAATATCCTCATAATCTGCGCTGTTCAGATAAACTTGTGTGGGTGGTGGTGAACGGAACGTCGAAGTAGTCGTTGTCGTAGTTGTTGATGTTGTAGTTGAGCTGGGCTGAAGAATGTGCCCATTGTCAGGGCGTTCAAAGAGTGGTTCGGACACGTTTTCGCCATTTAATGACTCTTTCGCTCTCAAAGTAAATCCATGTGACCCGCTTTCCAGACTATATTCATATGCTTTGTTAGGTCGCGATGTATTTAAGCTAGAGCTATTAGTCAGTTGGATTGCCCCAGTCATGTTCTTTGTTGTCGTCCTAAAGCTCTGAGGCTTCACATCAGAGAATACAAAGCTTTGAATGCGTTTGCTGTGACTTTGCTCAGTGGCAACTGTTTTGTCGTTTTCATAACCCTTGTATATATTGTCCCTTATGTATGCGGAATGTGATAATTTTTCCGTGGGCGTGCGCACCAGGTTACTACTCCCATATGCCGCGGCATTGATAAAATCCAGGAATTTAGAAGAAGTGCTTGTCTCGTAAGAACGACTTTTAGATATGTCTGCAGTCCGCACGCTCACATTTTGACTTTCAACGCTAACCGTCTCAATGATCTTTTGAGTACTACTGTTGGCACTGTCATTTACCAACGCCCACGATTTGCTAATTGGAGAAGGAGTTATTGAAGATTGGACTTGGGGCAAAGAGTTTGTTCTATTATTATTTGGGTTTTGACCGCCTGCCACTGCACTAACTAGGGATTCGGCCAAAATTTGTAACTTTGATTGAAGAAAGGGATTGGAATCATATGTTGGTGGAGATGGTTGCATCAGTGTGCTTGTCGTATGGATTTCTGTACTGGGTGATTGTGTAGTTCGTGGTGTGGTGGTTGTTTTTAATTTAATTATAACATTTTGCTTAAAGTTTTTATTCGCATGCGCTTTTGAGCTGTTGAAGAAACGTGTATTTATAATAAACAATCACATTAGTGTTAGTAACATATATATTTTTTGTTTTGGTTTTTGTGAGTACGCTTCCTAGATAAAATTATATTTGTATCTTAATCTTTCGCTTTCAGTAGTCGTCTTGTCAGTATGTACCTTAGTTTACGCAAAAAAAAAACATCTCATGCGAATTTTGCAAAGATATCTGAAAGCCATATTTTACATGCATGTAGTTCACATTCAATGTGTATGACAACCATGCAATTGGATCAAGAATAATTACATGTTTAATATTGAAATTAAATATTATAGAAGACCATCAAAGAAGACAAAGTAGATAAATGGAATATATGTGTGTGCCTAATGATTTTTTTTGTCAAAAAAATTTATACTTAAGACGCGAACTATGAGAACTGGCTAATTGTTGCAATAGGTTTAACGTTAAAACTTTTGAGCATTTCCTAGATATAAACATAGGACAGGTAATAAATTTATGTAATTGATCACCTTACGTTGTATTGGCATGTAGGGCACATAAAAGATGCTATGTTGAATAGCATTTAACTGATTGGGGGTTATGAAAGTACCTTGTAGGTTGAAATGTTGCGATTGTTGTCGTTTTCGCAGGTGGCTTTGTGGCTTTGTGTGTGGTTGTTGTTGTTTTGATTGTACTTCTGCTTGTTACAGAAGTTCGTGTAGGTGCCATCGTCGTATACCTTCCAGTTTGATCTATTTTGAAAGCTGACATTGCTTGCTTGACGTCATTGGAGATCAAATAATAGTCGCCTGTTCCGACAGACTTTGGAGATTGAGTGCTGTAGATTGATTTTAGCGGCTTTGGCTCGTTTTGATAATAATCCGGTGAAGTTTTGGCGAACTCTGCTGAGCCATAATCGGCCTCTTCATAGTTTGCATTTGGTGTGGTGACAGTGTTGTAGTAATGGCGCCCATCAGGTCTTAAGGCTGGCCTTGATGTCGTGGAGACAGTGTCTCGCGTATCCAGTGTTTGAACGGCTACATCGTCGGGACTGGCACAAAGAACCGTTGTAGTTTGGCGTTGGTGTGTTTGGCGTATTTAAGAGATGAAAATGTATGTAAATTTTGGTGTATGTAGCTTTGTATGTGTTATGTTTGTCGCTCATAATTTAAAATGACACTCTACCTAGCTAAACCTAGCATTTGGTTGACAGATATCGAGCTCTACCTTTCAAGCATACTGACATGTTAAATCAAATACTTTAATGGTTGTCAGTAAGATTTATCTGCGAGCTATTTTTGCATGTGCGCCACGAATTTACTTTTCTTCTTTTTTAATGAATGTTACCGAGTTAGGGCTACAAATTATATTTGCAATAACATAAGAGTGTACATACCTTTGGGTTGTGGCCGTAGGTTGACTGTACACATTATCCTGCTCGATCTGTTAAAAATTTTAATGTTTATTTATGAAATCGAATATTACTTACATAATATACATTCTAATATTATATCAACTATCTCACCTGTGCATTAAGATCTTCATCATAGTCCGTACTGTAACCCAATGTAGGTTGATTGTTGTAGTTTGACCTTTGTGGTGGTGTCGGTGTAGTCAAAATTTCCAAGGGTCGATAGGTTGATTGCTGTTGTTGCCGCACATTAGGCTGGTATTGCTGGGGCTTTTGCTGATGCTGTTCCTGCTGTTGTTGATACTCAATATCCCTATACAAATCAATATCGTCGTCGTAAACAGAATAGTAGGATGAATCATAGGGATTTGGTAAGGCCTTTTGCTGTTGTTGTTTCGGCTGTTGAAATGGTGACGGTTGTTGTTGAGCCTGCTGTGGTGTTTGGTAGCCACCCCCATGATTGAATATGGATGTATTGTAGTAGTTACGATTGGATGCAAACTGTGGCGGTGATGCTTGTGAGCTTGGTTGTACAAATATGTTATCGGGAGTTTGCGCCGTCAGCGATGACGGTGAAGATGATTCAACTCTTCAAACACAATTTTGCGAAAAGAGTGTACGGCGCAAGTTATTTACAACAAAAAGTGTACACAATAATTTAAACAATGATGCAAATTTATAATACATATGTATGTGTGTAGGGTAATGGCATATTTTACAAGGGAGAGAAATGCAAAACAAAAGTATTAATACATCTCATTAATATACAAATGTATGTTGTTAACCATTTAGTTATTTAAATGATGAGTTAAGCAAGATGAGGTGAGTAGCGTTTGAAATTTAAGTTAAATCAGCCCAGTCCATACATAATTTTTTTTAGTCATCTGTACAGCCATGAGATCCATCGTTTTGAATCTCATGGAAATAAGTAAGTGTAAGTAAGGTCAGAAACGTAATCGTATCAAAAGTAGCGACGACGGGCAGCACAATATTATTTATATGTACATGTACTGCCGTTCTTTTGTGTATTTGTGTAGCGGAACCAAATAATTTAACAGCACTCTAATCGTCGACGTTGATAACTACCTTTGTCTCTCCATATTTGAGGTGGTGTGTATTGAGTTCAAGTGCAGACCGCCTAGGGCACCAGTGCTTGCACCGTGCTTGACATTGTTGGCCCCACGATGAGTGTCATTTTGCATAGGTTCTAAAACGTCCAGGCTCTCCGAAACTTGCGACTGCCACTTCTGTTGCCCGCGTTTACCTTGTGGTCTCACAGTGTAACGAATCCTTGTTGGTGCTGTAGGCTTTGTAGTACTTGTTGTTGGTGTTGTGAGCTGGACGCGGGGAGTGGTTTGACTGTCGGCTAAGCTCGTTTCTTGAAACTGTGGAAGCCGTTGCTTAAGCTCTTGAAATATATCGCTTGGAAAGCGTATGAACGCAGGAACTCCATTGCCTGCACTTGGCTGATTAAGTTGTGAAAAATGTGGAAAGGGTCGACGCGTTGTCGTTGCTTGCATAAGCCCAGTTTGAAAGTTGAGGCGAACTTTGCCCGTTGTCACTGTGGGTGGTACATTGGTTGTCACTTGCGGGCGTGGTGGAGCCATTGTCTCTGACATGGGCATGTAGGGCGGCATTTGGGATGGTGGCAGCATGTCTTCTTCAATTCCATCATCGTAATCCTCATCATAGTAATCGGCACTACTTTCGGTGGTGGTAGACTTGCCTCCATTGCTTCGCGGACGTGGCGTACTCGTTGTCGTTGATTGATTTATACTCTTAACGAAAGTTTCGTATCCCTTAAGAATGCGTGTTGTCGATGCTTGGGTCGTTGAACTTATCGAAATCTGATTATATTTGTTAACGGGTCGTGACGGTCTTATACTTGTTGGCGTTGTACTGCTGACGGGTCGTCGAAGTACCAGAGTATTGCGTACATTGCCATTCCCATCATTACTTACCTGTTTAAAGTACTTTATTAATGGGTTGACAGCCGGATTAAAGCTTGCAAGATCACTAGCTTTCAAGTTTGCCATAAATTCATTAATGTTGAATTGAAAATTGGTCAATTCCGGTATAGCTGTTGTCGAAGGCTTGGTTGACTCAAACTTAGGAGCTGTAGTCGAGCTTATCGATTTAGTAAACGTCTGATATGATTCAGGTTGGGTTGTGTTGGAGGCATAGCTAATGCCTACTGGCAGATCTGGCAAATTTCTTAAAGGAATTGGCTGCAGATTGCCTGGCTTATTATAGGCCAAGTTTGGAGCCGAAACGATATTAAAGTTGGGAGTGACCTGAAGTGGCGTTACGGGAGGACGCACCTTGACAGCAGCATTTTCTATTTGATTCAGCTTGGCAGTGTTATACACGCCCTTCATTTTTTGATTCGCTATTATGTTGTACTGAAAGTAGCTGCTTTCGGTCGTACTCAGCGGCTCTCGTCCTTGAGAAATGCTGAATTGAGATATAAGCTTGCCAGAGTAGTTTGATGTGTTCGGTTTGTTGTTATAAAATCCACCCATTGTGCTGTACTGAGCGTAGTGACCATTTGGAGTCACTTGCTGCATTGGTTTAATAGAAGGATAATAGTCAACCGGAGGCCGCGGTGTTGTGTTCTGAACTGAGGGTGCTAGAGGTTGGTTATCCAAATGAAAGTAAGCAAAGTTT
This sequence comes from Scaptomyza pallida, assembly GCA_018152965.1. Classification (NCBI taxonomy): domain Eukaryota; kingdom Metazoa; phylum Arthropoda; class Insecta; order Diptera; family Drosophilidae; genus Scaptomyza; species Scaptomyza pallida. The sequence continues at coordinate 5,127,789 of JAECXP010000130.1, forward strand.
TCACTTTGTATTTGTTTTCTTCGGTCTTTCAGTTCCTTCAGCTGTTGTATAAGGTAGGGTAGTAAATCGCCCTGATGCGTTTGTTGCTGGTACCCAGCCGGTGGCCTTAAGCTAGTTGCGCTGGCTGCTCCGTAATAGCTGCCTGCAATCGGTCTAAAGTCATCTTCTAATGGAGGCGGCGGAAGTGACAAATTGTAACCTGTGTAGGCCAGAGTTGGTTTTTTGCCGCTTGTTGAAGAAGTTTCAGGCTGCCGTTGCTGCTGGAAATAAGCCTTATAGCCGGTTCCTGGACCTAGTTGGTTGTAGTTGTGATTGGTCTGTGTTTGCTGGCTGGGTGGCGTAAGATATGGATTATAGCCACCAAAACTATAGCCATTTTTTTGTATGAAGGGTTCATGAATTGGTGTATCAACAGAACGATAGTTACTGGTTGGCCACTTAAGAGCAGCATTCGGAAAAGGCCGCAATTGACGTGAGCGTCGTTTAGATTCACCTACAGCCGTATCATTGCCGTCTTCAATTAGATCGCTGTAATCTGTTTCCATATTGGAGAAATCGATATCGGATTGACTGACTTTCGAAGAGTATTTTTGCAACTGGTCGACTGCTTGAGCTTCCGTGCTGTCCTGCTCTTGTGATGTATTCAAGTTTTTCGAACTATTTTCTGTTTGGATATTGTTGTCGGTTGCAGACTCCGTGACCTCGCCGGATGTATTTGAATTGTTGGTCATTTCAGTAGGGGCTGCTGTTTCAACAGGCGTAGCCAATTTAAGTTCACTAACATCTCGTCGTTTGCGTCCCCTGTCTACATTAAGTCTATTATGTGACAGTTCGTGTTTAATTGTTTTGTCTTTGTCCAAGCTTTCGCTGTTTGCGTATAGTGTTCAGCCGAAAAGCATTTTCAGTCGGTTGGTGTGTCGTTTGGAGAATAATATAGAGATAGTGCAGTATGCATTGTATGAGAAAAAAGAGTAGTTCAATGAGTAGAAGAGAAATTTTAAAAAAGTTGTTTTCAAAACAAAGCAAAAATTACATTAACATAAAGTAATCGAATTAAATTTTGAAAGCAACTGCAGATAAAGCACTGGAATATGAGCACTAGCTACATGACTAATAACTTACCTGTAGGCAGTGCCGAAAGTATAGGAACCTATTTTTCCATGATTGGGTATAGCATTAATGCTAGCTTGGTGTAAGATGCCATCGCGATCCCTCTGAACTTGGCTTACTGTACTCGGTTGGCCACGATAAACACGTTGCTGGCGATCATTTTCCTCTTCTTCAACTGGTGGCAGTGTTTCCTGCGCCTCAGCATAAAGCTTTCAGCATAAAACAAATGTGCAATGTGTATATGATAGCAGCATTGTCTCTGACCGTGACTTACCTTCGCTATGTCCTCTTGTGATTCTAGGATCGATTTTGGTTGTCCACGTGACGTGACTAACGGATTTGGTGGAGCTGCCAGTTCTGGTGGTGGAGGTATATGCTGAACCTGAGCCTGTATGATCTGGGGAGGGGATCGATGATACTGGGGTGGCACTGTTACTGTCTTTTGAGAAGCTGCTGGGCTGGTAAAGGCTGCCCCGAAGCGAATGCGACTGGGAACATGTTGCTGTGGCTTATTTCGTGAGGAACCACCTACTTCAGTAGAGGTGGCCGACGTGCCACTGTTCACCACTTCGCAGCCAACGTTTCTTGGCCAGTCACATGTCTGCAGCTCATGTGAATACATTAAGCCCCCAGTGCAGCTTTCGAGTAGTGCACCGCCGAACACGCACACATAGTACTGTGTACAGTCCGTGGGATGCGGGTAGTATCCAAACTCTTCAGGACAATCGAAGCTGACTCCATTTGAACTAGTTGACTTAACATTGGTGCCAAAGCTGCGAGAGTTGGTTACGCGTGGTGCACGTTTACTTTGTGCACATATTGATCCTGCAAAATTGTAATTCATATTAAAGTTGTTAAGCAGACTATATTTATATAGAAAAAACTGTTTGATTAAACACGTGCCATAATTAGCAAAAAAGCCTATAAGAAATTGCTTAAAACGAAAAACAAATAATTTTAACCATGGAATATGCAATTGTACTGGGATCAACATGCACACTTCAAGTTTGAGCATAAAATACAAAGCATTAAAAACTAACCATAAAAGTTGTCTTTGTGCAAAAAAACCAAGCCAGGTCCATACCCACAATATACTATTCAAAATTATTGAAATCAAAACAAAAAACTGAAAGTGATTAGTAATTCAAATCGTTGCATTGAAACTATTTCGATGCAATCAACGTTATTGCAGTTTTAAAACTAAGCGAACATTACTCAGCAAGCCGCAGGGCATTGGCGCAACCAGTTGAAGCGGCTCGCCCAATCTATGGTCGCAATATAATAAAATTGGGGCGGAAGTTGTTTCTGCTTCTATTGCTCAGCATTTTAAGCATATATATTGTACTGACAGAAAAAACCACAGCTAATAAATTAGGCGGCTTGCAACACATGACAATTATGCCAGGAGTCCGCTTCGGCACGACATTAGTCAACCTTTGATTTTATTCTATTTGTAGTCTATAGGCCTTCAGCTTAGAATGTGCGGCATAGTGTACTAACGTTGTAACCACGTTACAAAACTGCTTTTGGAAGCCTATGCCCAATCGCTTTATAAACCACCTACACGGATGCAGACACACTCACACACACACACACACACACACACACAGACTGCAGCCCAAAAGTATAACGCTACGCTTTAAATGTTTCGTGAGCTTTTTACAAACAATAGCAAGTTTTAATAAAACGATCCATTAAGTTGCACTTTTGACCAGCCACAAAGTGGCACGAGAGGCACCTTAAGTATTTAAAGTAACATAATATTTTTGGCTTGTCGATATGCCTTTTCCAAACAAATTTACATTCACTTTTCTATTGTACCCGTAATTATTTTTTTTGGGTAGGTACAGGCTTAGACAGACACTTTTACCTTTTTATTATTATTATAATTGGGCGTAGATAAATCGTTAATTCCTATTGGACTCTGGCAACATATACCCTGTCTAATACATAGATACATTAAGAGCTCAACTGAACAAATTTTGGTTATTGCGCATATTAAAACTTTCAAATTAGTGAACTGTAATCAATTATTCGCTTCTTTACATTCTGTACTGAAAATAAATATATATATAGAAATAAATAATATATATATAGAAATATATTAACTGAAGATCTTTATGCATTCCTTGTTTTTGAAACAAACGATTATAATAGACATCATTTGTTAACAATAATGTCAAGGCTGCCGAATAAGATCTGTTTAGTATGCAACACGCACCGCAAATTGTGTAATTATCGCACTGAAGCGTCCCAGGTTTCAGTCTCGTCTGACAAACGCAGCACTGACCGACTATCTGAATGACTGATTTACGCTAGTAGCTGGTGGTGAGGCAAAAAGTAAGGTAATCACGTGCCAACGGCAATTGGCCATTCATAAGCCTAGAGTCACTATCGCCTAGGATGACATTTGTCTTAGCCATTGCCAGTACACTCTTGGCAACACAACTGTCGATTCATTGTTGCTGTTTTTACTTTCTGCTCCACTAAACAAAATGTGTACGTGGATTTGCTTAGCCAGAGTTAGAGCGTGGCTGGGTCGTTATGCAATGCACAGTAATTCGGCCATAAGCTTGTTTTTTTTCGTGGGTTTCTCGTTGCTTGTCGATTGCTTCGCTTTTGCTCTACTTGTTCAAAAATAAGTGCAACACATTACGCGACTTTTATTGAAAGTGAAGTACTATACAGCTTAAATAAAGGCAACACAACAAATACTCTCAAATTTTGAGTCGTAAATATTTTATGTATCCAGTGCAAATTATTTTCAAAATATAAAAAGCTTGGACCTTGAAGGAATTGCGTGAGGGTAGTAGTAAATAATAGTCAAAATAAAGGACTCTCATTTAATAATGATGGTTCTTGTTTTATGAGTTTCTTTCTTTAAGCCTTATAAGCTTTTTATTGCTCAACTTTCAATCGATTGCACAATAAAGCAAAAACAGCATTTAAGCTAACACACCAACTTTTTATAAATTTTGTGCTTTTGTTATTTCTTTTGTAGCAAACTGTGGGGAGCAAGGCAACGATTACCTTGCAAACGCTTTGCATGTGCGCAGGAAGTTGGTGATCGTCAGTTGAGACATTCCTCTCTAAAAATGTGCAGTAACACATTCACTTCCTGAATGTGTAGTCACGAAAAACGCCTGTGCGCAAACTTTTATTAGCTCAAGAATATCCTAAGAAAGGGTTGGGTTAGTCAGACGACTTTTAAGTCTGAAATGTATTACAAATAACAAGTATACAAACATATATCTTAAGGTGTTATGACTGTAAATCCAATTCAATTATAACACAAGCATAATACAACTTCATGGCACATGTGCAGATTTGAGCAAGCAATAAATTTTTGAGCTATCGGTCAATAACAAATAAATTATTTTATTGATATGCATCTCGAGGCAGGTTTTGGTATAATTAAAGATTTATGACCTAATAAATTTGTAGCTATCGGCTATGGCTCACTTGCACAATGCGCATATATATATTTATTTTTTTGAAATGTACTTTAATCAAGAATAAATCACTGTGAGCTGCCAACTGCATCTTTACTCTATTTTGTTCAAGACAATTGTCACAAGAATAATCCTATACTTCAGTGCCCCAATCTACTAGGATGCCTCCAGGCAGCACTGCAAAACAGCTTTCTTACGTTTTGATGGTATGTACCAAGCGTAAAAGTGAGAGCTTTGTATATTGGTACCCACTATTTAATGCACCACAAACAGGAAATATACCGCTCTTGAACACTCGCCTGGTTTTCGTTTTATTGCTACGGCTACGGCCAGCTGTAAGCCCCACTCTAAACATTGGTTACACTGGAGCGCCGCAAGTTTTTGGGTGTTACGTAACAGGGCTCTTGAATAGCATAACGTTGCCACATACATATATTCATTTTCCTTTTGTTTCTGATATACTTTTTTTTATTAAATGTGCGAATTATTATATGTTTTAAATAAAGGATCATTTTGACTAACCACTTATTTGATTTTTGAGCTTATGACTTGTAAACTTCAACTCCAAATGGTAACTTAGAAAAAAATATATATTTAACAGTGTTATACATAGGCAAATTTTGTTGCAGTTTTGTCGTTGTTAAGTCGCTCGTTACTGTTTTGTTAGATTTTCATAGTTTAATAGGACAGCCACCTGTTAATGTCATTGAGCGTTTGTACAAACTGCTTTAATTTTTGGCACGCAGCATGTGCGATGGCAATGACAACGGCGTCGATGACGGCCCGCCGTTTATTGTACGCAAAGCTGTCTCTGCCAATATGACACTTGTGGCACTTGATTTTTATCACATATGCTGGTTAAAAAATGTTAATTGGCAGTCAACTTTCGAATGCACTCTTATTTTGTTATAATAACCGTTTAAAGAATTTTTAGATCTGCGCTATTGATACACGTTCCTCTAGGTACTACTAGGGACCATATATATGACGTTTCCATTTAAGAATAGCCCACTTATTTTAACGCAAGATATGTTATGCTTAAGTTGGGATTGGGATAGGATATATGTTTCTATGTGCATGCTAACAAATACACTCTAACATGCTTCGATTAAATTGTTTTTGGTCACAGTGAATGTTGCCGAGCAACGCCAACTTCGACCACAACAAAAAGTTAAGCTAGTACGAAAAGTGGGTCAAACTGAGAATATTGCATAAGATGTAGACACAACACTCACCAACATACATACAGACATACATACGTACAGAGACAAGCTATTTGAAATCTTGCTGCTAGTTGCAGCAACTAGACCACGCGACGTCGACATTTCTGCCAACGACAACCAAAGCAAAAAGCGACAATTGCAACAACAACAACAACGGTCTAGTGTGGCGCAAGGCTTGTAGAGCGCATTTAAAATGCGGTGAGCCACGCCTGCTTCAAATCGATCACTTTCGCATACTTGTAAATCGACTCAGCCAGCTGAGCTGCAACAGCAACGCTGATGTGACCTGCAACTTTATACGGCGCAATGCTTAATGATTTGAGCTCAAGTATAGTATTTGCAATGAGCAAACTGCAATGCCTGCATCGGTTCATTTTTTAGTCTTCGATTGGTCCGCCGTCGTCCGTTTCGGGAGGCGTTGTATAGAGTTTCATCAGACTTCGATTAAGTAGCATTGAAAGCATACTCTGCAGGATAAAGTGAATGACTCTTTATAAGAGTAACAATGCTGTCAATGTACATCTTCAATATACATAACATACATTCATCGCTTAACGCTACAAAATTCTGAAAAGCCAGTAAACCATAAATTTGTCGAAAAATATTACCAAAAAGGAAAACAAAACACTAGCAAAAACAAAGTTTTCACTTTAATACCCGCAGAGTGTGACAGCATTAATTTACATAGCATATTTTAGCATATGCATACAAGTACAGAAAACAGTTTGAACATCAGTAAACTGCAGTTACTACTGGTCCACGGCCATGACGCTCATTTTTCAGTTCAATTAAATTTGAAAGAAAAACGCCCCATTGATTACAACAACGAAGAGGTCAAGGTGCTCAAATCTGTCAGTGCTGTTTGTGGCTTCTTCGTTGCCGTTTCCAGTGGAAGTCTCATGTATTCATGCGAGTGCCGCTGTGTTTTGTGAAGCGTTTATTATTCGTTTTTTTTTTTTTTGGTTTTTTTGGCTTTTTTCAACTCCGGACACTGCTGGCTTTCAATTATAGTGTCTGTGTTTGATGTTAATGTTCGAATAAAGATCAATTTAATTGTGATTGCATTCATATTTACATATTTGATAATGTGCAAAAACCTCATTATTAAAATCCGATTTGATTGCTTTACATCTTAAATGAACGTGGAAGGAAAAGTAGCATTGTTGCAGTTGTAAGCTTAAAAAGAATTTAACAGTTAGAGTGCAGCCATCAAATTGTCTTAAAATTCCGTTACTCTGATTTACATACCTAAAGCTTTCCTGTGGGTGTAAATGTAGCATCAAAACTGGTTTTTTTTATTGCAATTGTATTTTTAATATTTTGCAGGTGAGCAGACTGTGTTGAAATTTAAGTTAGTGGTACTTTGGTGTACCAAATTATCGACTTCCACATATATGCTATGGAATCTTATTGTATTCGGTTAAAAATAATTTCCAAAAAAAAACAGCGAAAACTCTTAAGTAAGGTCTTCATGAACATAATTTTCACGGTTATGTTGGAGAAGCCCGCTTAGGTAACTATTATTTGACCATAGACAACAACATAGTCAACTAATGATCGTATATTTGCTTTACAAAACGATGAAATTTCTTTAAACTTTGAAATGTAATACATAAACCACATTTTCTTGCGTGTGCTGTCGGATAAAATCATATGGCCTCGGCATGTTATATGCTAAAGGCACAAATTGACGAATAGGCTTGAAAGAATCTATTTCAAATTCAGAATTGCACATGCCATGAGCAGGGCATTGCTGTCATGCAGAAAACTGATTTAGGCTGAAGTATTTTTCCTATATTCCTTTAATTCAATAATCAAAGTCAGATTAAATATATTAGTTATTTAATATTTTTGTTTTCAAAGCGGAACTTAACCAAACACTGTTAAATATTTCCCTATGTTCAGATCAATTGTGTGCTCTACCTACAATGCAGTCAACGACAACAGGTTATTCCACTCCTTACCCCAAATACCAAAAGTCAAACAAAGGTGGCACCCACCCGTACAGCACCCCCAAATGGAGAGAACGAGCAATTCGAGCACCCCACGCCCAATACGATTACTGCAAGAGACAGAAGTAATTACTACAAATGTTTTGTAAAGCGTCAATTATTCTTATATGTATGTGGTTTGTGAACGGATAGTGAAACAAGGCTGCTGTACTTAAAATTAGACTGGTTTCCGTCAAGCTTAATTGATTCAGCCTTGTAAGTGTATGTTGCACCTTATACTGTAAGCAAACTCTAGTAAGCTATAAAAACAGAAGACTTTAAGCTTGAGTATAATTTTAAATTACGTTCTTAATTAAAAGTTCCTCAGCGCATTGATTTTTTAGTTAACACATATTGTAAGGCAAAACTTTGAAAAAACCAACTCGCTTATTATTTAACCATAGCTTTAGGCACACTTAAATTCTGATATCGGCGTAACGCATATATTATAAGATATTAATACACAGGAAAAAAAGCGGTACTAAAATAAATTTCAATGTTCTTAAATAGAGTGCTTCTTAAAACTGCATCTATGGTGCAAAATACAAGTAATGAATATAAAAGAGTTCTAGTATTTTTTTCTGTGTATCTTGCAAATGTATGCACATGCATATATACTATATACATACTATATTACTTTATTAGTATTTTACATTCAACAAAAACTTGCTGGCTGGGCATTAGAATTAAAAAGTGAGTGGAGTCTTTGTTGTTGCTCCACTGTGTCCGGTCTGGCGCTTTTGAGTTTTCGTTAAATCCCATTTTGGGTGTGCCGACAAGACACAATTATAAGTCAAATGCGCATACGTTGATTCATTAAACAATCTCTAACAATGTTCAAAGTATTTCCTATGTAAAAATTTACCTTAACAATTTAGTGGACCTGGCCTAGCAGACTGTAACTAACTGATCTGCTTTAAATAGCGGAATTACTTCAAATAGGTTAGTAATGAACTTTTATTTTATTGGTCCCCATTCAATTATTGATATTTTTGCGTTTATTTAGCTTGGCTTGCGTTCTAAAAGCTAAAGCTGGCAACCAACTCAGGGTCACCACCAGACGCCTAGGCAAGACAGCTGCCGCCTATAAAAGGCGATCAGTCTCGACTATGCTGCTATTGCGCAAACGTTTGACGCCAACGAGAAGATAAGTAGAAAAACAATTATTGCGTCTTAGTCGGTCCGCTGCAGACAAAAAGCTAAACACGTCATAAAAAGAGCAAAAACAATCGAAATAAGCATTAAGCAAATAAGTAAAAAGGATTTGGTTAAAAAGCTCAACTAAAAGTTACCCTGGTCATTTCAGCTTGATGTATGTTTGCACAGAAAAGGGCTGCACTACGTGACCTATCTTTGATTTGTAAAGTCCCCGGTTGATCATAACCGATTTCTTTTAGTGTGTGACAGCTTCCTCTTTTTGAAATTTTTTTAAAAGTTGTATTATATTGGGTCTAATTTAACTAAATTTGCTTTACTGCGAAAGGATGAAAAAATAAGTTTCAATATAAATTATAAAATATTCGTTACTTATGTTGGAAAAACTATTTACCATTAACAAAATCAACATTGCATTTCGATATAAAATGCCATGGGTAAAACGGTCAAACAGCCTTCACCTTTTCGACAGTCGTTTTAATACGCAAGCACAACAATAAGATACGTTTTTTTACATGACATCAAATAAGATATCGAAATGCTTAGCTGCAAAGCGCATCGGGGTCACTCGAATATACCAAAAAACAGTTAATCAAACCTTTAAACATTGCAGCTTACAGCTTTTCAACTTTATTCAGACTTTCGTGTTGCGAATATGCATAATGGAAATTTTAAACCAAGGAAAGTGGTTACTTACTAGTTAAGTTTAAATGCAGTTGGCAAGAGCAGTTAAACAAGCTTCACCCGTTTTTCTGTTGTGCCGTTGAACTTGAACACACTCCACACATGGAGAGTCAAAAAAAAAAACAACAAAAATTTAGCTTGCAAAAAATTATCAAAGACACACACGAAATTTTTATACCCTTAACCCATAAAATGGGTAAATAAGGGTATAATGGTTTTGTGCAAATGTATGTAACAGACAGAAGGAAACATCTCCGACCCCATAAAGTATATATATTCTTGATCAGCATCAACAGCCGAGTCGATCTAGCCATGTCTGTCTGTCCGTCTGTCTGTCTGTCCGTCTGTCTGTCTGTCTGTACGAACGCGCCGATCTCAGAGACTATAAGAGCTAGAGACTTCAAATTTGAAACTTAAGCTCTCCTAAACCATGAGAAGATCAGTTTGTTTTGAATTTTCGATAACACTTCTGGTTTCCGATATACACATGTGATCGATAACAAAAAATCTTCAATTTCAAAATTGTGAAAATGAGGTTTAAAACTATTGATAAAATAATGAACATTTAAAAAATTTGGTCAAAATCGGTTAAGAAACACCGGAGATATCGCAGTTTGAAGTTTGGTCATATTGGTCACTGATTAAACACACATAAGTAACTGTAAGCGTTAAGTATCGGGTTAAGGGTATGTCCTAGTCGGGATTTCTCGACTAGAGCCTCTTACTTGTTTTAATTAAAAAACTGTATTGTAATTACCGTATAACAATTGTGTAACTTACGGAACCGTAAGAGTTAACTTTACTATTGTTGGGCAATTTTCTTTCTGTGCAATTTGCCCTAAGACGACAGACAGTCGAATGTTAGCTCAGAAGGACATGACTAAAGCTATTGCTGTGTAATAAGCTTAAAGGAGAAGCATTGCTCTGCGCAAACTAGTTTAACTAAAAAGACTGGGTAGTTACATACAAGTATATTTTTTCATGATGGCCTCTAAACGAAATAAAATAAAAAATTTAAATAACGGAAATTTCTCAATTTCTAAGTTTGTAACCAGGATTACACATTTGATCTAATGATTGTGAAGAATTTTGCAAAATAAACATTTACCCAATAAAGTTAAAGCTTTTGTACATGTTTGTTATCATCTATTAATTATACTTATATCCCTTTACAAGCAAAAATTTTTTAAAATGTGAAATGAGGCAGGCAATTTAACTAAGCACTGCGACTTTACGGAAAGTTTGTGATATGTGAAAATGTTAAATAAACAATTTATTTTTAGCATTGTCGCAAAAACATGTTATAATCAAAATTCCCAATAAGGTTGATAGAGGGATGTGTCAGACAAGCGGTTGAACACCAAAGTCAAGGTTTGATGAATTGATTTTAAAGATGTATGGAACGCTCAGCGAACTTAATACTCTTTCTTTAAGTTTATCAATGACAAATTTCGTTTACTTAAGAACATTTTTGTTAAATTGGGAGTTCATATTATGTCTGTCTATTGATAACTCTATGAGTTATAACGTGTTTCGCAGCGTGAAGGCATAAGCGGATATCATTTGTTAAAAATTATTTGCTGTTGGATTTTATCCGGTTTTCTTTGTTGTCTGTGTTAGTTTAACATTTTTCAAGACTTTTTGGTCAGATAAATAAGTTAAGAAAAGAGTAGCGTTAACTGATTGTTTGATTATAAGCAGCTACTGACAGAAAAAATTGAAGGCCAATGCCTAATCATGCGTCAATCGATGCCAAGCTTGAAATATCTACAATGTGAATTTTTACCTAAGGCTATTGTAGACCTTAGCTTTTGGTTACTGCCCCCTTGCTAATACAAAAACAAAATACATGTTCATATGTTTATACCTACATAAACATATTTATTAATATTTTTATAGTTGTTTGTCAATAAACCAAAAATCATCTGACTACCATCCTTCCCAAAGCTAATAAAAATTTAAAAAACAACACACACATAATTTTTTCAAGTCAGGGTCAGAGGAGAACATCAAGTCTCCACGCTACATGTGTGTTTGTACGTGCGCCTTATCGGTGTCACATTTATTACTTTGAGCTATGTTATTGTCAGAGCATAAGTAAGACAACGAACGACAAGGATAGAGAACAATGAACATGTAATGTATTATTCTTTGTGTATAATCAGCTCAAAAGCATCGTCAGAAGTGCAAGAAGGCGTGTAGAAGACAGCCACTGCTAAATCTATAGAGGTGGCGAGGCTGAGTGGTAAGTCTGCGTTAGCCTGCATAAAAAGCAAAAGAATGTAGTACATTGTCAGTGAATCCTACGCAGTGTTGATGGCACTTCGAATACCTGTAGCATGTCCAACGTTCCCTAAGACGACTGAACAAATTTATTGCACAAATAAATAAATAACTTTTGACGTTTATTTATGTATACACTGTATATCATACAATGCGTCATTATTAATTACTCAAAGTGAATTGATAATCTTACTTTTCCAATGATATCACTATTAAGTGAAAAAATTTGCTTAAGAAAAAAAAATAAAAATATATATTCAAAGGGAATTAGCAAGGAATTTGTAAAGCAATCTTTCAATATTTGATTGCTCAAGTGAAAAATAAAGCATATAATGTGCCACACAAGGCAGGAATATTTTTACAGAATTTCATGGTTCCTAACGCATTCAAGTAAATTAAATATAAAAGTTCAATGACTTCGGTTACGATTGTTATTGTCTGTATGAATTGTATGAATTGTACGACACCAATAACCTATAAATTATATTGCCAAGTCGCTGACGCTTGATTGGCTATTTGCTCAATGCAGCAAAAGTGCATCAATAATTTTGTTTTAAAACAAATAAGAAGCACATGCGACTAGACCTAATGTCATCAAACTGCTTGTTGTGATTGGAACCAGTTGTTAAATGTTTTTGCTTATTTTATTTTATTATTTTGTACGTCTCCCTCATCGCTGTGGTGGCATTGACAATGTTGCTGCCACATCAGGTTCCAGCTGTGATTAACCAAATTGACGCCGTCTTTTTTGCAATCAGCCAAACCACTAAGTTAAAACTTGAATGTCGGCACCAGACTTATTTGGCAACTACAAACAATTCAGCAAATTCAACTAGCTGTTTGCAGTTTTAGACTTAGAGTTCAAATGTTTGAGATGTGAATAAACTTTTGATGACCCATCTTCTGAGAAGCTTCGATACTTGCATAGATACGGTCGATTGGCTTAACTGACAGGCTCTTGCGATGATTTATCGTCTTCAGTATGCTGAAAAGCATTAATACTTAATAAGTTCAGTCTGAAACTAATTTTTTTTCTTTTAATAGAGCAGGCAAACGCTCGACAGCCAGTGCCTTATGTAATAGCCACTATCATGATTAATCGATAAATACGTTGTCACTGTGGTGCCAACATCAGGTTAACAGCAAAAGTAGTGAGCTTTGGTGGGTAGTGAAAGTGAAAGGTTAACACTGCATATGCTGCATAATAAATATTTGAAAAATTGTAAGCAAGCCTATAGTCGTTAAATGCGCAGCCAGGAATAATGCGGTTTCAGCCCGTTACTCAAAAAGATGCCCTTGGTGGCCTTGAGTGTCGAAACTGCCCTCACATTACACATACATACGTACATACATGCGAATACAATAACAACAACGATTAACAGTTCGAAGAGTTGCATCGTTGCGAACATGCGATTCCCTTGAAAACAAAAAGACATATACACAGAACTTAGCCAAACCTTATAACTCAACTGAAATGTTTTATGCCAGTATCTGATATATACATATGTAGTATACGTTATAAATGTATTTAAAATAATATAAATTTTATAAATTAAAAGCAGTAGCACATTACCAAGGAACGTTAATTTGTAAACATATATAATGCCTTCAACACGAATTTGCAGGCTTTGGTGTACCTATTTGATTAGACTGTGTGTGTCCTTGCCGCTTTTGCACGCCCAATACCCATGACGCTGGCACAATCATTTTGCAAGCATGCCTTTCTAAATTTTTGTGAAGCATTTTCAACCTTGGGTTGCTGCTTCATATTGTGACTGATACGTGTACATATGTAAGCATTGTGCTAAATAAGATTACATACTTATTCTTATGTGTAAGTACTCATATTTTAAGTTGTATGTTAAGTTTGGGTTTACCGGGTATACTTCATATTATCACAGTAAAATGCAGAGTAAATAGTCGTTATGGGAAATCAGATCACATACTTCTTTACAATGATGTATGCATATGTGACCAATTGCGATATGCCTCCGCCCCTTTATCAACATATACAAACAAACAAATGTATAATGTGGATTCGGTAATTAACAGCTAGTGCACAGAATGGCCCAAAGCTTTTTAAATCAATTACAAAGACACGGTGTAAAGTAATCTTAGTTCATATGTACGTAACTATCACGGGTGCGCGCTAACCTAAAAGTTATAGTATGTTAGGAGCAACGAGCCGTAAATGAAACACGCATAAAATAATCATAAAAATTAAGCGTCTTACGCAATCCCATCTGAGTATTCAGCCATAAGTGAAGAAAAGAGCAATCTGGATGCAGGTTTGTCCGGAGACAGGTGTTAGAGTGTTAAGTAGAGCAGACGTGCCAGTCAAGGCAACTTGCTGCTATTTCAAGTAACGATTTATAGAGATGTCAAAAGTTTTAATATATTTGGTTGAACATGTTTAGAGAGTGCAGCCATGTTCATTGCGCATTTGAACAATGTTGCCCGTAGACAATTAATGTCTACCTGTTGTGTGGACACAATGTTATAAAAAGAAAAGTAATTCAAGGTGAGCTGCCCCATTACCAATAAATTGCATAAGAGACAATCACATAGTGAAAATTTGTTGGGATGTTGGGTTGTACCAATATTTTATGCCTTTAACTCACTCATAATTAGTAACACAATTGAAGCCAGTTAACGTTATTGCTAAAACTTTAAAGATAAGAAGTCATAGACCCTACCCTACCACCTATCACTGTGTTTGAACTACGTACGCGAATTCACCTACACGATACATGGGCTATGTACATACATATGTACATACTTATGAATATTCACCGCGCGTTTGCATAGTTTACTAAGGCTTTGGTTGTGCTCGGGCTGTAAGTGGAAAAGTATAAAAAACGAAAGTGCGCCGCAGCAACAGCTACCAGCGCTGTAAGCTGTATTACGCCACATGGTTGTAGTTGTGTATATGCATTACTCTCAAATTACATTTGTTTAGGAGTAAAAGCAAGGTAAGCTTGTTGTTTTTTTCAACTGGTCTAATAATTAAATGACGCCCTTCCGCATTTTAAAACATATTCCCACGGCGTGCATTGACGCCATCCTCAGTTTTGCAGGTAGTATTTAAATATGCTCTTTCAACACTTTGTTTTCTTATAATTTCCTCGCAATAAGCAATGTAAATTATGTGAAACTTGACAATGTGGCATTATTGATACTGTTTAAAGTGCTTCCAGGCTTAATCAATTATTAAAATACATTTATTCACATTTAGAAGCGACAATTTGTTGCTGCGTGTTTGGAAGTGTGTCTTTATGGTGTTTATTGTACCTGCATTCAATTAAAATTGACCATAGCTAGAGTATACCTTGAAGCCGTTCTTCCTACAAACATACTTAACAACTCTTTCGCAATATTCAACAATGGCCAGTGTAAAAATAAAATCAACAGCTCAAACAAGACTAAGTTATTTCAGTCTAAGCAGTTTTATGAAAATGAAAGTTGAATAAGCAGTGAAACAATACTGTACTAGCTTAATAAAGGCGAAGAAAACGAAATAAAAACGTGCACGTAATTTTATATTGCCTTTGCTTGTGTATTTTTGTCATGCTTCCAATAATATTTATTTATTTATATACAAATCTTTTATATGAAAATATTTATTTATTTGTTATGTAGGTTACATCGATACATACGTAAAAAGATAGTACACAAGCAACATAACATACATATGTTTTTATAAGTTGGTGCATTTTCAAAAAGTGTGAGTGTGTTAGATATTTCAATTTAAGCATTTAGTATGCAAATTTGAAAATGTCTTTTATTTATATTTTGTTTTCGGGTTTTCGGTTGTTTAGAAAACATTTAAGTGAGCATTGGTGCAAACTATTAACAGTTATTAAAACCGCAATTTGTTTGGTAACATATATACATTCACTTATTAAAAAAACTCTTTCAATTCGTTCATGGCACTCAAGTCACTGTTGTATGCAATTAATATCTATGCCATAAGCTGGCAAGCTGATTGGCATAGCTTACATAAGCCAGATATCTTGTGTTTCGTTGAGTGGACAACGCAAGCTGACCAATCGCTATGGTTTTTTGTTATGCTTCAAAATTATTGTGTTACATATTTTTCATATGAGTATACAAATGTGTATATGTTGTGCAAATGGATCAAGTAAGCGTACTGATTGATATACATATATTAATTTTGTTTTAACAACAATCTGTCACAAATGATAATTCATTATTTTGTAGAAACAATTTATTTTGACTAATTGTATAACGAATTATACTTTCAATAAATTTTTGACAAATAAATATGTTGTGTTCCGAAAACTTCTATAAAAACAAATACATATATAGCATTTGAATTAATTGAATCAATTTTTGGAAACATAGTTTTTAATGCATTCACATATAACTCACACATTTTTCAAAAATCAAAATGGTACGAAAGCTGAATTTTATCAAACTACTTAAATAGACATCACTTTTTGTTTAAGGTTTTAAAGATTTTAACTTTACCTTAATCGAAACGAGTTTCAGTTCCTCACTATTTTCCCCCGATTAAAATACATTTCCATAACAAAATGTTGGACATTTTTCAGGCGTCGTTTGGCTTGTCAAATATACAATGAATAGATAAATGGTGTGCTAACTAAAATGTTAAAAGCGTATCTGCCTTATTAACATATCATGGGCTGTCTTTTTTAATAAATTTTTTATATTCAGCGCATAGCCTTTTCAGAGTACTGAATTTTTTATTAATATTTAAGCGATCGGAATTTGCTCAAATTCTTTAAAGCAATTTGAAAATTTAGAAATAAGATCTTTCTCATTTAGTAAATGTTATTGGACAACGTTAAGTGTGACGTTACACATAAAACAGTAGTTAAGTGTTGATTTTAGTCTTGGAAAAATCCTGCTTTGTGTTGTTCTTAAGAGCTGTTAGAACGTTTTTTCCATGTGTACTCTGCCAGACGAGGTGATTCAGCTCTCTTGCTGTCTTAAAACTGTTCAGCTTGATGTTAACGTGTTTCAGCTGAGCATAACTGTCAAGTCGACAATGCACAAGATTACTAAGCAACCAGTTTGTGTCTTAAGTCATTTGATTTTTTGAGCATGATGTCAAATGGCAAACTCACCTGTTTCGAATAACAATAGGCATAATCCCAGAAGCCAGTACATACTTCGTCGATGTGTTGAAAACTGCATGTTGCTGCCTTTATTGCGCATCACCGTAACTGTAACTTTAAATTTTTGTGTTGTTGTAGTGGGGCTTTTTTAGGTTAATTCACAGAATTTGAAACACAAAAATGCAAGCACAGGCCGACAGTCAAACGGCACGGCACCAGCAGCCAAAAATGCCAGTCTCTACTGCAAACAAAGGCTAGATTTGTTTTGTATGTAGGTAGACACGTAAGTTAGTACGAAGACAATGTCGTAATCTTTTAATTTAGATATTTTTGTTTTTTTAGCTCTTGTGTTACAGTTGTATTTAACTTTTTGCATTTTTGTTACCTGCGACTGCACTTTACTTCAGTTTTGAATCTATGTTAGGCTGCTGCATTTGATTATTATTCGCACATAACTTAATTTCAGATTACACACACATAGGCAGACTTTAATTTTAAAACCGTGTACTCATTCCATTTGTTTTTAAAGGCAGTGTTGTCTGATTTCTTTTGTTATACGCCAAGTGAGCAACAGTTGGTTATTAAGAAAAGCATAAATGATATACATATGTTTAAAATTTAAAAAACAATTATAATAAATCTGTGGCTAAGCAGTCAGATTTAAATTTTGCACGCGCTTTTCACTGTCGCAATACAAAACCGGAGAAGCATGCACAAGCAAGTCAATGTTTGGCAAAGAAAATGTGAAGCAAAATAAAATAAACAAACAGCAAAACTTAAGAGTTTTTGTTTTTGTTGATGTTTTTCTTGGCAAAACTTTCTTTTTAACGTCAAGCCAGTCTGAATAAGTTTGTTGTAGCTTTTTCGCGCACACACGAGCGTTTTTTGAACTATAAAATGCAGTTGTGGCTGCTTTCTATATATTGGTTAGTTCACTGCAATAGTCACGAATCATTCGGTACGTATCTTGTAAGCTGATAAACACATTTATATGCCAGATATGTTGCATATATTTTCAATAAATTTTTGTTTTTCTTTTGAAACCGTTTTTAAACTTTTTAAACGTATTATTTGGTTATCCAGGCTATTGCAACAGTAAAGTTAACTCAGGTAAACCCCTTCTTACCGTGCGCTTAAGGGAACACGTCCTAGTCGGAACAAACAACCAACGAGACTGTGCGCGGCAAGTGCTTTAAGTCACTCAGCTGAGCCAGGTTTCGACGCCAAGATGTTAGTTAACAGTACCACTGTTACTGTTACTACTGCTGTTGTCTTACTAAGCCATGTTGATGCCGTTTGCTTTGAAGGTGTCTCTTAAGCTTTTGAAAGTAAGAGTAAATGTGTTTAGCTCAAAAAAGCTTTCCTGGGCATGTACACCAAATAGTCAACACAAGTTAAGTGTAGTTCAATCTTTATGATTTCGATAGAACAGGAAATTAATATTCATATTGAAATCTATATGAATAAATGGAAGCATACTTTAACATAAATGTTTATTGGTATAGAAAACCATATATGTTTTTAATTTTTATTTACTTATATTCATTTTGTATACCCATCTTCTACCTCTCTTAACTGTGAATCACTATCATGCGTTATGCGCAATGTTACATAGACTAACGCTTTGTAAATTCACGTCATTGTGAGACAAAGAATTGAAAGTGAAACCGTTGAAAAGCAACGGCAACGGACAAGAACTGGGCCGAATCACTAGACCAAAACCAAATCCCACAAATACTTAAAACATAAAAAAACGACTTGCGTATGAGACTGGGTACATACAATGCAATGAAAAAGACACACACTATGTTTCATACCTTGTATCAATATAAGAAATATTAATAATTTTACATTTGGGTCAAAGCTTTCCTAAACAAGTTGGTAATCTTAATGTTAAGTTACAAGTACTTTAAAGTTTGGCCAAATTAGTGTAAGCTTTATGTCCAAATTCAACTGCAAATTATGATATTGTCCCCTAATGTCTTAATTGCAACACCTAGCCAGCAGTTAACGCTCCAAGTCGTTGTCAATAATAATGTTTTCGTTATTTTTATTTTAATACTGAATTACAAAACCATGCAGAAAATAAGGCCAAATTCAAAATGCTGTGAATTTTGCTCATTAAATTCCTTGAAAATATTATTCTCACTTGACAAATGTATTTTATAGTTTCTGAATACTATAAAAGCGCTATAAGGCGGTTATTCTTCAACACAATTGGGTGCTATGAAGTGCATGGGTGTCCCTGGTAGCTTACTTAAAATTATACACAATCAAATTAATAACACATTGGTCATTGACAAATCTTCAAAAAAAAATAAGTGCTCTGGACAATAAACCGTTAAGTATTTAACCTTGATAGCTTCCCTGTTAACTTTTATATTGAACGTTGTATTGTAAGCTCAAAAACAAACATATGTACACACATACGTAGTACGTACATGAACAAATTCACATTTGTAACGGCCTTCAAAGCACAAATTCATTATATTTATGTACTTGATGTGGTCGAAATACTGATCTATTGTATTCGTTCAGCCCAGTTCAGCCCGAAATGGGAGTGTTGCATTTGAAAAAAAAAAACTTACCATCTAATGACCGTGATCATTAAAAAAGAGATTTGGAACGAGCTTAACAAGTCAGGAAGTTAAGCCTAGTATTTTCCATAGTAAAAAACTGAAAGTTTGCTTGCAAAAATCGAACAAAGGAAGCGTTGCTTAAAGCACAAAGATAACTATTAAAAAATTAATGTTTAAAGTTTTAATAAATAAAAGGACGGTCGTATAGAAACTTGATTTATTTTTGGCTAATTTATCTAGCTTGCGTGATCTCGTTTCCAACGCAAACACTAATGAGATTGATAAAATGTGTTTGTAAAACTTAAAAGCAATTGAAATTTTGAAACACAGATGGTCTTATGCATAAAAGTTTTTTTTTTTTTGTATATTAACTGTCTACAAAAACACGCATTTTAAGCAATTTTAGAACATTTAATATTAAAACGAAGACTTGTATTGTTAAAGATATATCATCAGTGTCCGTGTTACGTTCCAAAACTTGCTTTGAATTTCGGTTAAGATTAGACTCTCCCACCAACCAAGGCAACAAAGCAAACTTTTCAGCCACAGTTAAACAATTCGAAATCAGAACAGTGTCTGAAAAAACAGCAACAATGTGAATGCAACGACAACAAAGGTAGCAACCAACTTGCTGACCTTCTCCGCGCCTTGAAGTGACTGTTTCGCAATCACTGACTGGGCGGCTTCTTAGCGCTACAATTTTTGTATTGGGTCCCATAGCAGCTGAGTATTGGTGCGCGTACTGCAATTTCGTATGCATATGGAAGCAGGCAAGCAAGCACGACCGCGCCATTTAAATTGTAGCAAAAAGTAACTAGAATATACAAAAACCGGCTAGTAGCTTATACAGATAATACACTCTACAAGAGTATATTACGGCAGCTGCAAACCTAAACCAGCTGACCAACCACGCCCTGCCTGGGCAGATTTAAATATTAGTTCAAATAAAAATAGTTAACCAAATCTCACTTGTTGATTTAAAGTGCAACTTGTTACTATGTATGTTAATATGATAAACAATTTTTCTAATGTATTAACTAAGGAAACTTACCTTAATTGAATTGTATATATTATATGATTTTATATAATATATGTATACATAGATTCTATCGTATTCTATGCCAAAATTATAAGCCGTGATTTAAGTTGATGGTAGGATCTACCTTTAAACTTAGTGCCACAAGTCTGCAAAATGCACAAAATCAGGCCTTTCCATTCAAGTTTTATTTATTTATTTACTTTTATACACTTCCAAATTGTACTATGATTTTGTCATAGAATCAACGCCGACCATTAATAGAATATACATATATTCTTGATCAGCATAGAGAGCTGAGGGCATAAAGACATCATATCATATACACAGTTGCCATACAGATTCAAGATCTCTTACAAGATTATACTATGTCTTTTCAAGTGTATATAATATTTGGCATGCCGAATAAAGCCCGAATACAGATCCGTTCAAAGCCTAAACAAGTTTTAATCAAAGTTTATGTTTAACAATTTCATTGTAATGGTAAGGCATGATATTGTTTTCCTTTAGGTGTCTTATCCCAAGTGAATTTATGGAACAGGAGAAAATTCTGGTGACTGTGCTGTTTTCTTAACAAGCAATAACCCGCACACAAACAAAAAGAATTTGTCACTCAAAGTAAATGCCAATAACTTGTCGATAGTGCATGCAGCTGTGGCCTGAATATTTTCTGCAATAAGTTGGCATTTATTAAATGGGAGACACACCCTATATAAGCGTTTTGATTATGTTTGCATTTATACAAACTAACAAACAAACTGCAACATAATATTTAAGATTTAACTTATAATAATGTTAATAAATATATGTAACTTGATTGTGTGTTTTTTCAGATGGTTCACTCACATGTTTAATAAATTATATTGTTTTACTTTTTTTTTAAATTACGAAGCGCACTAATCTGGAAGCGTTTCAATTACATCTTGAGTCCTCACTGAACCTCGACACTCCATTTAATACAGAGGAAGACATAGATGAGGCTCTCGAATCGTTCACGCAAAACGTCAAGGCTGCAGCTAATATGGCCACTCGATCCCCATCTCGAAGGCCTGTTGCAGACGGAGTCCCGATCCCTGTTGAGATTCTGCTGCTCATTGCGGAGAAGAGGCGTCTACGAACCAGGTGGATAAGGTCTCGCCACCCGTTGGACAAGGCAAACTGGAACAGAGCGAAGACAAGGCTCCATCGTCAACTGGTGGAACACAAATCTGCATGGTTCGATGACAGACTTGCCAACACTGGAGTAGATAGTGAAGCAACGCACTCGCTTTGGAAGGCTACGCGCGCTATCAAAAGGCGTTGTGCAAGAAAAGCGCCACTGGTGGATATTAACGGTTCATGGTGTAGAACTGATTTGGAGCAAGCGGAGACGTTTGCTGCGCACCTCGCCGAACGATTTCAGCCATTCAACCTTGCTAGCCTTCAGCAGGTGGATGAGACACATGAGCAGCTGACCCAAGCGCTTCAAATGGACCTGCCTATCAAGCCGTTTGACCCCAGCGAGGTTATTGATATCATCGCGCGTCAAAACTCCAAACGAGCGCCAGGCCATGACGCCATCTGCAATGGCACTTTAAAGGCACTGCCCAATTGTGCAATACTCTTTTTGGCTAGGATATTCAACGCCATCGTAAGACTGCAACACTTCCCTCCTCAGTGGAAGCTCGGGATAATATCCATGATCCAAAAACCTGGCAGGCCGGAAAGGGAACCCCGCTTCTTATCGACCAATCAGTCTACTCCCTTCAATCTCAAAAGTGTTTGAGAGACTGATTGCAGCCCGTATGGTCGGAATTTTAGAAGCCCAGGGGATTATTCCTGCTCATCAGTTTGGATTCCGTGCCGGACACAGCACCATCGAGCAGCTTCATCGAGTTGTCGAGCAAATCCTGATTGCCTACGACAACAAGGAGTTTTGCAACGCCATATTTCTGGATATCCGGGAAGCGTTTGACCGAGTGTGGCACACCGGTCTCCTGGTAAAAATTAAGAATACGCTGCCTGCGCCATATTTCGGCCTACTGAAGTCCTATCTGGAGGGTAGGCGTTTTTCAGTCCGTTTCCACTCGGCACTCTCTGCTGAGCATAATGCTGCTGCCGGGGTACCGCAGGGAAGTGTCCTTGGCCCACTGCTGTACTGCTTGTATAGCTATGACATGCCGCAGCCAGACGACAGCGTTTTCAGGAAGTCAATGCTAGCCACATTTGCTGATGATGTGTGCGTCACATATAGATCTAGATGCGAACACGATGCTGCGGACGGCATTCAAGACTACGCAACACGATTTGCAGAATGGGCTAGACGATGGAACATTGGTATCAACAGTAGCAAATCCACCAACGTTTGCTACACCCTCAAACGGAAAACACCACCGGCCGTGCTTATAGAGGGGGCCAATGTACCGCAGGCAACCTCGGCAAAATATCTTGGAGTAATGCTGGATCGCCGACTTACTTTTTCAAAGCAGGTCACTGCCATTAGACAGCGCATACGTTGTTCAGTGAAAAAACACTATTGGCTGCTCTGCTCGCGCAGTAAATTGTCGCTGAACAACAAGGTGACTATCTATAAACAAATTATAGCACCCATTTGGAGGTACGGGTGCCAAATTTGGGGCCTGGCTTGCGACAGCCAAATCCGCAGAATTCAGGCTGCCCAGAACAGGGCTATTAGGATGCTCACCGGCTGCGAGTGGTATGTTCGCAACAACACTCTGCATAGAGATCTCAAACTGCCTACCGTCTTTGA
The DNA here is from genome assembly GCA_018152965.1 of Scaptomyza pallida. Classification (NCBI taxonomy): domain Eukaryota; kingdom Metazoa; phylum Arthropoda; class Insecta; order Diptera; family Drosophilidae; genus Scaptomyza; species Scaptomyza pallida. The sequence continues at coordinate 5,151,153 of JAECXP010000130.1, forward strand.
CCAGATTAACAAGCATTCCAGTCGCTACAACGAGAGGCTTGGGCGACACAGAAATGCGCTAGCAAACGCTCTGACCAGATCTCGCCCACCCAGAAGGCTCAGAAGAAGACAACCGAGGGACCTAGTGCTCCGATCTGCGCCAAGTACAAGAAGAAACTGATACTTCAGTATTTGTAGATTTGTAAATTGTTATTGTTATTTGTTATTGTTATTTGTAATTGTTATTTGTAATTGTTATTTGTTTTGAACCAGATTAAGCTAATTGAATTAGCCGGAGCGCCCAATAGGGCTGAATGAATAGAGATAAAGGTCACAGGTAAAGGGTAATTAGGCTCCCTGTATACCTTAATAAATAAAAAAAAAAAAAAAAAAAAAAAAAAAAAAACTTTTTTAAGAATATTCAGACTTTCTAATTGATTCTTTACTTGGGGGGCTTAATTATATATAATAATATAGGATGCGATCGATCTGCCGATCGCGAATCACTTATCTGCGGCACTCAAAGCATTTCTTTTAATTGTTAGCCCAAAAGTATACCTTATTAAGCGTTCTGTAAGCTTAGATTCATGAATTAAAGGCCATTTTCGCGAAACTTGTGCAGTAGTAACAAATATTGATTATCTTCGCATACGTCAAAAGGATTTATAGGACTTTTTGCTATTAATTTATTGAACTATATCTTTACTAAATTTTTAGTTTCTTTAGTATTATTATAATTTAACAAGTCCATTTTTGTGTGACGAGCGGCTTTTTAATTAGTTTTAATAGTTTTGGTTTGGTAGGTCAATCTTCATTTGAATTTATTAACTAATTTATGCAAGGATTGCAAGCAAGCTTTTACAAAATATGTAAAAGTACTGCATACTTTCATGCGTCACACATTACAAGTCCAGGTACATACTCGTATGTGTGTGTCTTGTTTACTTACTGTTCGGTTGAGATACAATGGTCGCCCAAGTGTCTAATTAGTATATATATGCAGCTATGCAGAAATCTGCTTAATAAATATATAACACGATTTAACTAAATTCATAATCACATACGGCAAATAGTTGGATAATATTGCATACTTAAGACAGAAAACGAAACAGTAGATCAAAGTTTAAGTTTATATATTAAATGTTTATATATTAAACGTTCTTATTATATTCTTTTTATATTCTAGTCACCATATACATATGTATATGCGCCTGCATATATTTTTTCCAATATTTAAAGGTACTCAAAAACATACATAAAAGAACAAGTAATTATGTTTTTATTTACATATCACTACACTACTTTCCCTTAAATGTCACTAAATAAATTCTTTAAACTTCTGAACAGAATAAACTATGTACAAACATACATATATAAAATTATATGTATGTGTGTAGGTATGCCTGTGTGTATGTACCAACCACGTACATACATATAAACTTTTTATCCTCATTAATGAAAAAAATTGTAACTAAGATAGCAAAGCAAAGAAAGCAATACACTTACAAATTCAAATACATTGTGGTTCAAATAAGCATTAACAATTTTGTTAAAAAAACAAAAATAAAAACAAGAGCCGCAGCTAAGGGGAATGCCTTATAAAATAATATTCACATAGGTGTGTGTGTTGTTAAGTGGTGTTGGTGCGTGTTAGTGAGGCAAGAATGGAAGCAAAGAGAGAAGCAAAAAAAACAGAAAGAAAGAAAGATCACACACACAGAGCGCACAAATACATACAAGCTGAAAGAGAATTGTGTGCGCAAGAGAACGTAAAACCCTATAAAACGTTCGTATCAAGCACAAGCTTAATACAAAAATAAAAACCCCAATAAAATACTACAGTTGCGGAAAACAACTAAAGTATGGCATACATACATTTATAAATATTTATCATATACATGTCTTTGTACATAAATAAATATGTGTGTTTGTATTAACATATTTATGAATATTAACATGTACATATATATGTACGTGTGTATGTATCAAAGTGATTCCACAGACACAGCGGAAAACTGGCTGTACGCCATCAAAATGTCTGCAGCACAAGCACTCTTACCCACACGAACAAAATATCATGAATAAAACGTACGGTATAGAAAAAATAGCTATGTTTGTATGTATGCATTCATACATGCATATATATATATATGTAATAAAAGCAACAGTCAGACACGCACGCACACAGTGAGCGACCCAACGCAAAGCGTGCACAACAAAAACGACGTGGAATTGCAGTGTGAGTGTGTATGTGTGGCAAACCGTCGAAGAGTATATGTATATGTTTTTTTCATTTTTCTTTCAGTTTCTTTTCGCTCGTTCGTCGAATCGCAAGTGTTAGTGGGGTTGTTAACGGTGTGTTTATATAGGATAGACGGAACTAGTCTAAACTCCTCGTGTTTATTATATGTATATATAAAGCCTGTGCAGTGCGTTTTATCCTACAGAAATACTTATTACATTACACAAACACTATTAACGCCTTTTTGTTACAACTGAACGAAGCGAAACAGCTTGAGAGAGTAACTGTCTCTCTTTCGATCGTCGGCAGCTTCACATTCTTACTGCAATTGTTGTTATGATTAGTTTTATATTTTGCCATTTTGCGCTCGCTCTCTCTTACACGCTCGCGACTTTCACGAAACTATAATGGGTACCACAAAAATAAAAATAAATATAGTAAACAAGACAGGCTAACTTGTATTAGTGCACGTGTGTGTGAACGAGATTGTGTGTGTGTATGTATGTATGTATGTACATATATACAATTTGGTGACAGCGAAGCTTGTGTAAAGTGAGCAGTGCGTAAATCAGTACATGAAAATAAGCGAGCATAAAGCGTTTTATAAAAGTGTAATGAATAATATTTTCTGAAAAACCTATATAAAAATAAAATATAATATTAAAATAAATAAAATATAATATTAAATATTTAAAAAAAAAATGTTTTAATAGCAAATATTTCTCTTCCAGCATGTTCGGCTCTTCAGAATTCAAGTAATGTAATAAATACATCCAATAACTGGTTCATTCAACACAAACTACTGCAGCTCGAAAAAATGGATGCACAGTTCGAGCATCTGTGTCGTATTTGTGCGGCTAACACAAAATGCAAAAACAATTCTGTGGTAGAAAGCGTTTTTATTTTTAAAACAACTGGCTTAAAAGATAAAATTGCACGACATCTTTTTTTAAATGTAAGTTGCATATTGCGTTAAACAACTTGTATTTTGTTCATGAAAATTTATTTGAACGTACTGCCAACAAAATATTTTAGAGCTTAAATCGTGTAGTTATGCCAACATATTAAAATTTAATATATCATCAGACTTACGTTCAATGAAATACAAATGTGTGTATACGTAGTACATTCACACTATTGTATTGTTGGCTTGTATTCGCGTGTGGGCAAAAATACGATGAGGTAAAGTAGGCAAAGAAAATTTTTCTAGGAAGTACTGAGAAACGACAAGTAGCGAAAAATCTCGTTTGGCCATTTCAATACAAATGTATTAAGTGTATGTCAGTGTGCGCGCGTGCTTCTACAAGTGTATAAATGTTTGCATGTACATATGTATGTACAAACGGGCAATAGAAATGAAGAGGTGAAAAGGCCAGTTGCAGGTATACTACCTATTGCACTTTGATATTGTTTTATGCTCTTTAAAGTGCATAAATATAATAAGATCGTATTAAAATTTATTTAGAGAACTTAGCTTCCTTTATATTTATTTAATAGCCGTTTGAAACGATTTCAGGTTGCTGAAGAAGATCCCCTACCGAAAGTGCTCTGCAAAGCCTGTTATCGCCAAGTTGAAGCTACCGCTTCGCTTTCTAACATAGCACAGCACACCCAGCGGGTATTTCGAGATTTTCTGCTTAGCACAGTGGTAAGAAATAGTTAAAAGTAATTTTGAAATGATATAAAATGAAATTCTTTTTCTCGTAGCCCAAGCATGCGCGCCAATCGACGGAGACGCTTTTCAATGATTCCCCATCAACATCTGCATCAACTCAGAATTTGAGTACCTCCGGAAGCACAAGCAAAAATGCAAAAAGCTTGTGCAGTAACTTTGACAATGATATTAATTATCCGAAATTAGTAACACGTCCTCCTGAAACAACCGTTCCACCCAGTCTGCAGCTAACTCCATGCAGTCAAAAAAAGGATAATGTAATCAGTTTGACAAATAATGAAATTGAAATGCGACAACAGCAGAAACAACAACGCAACCCTAATGTAAATACTGAATATACGAGTAGTCGTAGCAGCATTAAAATGAACAACCTGATGCTTCCAACTCGGCGTAACAGCGTCTTTGTGGATACGCGATATAGCTCAGCGCCTATGTCAATAGCACAACGTTCAATGCAACAACCGCCATCCCTGGCTCCATTACATAGTGAAGTTTCGCTTTCTAAAGCATCAAAAAATAACATCGAAAAAAGAATCTCACCAGCCGGTGTGATTAACTTTATACAAACACACGGACGCATCACTGGCAATGCACCAACAATAACAAATACTGCTATTGATAAGGAATACAATAACACTATTATGCAGATAAAAAGACCTGCATCTTGCACTTCTTCTGCTTCTGCCTCACAGACGGTTGTCAATGCAGGCAGACCCAATTTGCCCAAAAGCGTATTTCAACAAAAGCGCCGAAATCTTAAAAACACCTTGAACAATATCAGTGCCATACGCGACGGGCAAGTTTCACTTTTGAAATCGTCGCAGCATCGTCCAATTACAGAAGATATGGATATTCGGCCCCTAGTAACAACTACGGTGGTTCCACACCAATCGCTTTATGGAGTAGAGCCGTCTGTAGAGGAAGCCTTGCCAGAGCATATCATAATTGCCGCACCTAAAAAAAAAAAAGAGGAACCTTCAAATCTTGTCCGATCAGGTGTACCGAAGTTGCAGAAAACGGCAGCAAATCCAACAAAATCTGTAAAAGCATCGTACGACGCAGAGCCTGCTGCCAAATCGAAAACAGAACCTAGCATAAGCTGCCTTACTGACGCCGTTTCACTGGGCAACGTCATTCGAGATCCTGATTTACTTAAGCTTATACTTAAAGCTCTGAAGTGGCCAGTTACGAATGATAATTGTGATGAGCAAATGGCACGACTAAAGAATTCAAAATTTGCTGTGATTATGTCCGACAGCAATCTTTTGCAGGATACTGATTTGACTCAGCTACTGGGTCCTTATCTTGGCCCAATAATGGCTGTTGCTCAGCAGCACAAAAACAATCCACCCGCCGCTAAAACGACAACAACGGTTAAAACTCCTACGCCAGCAAGTCCGCCACAAGCAGCAGGTGAACTACGCTCGATTGGAGAGTGTACAATGCCGTATAAGCTACCACCAGAGACATCGGTACAACTAGTGCCCTCCAGTCCGACAGAAAAGGAGCTGCCTTATCCAATATCAAATAAATCGATGGAATCGCAAAGTGAAGTAGCAAAGCCTCCACAGCGCAAGTCGCGAGTAGATGATTTATTTGTTGATGGACAATCCAGCACCGCAGTTTCAAAATCAAACGTTGCACATGTCACTAATGAACTGCTCAACATTAACGCCATGCTAATATCACAATTTGGCGCAAATCCGGCAGATGCACTTAACGAGGCACTTATTTCTATGTTGAAACAACAGCAGGAATCGAAGAGTAAGCGAACAAGTCGAAGACGTCGTAGTTCTTCGACAACAAACACTTCCCCTAACCTGGAAGATATTGTTTTGGTTGAGCCGCAATCTTCACTCGAACTTCCCTCAACGCCTGCTAATGATGTTGACACCCACACGATGCCGCCACAACCAATAATTAAACAGCCTCCTATAACACGGCCTATTATTAAGCGGCGCAAGGCTGTTATGCAAGCATCAAAAGATAGCTGTTCAAAAAACATGGATAAAGGTGGCATTTCAATGCTTAAAACAGATGAAAATACTCCTAAAACCGAGCTCTCAAATGAGATTGCAAAGAATGCCGATTGTAATAAAAAATTGGAAGATTCAATGATCCAACACGTAGTGGAAACGATCCAAGCACCCACGAGCACTGTTCCGGAAATAAATCTCAGTAACAAACATGACTCGGAACCTGAGTGCGCTACTGAAATACCTGCTTCCAACGCCTCCTTAAATAATATCCCCAGCGAACCATCATCGGTAAGCGCACGTAAAACAAATGTTAAATCTGCGCTAGGCCAAAAGCTACTGGAGGCCATTGGCCTGCCGCAACCTGGCAAAAACGTTCCAACGGAAAGCTCCCGAGACACATTGCGGAGTGCTTTGAAGCGATCACTGAAGCAAGCCCAAGAACAGCAACAACAACTTAAGCGCGTTAAGCACGAAGAACCTGTGAAGCAAATGGCGGACTCGACCACGAAGTCCGTTGCCGGAGAATCTTCGGAGGAACACAAAAAGGCCATTGCTGAGAGAGAACTAGAATTATTGACACGCAAGACAAAAAATGCTGAAAAAGTCATTATATCTTTTAAAGAGTAAGCACATCATTTTATTCTATTTATGTAAATGTAACTGATCGCATTTATTTAAAATTTACTTTAGTGAGAAATCAGAGCGCACGGATGTAAGCTCATCTTCATCACGCAATCGCAGAAATCGTAAAAAATCCAAGACAGACGCCAATGAGGATGATTTTTTTGCTGAAGAGAGGAAAAATGAACGATGGGATGAAGACGACGACTTGCCTCTGAAAACAGACCTAGAAAAAAACATGGAGCAAAATAATCGTCCCACTCGCTCAAGCAAAACTTTGTCCAAGTATTATAAGAGTCCAGGTAGCGACAAGGCATTGTCAACTCAAAAGTCGCAACATGCTATGGGCAGGCGATCAACAAGGCAACGCTAAATTGTTAAGCCTTCCCATTTTTATATTTAAGTTTTAAGTGACAGCCCTTACGTCTGGCATATTAAATATGTACAGACATTGTTAAAAAATTCAAAAGATACTTTAGTTTGCACTGAAACAAAGCATATACAAATATATTTAATTGAAAAATTGTTTAACTAATATTCATTAAATTTGAAAAATTAATAATTTTATTTGCAATTTGCATTGTTTAAGAATAGTTTTGATGTAAATATTGGTAAAATCTTTGACTAATCTATGAACATACATAAATATGTTAACAACGTGCTGGCCGCTAGGGCATACGGCTGTAGATATTCTTATCGTTGTGATTTTATTTGTATACCCGATGGAACTGACATGATATCGTTTCTTTACTTAAGGGCCAATGCGAAAAATGATTAGAACCGAAAAAGCCGAGGCAGTTTTGATGATGTCACGTTCGAGCAAAAACAATTGAGTAGATTTCAGCTAACTACGTGCACACACTTGTAAACACATACATGTAAATATGTATGTACTGGTACATATGCACATGTGTTTTATCAAAAGTATAAGAAAATCATCAGTTGCAAATTATTCGCGACATGAGACGGTTGCAAAAAAGTAAAAGTAGTTCACATTAACAGCGATTATTAAGGTAACCTACCGGCATTATAGCAAAAATCTAAATAAATCTAGACAAGTTACGTCTTTTGCTATAAGATAGGAGCCACTACAGTTTGGAATGGTCATAGCATTTCCACACAATGAGGTGTTGCTGTGGAAAACGCAAACGTGGGGCTGATTGTTACAGTAGTGACGAGGAAAACTATTTGCATGTTAGCACTGATGACGTAAGTATATACCTACATACATACATACGTGTATACAAAGGTATGTATTAACTTGCATGTACATACTTCTTCTGATTAGGCTCAGGTTAAAAGACAATTGTTGAGGTCTTGCAAAAGCTTGATAACGTACGCATTTATTCAATAACCCATATCTCGGTTATGTACGTACGTACATACGTACGTTATCAATAAATAACGATTTTCATACAAAAACATAAATATGCGACAGTCGATAAGTTTAGTACAAAGTGGCGGCAACTTCACGGTTAAAAATATTTTTATAAAAAAGAGCTTTATTCATTCCAGTTGCCTTTGCTTGACAGACACCAAAACATATTCGCAAAATTTATATGTATATGTTTGTATGCAAGTTCACACTTATACACATACGTATGTACATGACAACGTAAATACAAAAAGTGGATAGGGAGAGAAAAAAAGAGAGAGCAAAGAGAACATACTGAGCGTAAGCTTTCTAGCATCTCAAAAACGAGAAGGTTTAGTTGTGCTAGCTGACAACCGGTTAGTATGACTGCAATAACGTTGCTAATACGCGAACTCTGCGATCTGTCGGATGCATTTTGGCACAACGAATTTAAATTTGTCCAAAGCTTAAATTATTATCGTACAAAGCGCCGTCTGCATTTGTTTTGGTTTTTCTGTCGGGAACACTGGTTGCGTCAGTCTAAGAAAAAGTTATCGGGCTACACAACAACGCACAGCATGCGACATGCTGCGGATGCAACCATCGATTTTGCAGCTGAGGCAAGCACATCGTACCGACCCATTGAAAATTTCGACCAGCAACAAATTAATAATTTGAATGACATCGAAATAGTAAATGGTATGGACTTTAATGTACGTAAGAGGCAAGAGCAAGCACTTGTGCTTAAGTTTGTAAATATAGAGTCAACATACTAGTGTGATGTCGCCTTTACGTATACGTATATTCATACATACATTTTTATGTACATTTATGTTTCAATGAAAGCGACTTGTTTTTTGCGTGTTTATTTGACATTTATCACGCATTCTATTGCGCATTCTTTTCTCTCTCTTGCGGGCACAACGTTAAAAGCTTTTGCTCAGCTGTTGTCCACAGTCGTGTCCAACAAAACAGTACCTCCAAACTTATCGGCCATAGCGCCCGCAGCTTTGACTTTTCATTGTGTTTGTGTATGTCAGCATTATAGGATAAACTATTGTAGTTATAAATACAAACATAAGCTTTTGAGGATAGCGCTTTTGTTTTCAGTCTTTAATAAATTTTTAATTAGTGAACTAAGTTGTTCTTTTATCCATTAAATTTTGTTCTAATTGCTCGTTCATTTAAGCCCTTTAGATCAAAAGTTTCGTTGGATCGTTTTTTAGCAGCAGGGTCGTTGAAAGGAGTTTTTATTAATTAATTTTAAAATTGTCCTAACTGCAGAAATCCCATTAAGTCTGCTAAGAATTACCAAACCAGTCCAGTTGGAATAAATAAGTAAACAAACCATCAGGTGCTTTCTTGTCAAGGCTGACATACTTTTTTCAAACGGGCATACCACGATTCGTTCGTTCGTCATTCCGCAAGACCAAATGAGCATGGGAGCAAAAATGAACTAGTAAAGTTTTTGTAAGTTTGGCTCACATGGGTTTGTTTGTGCTCACATACAAAAAGACAAACAAACGTACATGTGTATATACAAAAGCTTTTGAACATAGCGCTTTTGTTTTGAGTCTCGCTAAAACTTTCAAACGATTCGTGCGTAATGTGAAATGTGAGAAATAATAATAATACGTTTCATTGTTGTAGCAGATGAGCATTTATAATCAAGCTATATCTATCTAGTGGATATGTAAATGCATGTAATATGTATTTTTATATAAATCTATAAAGCACTTTGGACTTATTTGGCTTTGTTTAAAGTTGTTTACCAAAATCGATTAAACATGCACCTATATATGTACATATAGTATATGTGTTTGTTCATTTGTGTATTTGTGTTTGCAATTGCATTAATGTCTAACTAAAAACAATGAGTGAGCTTATTGCTTACTCAAGAACAAAACATTAAAAATGTGCTTTAAAGTTTTGTGTAGAAAACTTTTTAGTTGTTGCCATCAAGCTAGAAAGGGTGAACTGAATGAGGTAAGCAGTGAGTCAGGATTTGGATTTGGGAAGCCAATAAAATTGATATTGAATTAATATTAGAAGCATTATTTCTTAATACTAACATATATACTTTTAATTTTATTTTTTATCAAGTTATTAACCCTATTCTACGTCAATGGAGCTACCCTTTACGTGGAAAGAAAAAATTCATTTTTTTTATAGTTAAGCTGAAATTAATTGATAAAATCTCGAGCTAAGAACAAGCAGTAAAATTTCAATTGTTAAGTTGTATATGATTAACACACTGAGAAATACCTGTTATATTTTCTGCAGGCTTCCTTTTATGAATATTCGGATGCATTGCTTAAATATCATAGCGATGAAGTTGGTCAACTTTGCGAAGGTTCCAGCTTTACCTTTAGCGGAAAAATTGCAGTTAATTGCGAAAGGTGAGTACATTCCTTAACTCACACACATATTAAATTAAATACTTACACTTCCATAGATTCTCTATAAATTTTGTGTATGGCAATGATACGCGGGATATTGCTCTGCACATCAACCCCCGCCTTCCTCAAAACTACATTGTACGTAACACCAAGGTAAACGAAGTGTGGGGACGAGAGGAAGTTTCCTCAGCACTGCCATTTGTGCTCCGTCGTGGCGATAAATTTACAATTGAAGTTTTTGTTACCGACGCGTGTTATATGATATCGATAAATGGCCATCACTTTGCTGAGTACGCACATCGCCTTCCATATACCGGTGTTCGAAGTCTTGAAGTTAAAGGTGACGTGGAAGAAATCAAAATGCAGAGAACCATGGCTCAGTACTATCCACAACGCTCGCAAGAAGCAGCCGCTCAAAGTATTGAAGCACATCTAGATGGAGAATCGGACGAGGTTGATTGTGACGGAAATGATATTATAAGCATACCGCATGAATGGTGTCTTATTAACTCACCGGTGAAACTATCAGATAATTCAACAAAAAGCAACAGTGCTACGACAAACCGAGGCCTTACACTTCCATACTACGGCACTCTTTTGCCAAAATCGTTGAGGGAAGGCCGATGCTTAAGGATTGAGGGTCGTGTTCGTCTGTTGCCACACTCGTTTTACATCAACTTGCAGCAAGGTCAAAATATTTGGCCGCATCCTATAATTGCATTCCATTTAAATCCTCGATTCTCACAGACAAGTAGTGGTGCCATAGGGAAAGCGGTAGTATGCCGTAATGCTTGGTACAACGGGAGTTGGGCTGAAGAGGAACGTTCCGAGTTGGACACTAACTTTAGACCTGGTCGCTCATTTAGTTTGGCAATCGTTTGTTCTAAAAGTTCATTCGAAGTTTATGTTAACCGACAGTTTATTACCGAATTTAAGTACCATGTCAAACCAGATATTGTGGATACGATATACATTCAGGGCGATGTAAAGCTGTGGAATGTAACACTTGAGCCCAATCCAATTATCAAGGGCAAAAACCTGCGCATCTATCACAATCCTATGTACAATGAGGAGTATTAGATAGCAAATCTCTACCAGTTTAAATAGAACTCGAACCGACAATAATATGTGTATGATCCCATTAAGTAAAGAATTAATTTGAACATAAAAAGGATTATAAAGTAAATTTCGCATTACGTTTTTTAATGTCAAAATATCTGCCTACAAAGCAGCAATCGTTACAATTTCTAAAGTTATACACAGTTAAAGTTAGCTTGCGCAATTTTCTTTTATTATTTATTGTTTTGTTCACTTTACCAAATACTCTTATTTAAAAAATAAAAGTTTAAATTAAATGTAATTGCTCTATTTGCCGAACGGTTGGTGTGAACCCTCGTTTTGTACGTCCTTTCTGTGTCAATACTTACTTATTAAGATGCTTTTGATTTAATTGTTATGCACATGTCATTCTCAAAATTATTTCAGTTACGAGATTATTTTCCCTAATCAACGCCTTTAATAAGGCAGTTTTTTGAACATGCACAAAAGTTGCCGTCGGCTGCAAGGCCATGAATATTTACGAAGGTGCTCGGAGTATCGCCCTCCGTCGAAGCTTGGATGCTATGTCAGCATTTTATGAAGAGCGCAGCGCAGCCCGGCGACGTAAGCAATTGAAGCTGATTAAACTACCAGTGCCTGGAAACAGTTTTTTCTTTCACGGGCTTATACTAGGCGACTGCGAGAATTTTGTGATAAACTTTTTGGCTAAACAAAAAAGTCAACATATCAAAAGTTGCGACATTGTCTTGCAGATCGGTGCCCGCCTTCCACAGAACTACATTCTCCGCAATTCCCGGCTAATGGGCAAATGGGGGCCAGAGGAAAACTCCTCTAGCCTACCTTTTCAGCTAAAACGGGGTAAAACATTTTGGATGCAAGTGCTGCTTACTGACCATTCATTTTACATATCGGTTAATGGTTTTCACTTTGCTGTTTATGAATACCGTATGCCTTACCAGTGGCTAACTGGAGTAGAAGTGCGCGGTGATGTTGCTGATATGGTCATTGACGTTTTCTCTGTATCGGAATACCCAATCCGGATAAGTCACTCGTTGGCCAGGGTACTTCCCTACGTTAATGATTCTCCGAAAGTCCTTATGTCTGAGTATCGTCACACAATGCCGCGGGATTGGCTACGTATTGAAGTTGCATCGGATTCTTGTGGGCAGATAAGTCATCAACCAACCCATCTAACCATACCATTCTACGGTCGAATGCCAGATAACGGAAAATTGACTGATGGTCGTGCTTTGCATATCGAGGGTCGTGTACGTCTAATGCCGCAACGTTTTACTGTTGCCTTACAGCACGGTCAAAATATTTGGCCGCAGCCTACGGTATCATTGTTATTTAGCCCTTGTTTCTTACGAAGTAAGCGCGCGAAGGTAGGAAAAGCTATTATTACGAGAAGTGCCTTTATAAATGGTTCGTGGGTAAGTCGCGAAGTTTCACGCCTGCATACTCATTTGGAACCTGGGAAAGCGTTTGTTCTTATAATAGAATGCCGAAAGCAATGCTATGAGTTATTTGTCAATAGCATTTCGCTGCTGACCTTTAAGCATCAGATGAACCCAGCGGATGTTGACATGGTAAACATACGAGGGGATGTAAGACTCTGGAACGTTTTTGTGGAAAGCAGCAGGATCCCAGCACGAAAAACGGGTAAGTGGAGTTTGAATTCAAATAAAATTTTTCTGTATTTATTTTTTCAGGTCGGTCCATTATGAATGCTAATTTGTTTCGAGTTAAAGAAAATTAATAAAAGGAAAATATTGTGGATGGATGTTAAAATTTTTTAATATTTGTATGTAATGACAGAAAATTAATAAAAGAAAAATATTGTGGAGAGTTTTTTTTAATATTTGTATGTTTTCCCCAAATCTGCACTCACTCCATAGAGCCATATCGGGAATACACAGTGTACATATACTTTTGCATCGCAGCGGCATATTTGCCCATAATTTCCAAAGACAAAATCGGACGGAAACAACAACAGCGCACAGACAAACAACAACAACAGGTAAAATTACAACAATTGCAAAAGCAACATAAAGTTTCAGCCTAAAAGATGCTCTTACTTTGATTAAACCGGCATATTTGCCACAAAAAATCGGACAAAATCGGACGGAATTTAGACGGACATACAACAACCACATAGGAAGGAGAAAGAAGAAGAAGGGTAAAAATTACAACAACAACAGGTAAAATAAACTTATATTATGTTAATATCATTGCATACCTTTCAGGGTCCATTTCTTTCTCCTTAAATAGTATACTTATCTGCAGTACTCACAAGTAATATTTAACAATAACTTATGCATACTTTTATGTGGCACACAGCACTTTTTATTAATTATTCAGTGATTATGAGAATATCTGACAGACAAAACACCATTCAAGTAAATTTAAACTTAAAAAAGCAACTTGCGAGCCTTAAAGAAGGCATTACAGTTATTTGCAAAGCTACAATTGTGACATCTACCTCTTGCTTTATTCCTTTACCATATTTTAGAAGTTGTATCTTTACCTTACAATCAGAGTACATGTTTTTTCGCAATTAAAATAGCAAAAAGCACAGCACAGCTCAAATAGGTACGTTGTAACTGCAGGGCGCTTCCAATCATAAATGTCAACATGCTGTCAGCTTCACTGCAGCCCATAACAGGCACGCAGGTGGACTGCAGAGGTCTTTTTCAATTGATTATTAAAAATGATAATCGATTAAAGACGCCTCATGCCAGTTTCCGATTCTGTATCTGTGCTCCTGCTGCGGTTAACTGACGTTTATGTCTGCATGTGTTGAGCAAGACAGTTGACATTGTTTTGGCATGTGCAGCAAAAAGCTGTATCAAAATGGGCAACGCCGAAAACGTCGCGTAGACGGACGACAAATATTTCCCAAGGTTGCCAAAGGAAGTCACTTCTGTCACAGCGAGATAAGAATTAATAATATTTATGGTTCAAGTTCGAACGTGATACGAATTTTTTTGTCTGTTTTGGTAATGAAGTAGATCATACCAGTTCCCTGAATGCGCCTGACAGCGGCTACCAACGTCAGGCCTTTAAGTATTTGTTTGCCGTAAGACCATACTGATATTGGCACTGAATAGTAGCTTTTTCAACGTTCCTTGAATAAATGTATCTACATGCTTTTCTCAATCTTAAGGGATTTGTTATCGTTTGCTGATCATTAACTTAACTAAACCTTAATGAGAACACTTCTTTCTAGCTTTTGGGGAAAAGAGAGATAGTGAGAGAGAAAGAGAGTGAGACAGATTCTAAGTGAAAGAGAGTGAGAGACAGATTCTGAGTAAGACAGATTCTGAGCAGTGCTGCTCACTCACTCAAAATCTGTCTCTCTCTCTCTCTCTCCTTCTCTCTTTATCTCTCACTCAGAATCTGTCTCTCTCTCTCACTCAGTTTTTACCCATACAAATCCTCACAAATAGATTTATGTCTGCAAGACTACAAAATTGTAAAAATGTATCCTTTTCTTTATCGTCATCTTATTAATAAGTATAAGTACTACATATTTATATTCGCAAAGCGGACGGTATCTTAAAACAAGCGTACAGACATTTTGTTTCAATGGATCGGTTTTGCAGAGATTGAAACCAGGAGTTTGGTTTACTTACTGCATCAAATTTATTATGCGCGCATGGTAGGCAGCTTCTAAAAATTTAACCGCTTCGACCCTTAAAATGCTGTTTGCTTCACCGCCACCACTGTAATTAAAACGTTGTCGCACCAAAAAAATTGAATGCCAAAAGCGTCCAAAGCCCGGCCAATTTAGAGCTGTCCCGTCCTCCAAGGCAGTTGAAAACAACTGTCTGTCGATGGTCAATGGTCTGTGCGTGGGGCAATTACTGCAGGTAGCGTATCCCAAGTATTGACAGTGCTGCTATTAATGAGGCATTTGTTGTTGTTCTGAGATATTATTAATTTCATACTTTTTATACTGTGTGCTTCTGCTGCTACAGGTCGGAGACATTTTGCCTCAAGAAGCTGTCCAATAAGTTTTCTTGATCCGTTTTCACATTTTACACATAACTTGGCCAATGTTGTAATTTGTCACCATTGATGATGTTATTAGCTGCAATAATTAAAGAATGTTTCTGTGTTGTTTTGATGACTCTTTCATAGTCTGTTGCATAATACATATCTTCTTAATAAATTGACTTGCAAATCTTATGCATTGTAGAAATTTAATATTGGCAATCAGTAGTCTTTGACTGCACTTAATAAAAATATGTGGTATAACCTATAAACAGAAAATAAACTGCACGTTAAGTGACAAAAATATTTCCACCAATACTAAAGTACTTGTCATTGTTTGGACACACGATAAGCCAGCCAGACGCAAAAGGTAAATTGGTGTTACCATTATTGATGCGTTAAGTGGCTTATCAATATTCCATATGTGTAGTTCAATCTTTAAGAACATGGCACAGCCAATGTGTTCGCAGCACCACCGGCAACATTATAAATTTAACCTCGCTACTCGCTGCCGTGGTTGCTGCTCCTGTCAATTGTTTGAAATGGTCAATGGAATGCAACTTGTTTGCCATGCAACGCAATACCACAGTCTTAAATAATAGCCGCTTGCCGTCCAAAAACCAGTCAACAAACAATTTTCCGGCGTCCATTGATACGCAGATATTTTAGTGATGTTGCGGCAAAGCCATAAATGATCTAAAAACAATAAAACACAAGCAATCACTAAATGTTAATTTCTCTTTATGTACACATGCATAATTTGTATGTTTAACCAAAATTAAAAGGTAGAGAGTATCTTACAGTCAACAACTTTCGACTATAATGTTCTCCCTATTTTGTTTTATGCTTAAGCTAAATCCAATAACATAAAAACAAACTTCAATTGTGCGGATTCTGAGACTGATTCTTCTTGTTTCTCGTGTAAGCGGTAAATTCACTATACAGTCTGAAACTTGTTTAACTCTTAGGTCTGATCCTGCAACTTTTATAAGTATGTTAAGTGTGTATGTGTGGGTCTAAGGGACCGACAGCGTCGACCGTTGCTCGGGCTCCCGGTTTCTTGGAATATCGCTCAAGATCAATCTTTCACTCATCTGATTGCATATTTTTATATGGTAGTTGGGCACATCGCTCACATCCTTTTTTGGCGTTTTCGTTCGCCAGCAACTAAATGGTGTTTCTTTGCTTTGTTTTACCACGTGCTCTTTTTTCATACCCTGTACCCATATTTTGGGATATAAAGCATGGCCAAGTCAAAGTAAAAGTTATTATAGCTTTATGTTTAAAGTTAAAAGGTTGCTGAGTTAGCATTATTTTCATGTTTTAATTGTATACTTTTTGCAACTAAAATATGGTATAATTTATATAATTTCTTATATAAGACTTACACGTTTCATGAGGTATTTTTTTGTCGACCATGTAAATTCGATTATAGCTTTTTTCTCTAATTTTGGCTCTTAAAAGCAACCACCAACATTGATTATATACAAATATAAGTATACGAGTATATACATATGTGCATAGGTTCATATATATATATATATGTGAATATATATTCAAGTATTTAGTCATATAAAGAATGTCCGCGTTGTTGATGATATACATTGATATACATACATACCTTGCTTTACTTAAACAAATTTAAATTTTTTACACTTGAATTGACATCACTTATTAAGGCATTCCATTCAGGTTGAAAGTGAGCACTAGGTAAAGATTTTTATTTCGGACAACTTCGAGCACCTGCTAAACACCTAAGTCCTTTTTTTCCCAACTTTTAAACTATAGCTATGCTTTAAAATTAATCAATCAGTCATAAAAAATTTACATGAAAATCGACTAAAAATAATGTTTCTTTATTTTGTATTTATTTAAATGCAGTATTAATCTAGAGCGTAAAACAAGACTTTTGGTGTAATGCATATGAAAATCGAGCTTATGTTGAGGAAGTTATGGCAATCGGAAGTTCCGTTCCATGCCCAAGTCGGTTATCGGTCATAAAAAATTGACATGAAAATCGACTAAAAATAAAGTTTCTTTCTTGTGTATTTATTTAAATGCAGTATTAATCTAGAGCGTAAAACAAGACTTTTGGTGTCGAGCTTATTTTGAGGAAGTTATGGCAATCGGAAGATCCGTTTCACGCCCATGTCGGTTATCGGTAATAAAAAATTGACATGAAAATCGACTAAAAATTAAGTTTCTTTATTTTGTATTTATTTAAATGCAGTATTAATCTAGAGAGTAAAACAAGACTCTTGGTGTATTGCATATGAAAATCGAGCTTATTTTGAGGAAGTTATGGCAATCGGAAGTTCCGTTCCACGCCCAAGTCGGTTATCGGTCATAAAAAATTGTCATGAAAATCGACTAAAAATAAAGTTTCTTTATTTTATATTTATTTAAATGCAGTATTAATCTAGAGCGTAAAACAAGACTTTTGGTGTATTGCATATGAAAATCGAGCTTATTTTGAGGAAGTTATGGCAATCGGAAGTTCCGTTCCACGCCCAAGTCGGTTATCGGTCATAAAAAATTGACATGAAAATCGACGTAAAATAAAGTTTCTTTCTTGTGTATTTATTTAAATGCAGTATTAATATAGAGCATAAAACAAGACTTTTGGTTTATTGCATATGAAAATCGAGCTTATTTTGAGGAAGTTATGGCAATCGGAAGATCCGTTTCACGCCCATGTCGGTTATCGGTAATAAAAAATTGACATGAAAATCGACTAAAAATTAAGTTTCTTTATTTTGTATTTATTTAAATGCAGTATTAATCTAGAGAGTGAAACAAGACTTTTGGTGTGTTGCATATAAAAATCGGGCTTATTTTGAGAAAGTTATGGCAATCGAAAGTTCCATTCCATGCCCAAGTCGGTTATCGGTCATAAAAATTTACATGAAAATCGACTAAAAATAAAGTTTCTATATTTTGTATTTATTTAAATGCAGTATTAATCTAGAGCTTAAAACAAGAATTTTGGTGTATTGCATATGAAAATCGAGCTTATTTTGAGGAAGTTATGGCAATCGGAAGTTCCGTTCCACGCCCAAGTCGGTTATCGGTCATAAAAAATTGACATGAAAATCGACTTAAAATAAAGTTTCTTTCTTGTGTATTTATTTAAATGCAGTATTAATATAGAGCGTAAAACAAGACTTTTGGTTTATTGCATATGAAAATCGAGCTTATTTTGAGGAAGTTATGGCAATCGGAAGATCCGTTTCACGCCCATGTCGGTTATCGGTAATAAAAAATTGAGATGAAAATCGACAAAAAATTAAGTTTCTTTATTTTGTATTTATTTAAATGCAGTATTAATCTAGAGAGTGAAACAAGACTTTTGGTGTGTTGCATATAAAAATCGGGCTTATTTTGAGAAAGTTATGGCAATCGAAAGTTCCATTCCATGCCCAAGTCGGTTATCGGTCATAAAAATGTACATGAAAATCGACTAAAAATAAAGTTTCTTTATTTTGTATTTATTTAAATGCAGTATTAATCTAGAGCTTAAAACAAGAATTTTGGTGTATTGCATATGAAAATCGAGCTTATTTTGAGGAAGTTATGGCAATCGCAAGTTCCGTTCCATGCCCAAGTCGGTTATCGGTCATAATAAATTGTCATGAAAATCGACTAAAAATAAAGTTTCTTTATTTTGTATTTATTTAAATGCAGTATTAATTAAGACTGTAAAACAAGACTTTTGGTGTGTTGCATATGAAAATCGAGCTTATGTTGAGGAAGTTATGGAAATAGGAAGTTCCGTTTCACGCCCAAGTCGGTTATCTTCTATATATATAAAAGAGTTTGTCCTGATTGTTTAGAGACCCACAGCCTAAACGAATAGAGCGAGAAATTTTCACCAAATATTCCATTCAGGTTGAAAATGAGCACTAAGATAGGAAAATGTGTGTCTCGAAAGAGTGAACAACCTGGGAATAGGACACAGACCGTGCAAAAATTAGTTCACTATATCCAGACACGATTGTATTTATTTTATATCTATTGCCAACATTTTGTAAAAACTATCGGCGCAGCGAAGCAAGCGGGTCATTTACATATACATTACATGTACATATGTGCATCCAATGCATAGAAAGAGACAAAACCTTTATGAGACCACAAAGTGTACAGATATTCAATAAAAACAAGTAAGAGGGCTCTAGTTGAGAAATCTTGACTAGGACATACCCTTAACCCCATACGTAACGCGTACAGTCATTTGTGTGTATTGGTACAATAATTTCCCAAAATTGGTACACTTGTATCCCAAGACTGGTATAATCGCGTCCCAAAAGTAGTACAATCGTGTCCCAATTTTGGTTTAAAGTTTTTTCGCTATCAATCACAGTGTTATCGATAAATTAAAACAAACTTGTTCTACTTATGGTATAGGAGAGTTTAAGGTTCAAGTTTGAAGTCTTCAGCTCTTTAGTCTCTGAGATCGGTGCGTTCATATAGACGGACAGACAGACAGACGTACCTATATCGACTTGGCTGTTGATGCTGATCAATAATATATATACTTTATGGGGTCGTAGATGCTCCCTTCTATCTGATACATACATTTCCACAAAACCATTATTTCCTTATTTACCCATTTTATGGGTTAAGGGTATAAATATATTACAGTCCTAAGACACAACCTATCTATCGGCTGCCGCCAGTCTTAAAACAAAAGAAAATACGTGATCTGCTGCATCACCGCAGGAAGCGCATAAAATATTTTATTGCAGAGTGTAAACCAGGCGCCAACTGACGGTGCATAGACAGGACGAGTGGCTTGGTTAAAAAATTGCAACTGGCCACAGCTGGCAGCGAAGTAAAAGTGTATCTTCATTGTTTGGTTCATAGGTATCAGGTGCTCCGGCTTGACAATGTTTGTTTCGCTATAAGGCCAAAAGATGCCAGTGTATGTTGAACACAAAAGCTACGTTAAATAGTGTTATTTTATTTATGTATTTATTTGTAGCTGGTAGCATTCATCATTTGCGCATGCTCAATGAATTGAAAGTAAGGACTGGTATAGGTAGATAACTTACTGCCACGGCGACAAAGAGCTGGCCAATAAATATTATAGGTGTTATTCGTTTGGATTCGTCCTCTCCTGATGAATAAATAAAAATTAATGTATCGCAAATATCTGATAAAATAATATTTCATACAATAAAAGTTAATTGCAGGAACGTTGCGACGTTATACGATTTTTTTTTGGTTTCGATGGTTTAAAAATGTAAGACAACAACTGTCATTTGGCCCAGACTATTAAATACCCAGTACTTGTTCAAATGCGCAAGAAGGGTATATTAAATAAAACAATTTCAAGTTTGATGGTAGTGTTAAAAACAATTTTTAAATGAGTATAAACGGTTTTTCATTGCAGTATGCACTGGGAGTTCTTGTTGTGATATTATGTGTTTTAAGATATGAACTTTTACTATGTATGTATTAAAACGTTTTGTACAAAAAAACGAATAAGTATTTCTTAGTCGATAGCTCACGAATATAGAATTTTCATTTGTTTTATTTTAAGAATGTCACTTGTGCATTTCTAGCTGGGCGCCAATGTTTCGTGCGTTCCGATGCACACAACCAAATCCATCCCCACTGCTGTCTAGCCCCTTCCCAGGCCGCTTTGACTTGGCGTGCAATTTAGCATCAGTATGCAAATAATTTGCTTTTGAGTTGTTTTTAGCTAAGCGACGCCAGCTGTTGGGCCTCCATTTACGTATATATGTATGTATATACAAATTTGTTTGTATGCTTTCTACTTCACACACAAATAAATTCAAAATTAATGGACATATTACGGAGCAAATATTTCAATCACAAAAATCTTTTTATTGTTTGCTATGTTAACCGACTATTTTTTAATTAAAAGCTTCGAAAAAAATCCTTATTAATAAAAATAGCTTTTTGATATACATACATATTTTTACGCTTGCAGTGTACAAATCAAAAATCAGCTTAGGTCTAAGACGATGAAATAGTAGTCGATAAGAAAAACACAACAATAAAGGTTATCGGTAAACACCTGTTAAAGCTGTTCCTGTTGCAGTATAACAGTTTGTTAAGCTATATTTAGCCCATATTTCGCACGATATTTGTTCAACAATTTTTCGTTGTGCTGCTGCTAAATATACTTATCATCGCAACCATAACATGTGATCTGCTTACTTGTAGTTATTGTTTCCATGGTTAACACAAATGATAATTTCTTGAGTCTACGTTAAACCGAAGCCAGTACTGCGTGTGCCACATGTATAATCATGCCAAATGCAAGTGTTTGTGAAAAAAAAAAAATTATTCAATGGGAACAAATCCTTCTAGTATCAGCATAAGAAAAATTTATTGTAATTCATGTCGTCGTGAAATACTTCTTATTTCATCTTGTACGTTCATTTATTTACTCTTACATTTTTACGCTAAAAATAAGCTTACAAGGTGTATGAACTTTCTTCTTGAGTATGTAAGTCTAAACGTCCATTAAACCTCATAGCTATCAATAACACAACTCTTCGTACTTGCTGAAGTTTAACGAACTTTTGGATTTTGCATATGTCGCAAAAAACGATTGACTTGAACAATTATTTGCATTTGCCATAAACACATTGTTTAGCTATACGATATTCGTAACTAAAACATATATTTTTTCAGTAGAACAAATGTTAAATGTTAGTATTTAAAAGCCGCAGATAGGGATCTGGTCAGCGTCACACTAATAATGTGTTTCACCATGTTACTTCCTGAACAAAAACAGTTTAAAACAAGTAAGGGGTTTTAGTCGAGAAGCCGACTGGGACATACCCTTAAGCCGTTACGTAACGCACACAGTCGTGCGTGTGTATTTAAATTCAGTTTTTTTTTGTTGGTCGCATGAGTATACCGGAATCCAGAAGTACTATTGATAACTTGGAACAAATTTGTTGTGCACATAACATAAACAAGCTTAAGTTCCAAATCTAAAGTATTTCGCTTTTATAGTCTCTGCGATCGGCGCGTTCATACAGACGGACAGACAGACGGACTTGGCTATATCGATTTTTGA
This sequence comes from Scaptomyza pallida, assembly GCA_018152965.1. Lineage (NCBI taxonomy): Eukaryota > Metazoa > Arthropoda > Insecta > Diptera > Drosophilidae > Scaptomyza > Scaptomyza pallida. The sequence goes on from JAECXP010000130.1 coordinate 5,173,514, forward strand.
TATGGATCAAAACAGATACTATGTATACTTCATGGGGTCGAAAACTCTTCTTTCTGTCTGTTACATTCTCTTGCACAAAACCATTATACCCTCTTTCACAATTTAATGGGTTAAGAGTATAATTATTTCTAGAGATTTCATAAGATTATATTTCCATAACAACTTGATGCGATTGCAATCGAATGCCAAACTTACATCATCTTAACTTGGTACATTAGAATATTAAAACCATGCTCACTTACATTAATTAAGGTTCAAGCGTTCTGCTTCGTTACAATTAGCAAGAGTAAGTTTCAAGTTAGACCACACACTTTAATAAAGCGAACATTACATATTAGTTTTCAAATGAAAGAAAACTAAAATTTACTAAGCCACCTGCTTCATAATTTGTCATTAAATTTGATGTGATAGATGAATGATTTACGTAAATTTTATGCTTATTTTGAAAGGAGTTCTCAACTATATACATATAACAACAAAATATTCTGGTATTCAGGTATGTGTGTAGGGTATAACAAAAGCTATCTTAATGGAATATACTATATGCATCGGCTAGACGGCTGCATTATACACTATATTAAGCTAACAGCCTGCTTTGGAAAACGAGTTTTTCATAAGCTGCGAGCTGATGTAATTTAAAATCGCTATTGCACACTAGGTCAAGTAGATGCTTGCTAAAAAGTTAAGAATGTGCCTCTTTAATATTTTATGTTTAATAAGTACACATGCACTAACAAAGCGAATTCAATATCGAAACACCTTTCTTGCCAGTGAGATTAAATGGCAATATTTGTATGTGCCGCTGTGCCCGATAATAGCCGCTGACTAGTTCTAGTGCCCCAAAACAGCTCATGAAACCTCGGTACACATAAACCCAGCGAGTGCGGTGTTGTGCGCACCTGTCGCTTCAACTCTATCTGTGTCTCTCTGCCTATTTTGTTCTCTCTTTCTTTATTATTCCATCATGTTGTAGCCTGATAAGATTATTTTACGAATAAAAATATATATCCCTGACTACCTACACATTTCACTGTTTGGGTTTCATTCCTCTGGTGCACTTGCACTAGGATGAGCAATCGGTCAGTCCCAGCTACACGGAAACACATTTTCAATATGATATTCAATTTTGTATTTAAGCATTCAGCTCTTATGGCACTTATACCTTCGTATAAAATGAGATTATCGGTTATAAGTAGAGTGTTTACATAGGATAAATTACTAAAAATATCTTTAATAGTTTCATTTCTTTCAATAATGGATACAAATATTAAGTTTTCTTGAATTTTGCTTAAAATTTAAATATGTAAGTCAAGGCAACACAGTTGACGTTTATAGTAGTCTTACATATTGATTATTGTACAAACAGTTCAAATAACACGATTTATCGTTATTGACAAGGGAACTATTACTGTCTTAAGGCCATTTTTCATAATAATATTTATTGTCTTTTAAAAATGTTATATTTCAAACAAATATTTAACTTTTGTACTGACGTATGTTTTTGCCCCTGTCTTTCATATTTTATATGGTAACATTAAAAGCGAGCTAAAAATAAGATCACATTGCTGATTTCACACCCTTAATAGTATAATATAGCGTATTTAATTTTCCGCCTTTATTTGTCACTTATTTAAACCTAAAGAAAAGCTTATAAGACTTATAAAGCTGTTTGGGAAAGTGTAATTTTAACTATGTCTATGTTACGCATGTAGTTTGTCTAGCTTGGACATAAGTTACTATCAGGAACTATTTTGACAACACTTAAAGTCACACACTGAGTAGTAATAAGTGGTAGCTCAGTCAAATTTAAAGTCTTTACAAAATTAACATTTAAAGCGTTTTAAAAGTGGATTCCTTTACTCATCTTTCTTTCGCTTAACTTTTCCTTCGGTTTGAATGGTTGAAGTTATTGCCTCAACGCAATCAGCAATAGTTGGCTCTGATTGGTCGGAGCTGTAATCCTTTCCAGCCATGCGACTTAACGTAAGTATGTAGGAACAGGCGACGCGCAATACCGATAACTTGGATAGTTTTTGAGAGCTTGCATATGCTGGAACAGCGTGACGTAACGTCTCGTAGGCAGCTGAAATGGTGTGGACTCTGGTTCGCTCGCGGGCGTTAGCCTCAATCCTTCGCTCACGTGTCATATTTTTATAGTTTCTTTGCTGCGGTCTTGATGAAAAACTATCGTCTTCATCTTTGCATGTATAATCAATGTTATCTTCTAAAATAGTCTTGTTGCATACTTTAGCCGACTTTTTGTGTGTAATAATGTTTTTGGAACACTGCTGACTAGAGTGTTGCTGCGGTGTTATGACTCCAGCGTCATTGAACTTCGGTTTCTTTGAAACCAAGGCTAGAGGTTCTTGCTGTTCTGGCTGTGTGGTCATGGTGAATGCGCGATGTAACGTGGTGACGCCTGGATGACGTTGAAAAACTTGTGCAGGATTTTGCATTGCTTCACACGGCAGCAATTGACTAGGATCCCAGACGATAGGCGAGGGTTTGGGGTTTGTAATATGAGGTGGGGACAAAAGCGCTGGTGGAGTCAATATAACCGCCGAGTCAGCCGAGGATGTATACCGTATTCGTTTCTTAAGAGGACCACACGCTGACCCACATGAAACTGCTACAGGTGAAGAGTTACTTGACACCGATCTCGGCTCTACAACTTTTGAAGGTTCCATGCTTTTACGTTTATTGCGTACCAGCACAATTGGTTTTTCTTTCGTTACGGCATAATCATCCAGAATTTCGGTATTGTCACTACCGCTAAGTGCATGTTCTAATGTAAAATCATCTCCGCCTTCACTTTCCGAACTCGCCGAACAAAAGCCCGCATCTCGATCGTTTGAGACAGGAAAATCTTAAATTATACAAGCAAACATGTTGAGGTAAATATATATAAATTTAAAGTGATTTTAAAACAGAAATTAAACAGAAATTATTGTAATATAATAATAAGCGTTGTCATTGAATATGAAACAAGTGAAATCGATGCATTTAAATGTAACTGTCTGTGGTATACTCCGATACCAATATAAAGAAAGGTGTTAAGGAGTCTGCGTGCGAAATGTAAGATATGAGCATTGTCAACATAAAAGGTAGGAATATTATCTAAAAATTTCATGAAGATCTGCGTTGGGTGTCTTTAGCTATGTTGTCAGCACAAATTTGGTGACTCCAGGTGAAAACTGAGAAAGATCATTATAACAGCCCTATATGTATACTATTATAGCAAAGGTGTCAGTAGAATACTGGTGACGTTTCGATGCCAAGCTCCATACCTGCCGCACCAATCACCTATCACCATCTACACCGCCCAAATTTTAAATTCGACAAGAATTTCGAATCGACACATTTGGCAGGAAGAAAGCAAGTGCACCTAAGATCAGAGCCAAAAATTTGGATGCCACACCTACACCTTTTATCTTTTTATATTTATATACATACATTAATTAACATTTTCATGCTGGTATCAGAGTCTTCCGCAGTCGGATTGTACATGTGAAGAATATTTACAAAGTTCCATTAGTCCTTGATGAAAATGGTTTTTAGAAATAATTCGAAGTGCATTTTCTAAGTATATGGATTTTAAAGTCTTTCTCTTTCGCTCCAACAGTCAAACATCATTTATCTTAACAAGACCAGCACGACAAGTCGCATGTGACTTTATTTTGTGTTGATACAACTATTTATATTTTTGCTATCTTTGCTAATTATAGACCAAAAAACGGCTAAGTGAAGTTTACTCAACTGCAAAGACGAGCTGTATAAATAACAGTGCTAACTAAGTATTTTTCATTGTATACATACACACATACATATGTCACACCGTCTAACTTGAACAATTATTTGCTATAATAAACGTTTATCTTGAGCTTATGAAGAAAATGTGGGTGTGCATATAAATTTCTTCATGTAGACAAAAATTGAAATTGTCTGTTTTACTCTCACTGTTGCTGTTGTTGGGATCAACTCCTTTTTTTAAATATTTATTTAAATATACATTATCAAAGAGGTATATATCCGCTTGAAGTCCAAAAACCAAACCTTGCAACTTTTGAGCAAAACACATGAACAGTTTGGATAGTATTATCCATTTTTTTAAAAAGTAAATTACTTTCTGGCAATCATATTTTAATAAGTTGCATTTCAAATACACGAGAAATCTGAAATCTAAGCTCTCATACTTAAAGTCAGGCAAAGGTTATCAAACAGAGTCTGCTTGCTTACTGGATTGCTGTCAGATTCCGTGTGTGGGAAGCATGTGCTTATCACCATTGGCCTCCGCGTAACGTAGAAGCGCATTTAATTGCAATAGTAATGTGACTAGTCATTTTTATGAATGAAACAACAGAAAATTTATAAAAATAAAAATTTTAATAAGTATCAGTAGCAATGTTGTAATGTCTGTGATGTTCATGACAACTGTTGAAATCAATTTATGGATGAAGCACTTATAGAACCCACAGCCTTACATTTATGCCAGTAGCTGCACGTTGATTTAGATTACCTAAAACAAACAAAAAAACAACAGCTGAAATGTATCTAGCTGGCTGCTGTACCGAGTTGCATTTTGCAGCACGACGCCATCCAGCTATTGACCAACAGGGATTGGGCGGGGCGACAAGGAGCTGAGTCTTAAAAACTTAATGTGATTGCCAAACGGCGCCGTCATTGTATGGCGCCACTGGTTACAGTTATGCTTATCCGTCTGGTCATGGTTAACAATGTATGACGAAAATATGATACTTTAAAAGTGAGTCTGATTATACTCGCGAAAAAGTGTATTATAATTTTGGCATGAAATGTATAGAAAGAAATTTTTACAACTCCATAAAGTATGTATTCTTATACATTCGTTAAAAGCATTGCGAGCTAAGTTGGTATAGTCAAGTTCTGGTATTGGGTACTAGGGATTGTGATAAAATGTATGAAACATCATTTTCACATCTCAACAGGTGTTTTTTAATAATTTATTTCATCTGTCATTAACCGTGTTATTTAAACCACACAGCGTATTGCAAGTGTGAAGGAAAGTTTTTTGTTTACACATTGCAAAAATTTCTAATAAAAAGCAACTGACTTCAATTTGATATAAACTTTTGTAGCAAATACATTTTAACACCTTAAATCGCTTACGCCATACTGGGAACAGATCCGATGCAAAACATACATATATTTGTCATTGAAATAAGGTTACACTATCAAGATATGTAAATTTTTTTGGTGTCGATATTTTATAGCTTTTGCAATTTCAACTACTTTACCTTTTTTAACAATTGCATCAAGCTCCGCTGAGTTTAATCGCATGTATAGTTGGTCTGTTTTTAGTTTCTCCATAGTTGGTTTAAAAGAATTTTGCAGCGCGTAATCCATTAAACGAGTCTTAAATATTCCTTTTGACTTTTCCCGTTGTAAATTTTTTTGCTTTGTGGCAGCAGTAACTTCACTTAACTTGATAAGATATCAATACTACGTTTAAGATATCAAAACTTTGTGAGTGCAGCCACTGCGGCAGAATTTTAATTTATAAAAAGCTATATCACACTTTTTATTTTTCAGTTTTGTTTAAGCCCTATTTTTTGTTTTCACAAATATACATTTTAGCGAATGTATGCGTATGTTAACGTTTACACTTTAAACCGCGTTCTTTCAGAACACGTCCGACAGGCAGCAGCACAGCACGTCTATTAAACACGAGAGTATCTTTCGCTTTGAGAGGACCAAACACGTTCGCTTCATGCTAAATGCAACACGCGGTCGAACCGGTTGTTTCGTAAATAGAGATGAGCTCGTGTGAGAAAAAAGTTTAAAAAGTACGTTGAAAAGTTCACAATATTTTAGTCTTTTTTTGCATACAATTTATATTAAATATATCTTGGGGATTTGTTAAGTATTCCTTTCTTTTTTTCTCATAATATATTTAAATACTATAAAATATTAAATTTAATACAAATTAATTGTATCCAAATAATGGGCAATATTAATGAGCTTGTCTGGCATTTTTTTTAATATTAATTAAATGGTTAAAGAATTCCTTAATAAAAAAAAAAACTAAAAAAAGTCACGGTACATTCTCTAATAATATATTTAGAAAATCAATTCCCATATCTGTATCGAACCACCACACATGTTCGATGCAACGCGTCGAGACGCCTTATCGGTGATTTTATGAATGAAACAATAAATAAAACGGCTGTGTTTTTATGTTTTTGTAAGTAAAGAGTAGAAATAAAGCATTGTAAAAAAAGGGTTCTTCTAAGATATACAACTCTAAATGGGGTTTCTTAAATGTAAGTATGCAAATACATTTCATTATATTAAATGTTTAAAAAATATTTAAATTCCTAAAAAGTTAATAAGCTAGTTAAGTTGAGTATGTATTTTGTTAACTGTTGATATTGCTCTTCGGGCAATCATATCATTCTTATAATATGTTTAAAATGGGATTGGTTGAGGCCGTGGCGCCAGTTGTGTCATATTTTCAACAGACTTTTGTAGTTGCAACATCTGCAGTTCTATACGATTATAGCGAAGGGAAGAGATACATTTGTATACATACATACATTTATACATACATATCTACATACTTTTAGGCACAACTGGCATAACGTCTGGCTTCTGGCCTCGCTCTGGTCGCTGCTGATGATGATGATGCCGCATGCAAACGAGTTGTTTTTGCACCAGCTTTTGCGTCAGTTCGCTGGCTGTCATCGTGGTTTGCATTGTTGTTTTCTGATGGTACTGTGCAAGTGAAATGAATTCTGTATGCAGTAGTCGGTATTCTTAAAACAGATCGAATGGTGCGGATTTCTGGGCCTAAGCTCCACCGCCTTTTTCAGACCCCAAAGACAACTTGATCGACCGGCCGACCGTTGCAATAATGCGGGCACATTGTGTGCTTAGTGTGAATTGAATTATAATGAGTCAGTGGTGCAGATGCTGTGAATATATAGATGCTGCCTCTCGAAATGCCTGCCAGTTTTAACGCCGCCATGTGGAATTCCACACAATTGGTCATTTCCCTACTTCTGTTCTGCAGTTTTGCAACGTTACCACACAGCCTCAGTCTGTAACAACTCCAGCTTCAACAGCCGTGTGCTGTTTACATAAATCTCAGGAGCTGGCAACGGCAGCTTGACTCTTAATTTTTATCAAGATGCATGTGAAAGCGTTCTCAATTTAAAGTGAAGTGTGGTCGCAAAGTTGAGAATGTTTCACACAACCAGTCGTACTGAATGCACGCCAAAGTCTATGATTTTCTATAGCGTTGGCGGTGAGGCGACAGTACTGGTACACGATGCTTTGCCACACGGACTGCCCACGCGGCTTCCATTTGATTTTTAAAAGACGGGTGTGAGTTTCATGCTGTTAGTGCCAGGGAGCCCGGAAGAGTGTTTAATTTTTTAAATTTACAAACAGACGCTCTTGGAGGCAACTGCGTCATGCCCTCAGCTGAGAGAAGGGTGAAGGTGTGATGAAAACTTAGCGGTGGGTATAGGTGCCATCATAAAAAATTTTGCTAAAGACTTTAAATAAAACAATTTTGGCAACACCACATTTACTTACTGGCGCCATCGTGTAATTTTTTATACCCTTAAGCCATAAAATGGGTAAATAAGGGTGTAATGTATGTAACAGACAGACAGCATTTTCGACCCCATAAAGTATATTTATTCTTGATCAGCGTCAACAGCCGAGTCGATGTAACCATGACTGTCTGTCTGGCTGTATTAATGCCCCGATTTCAGAGACCATAGGAGCTAGAGACTTTAAAATTTAAACTAAAGCTCTCCTATATCATAAGCCGAACAAGTTTGATTAAAATTATCGATAGCACTCTTGGTTTCCGATATTCATATGTGATCGATAACAAAAAACCCTTGCCCTTGGCCATTTTGTCGGTTAGTGGACCATGGACCACGCTCGCGATTTAATCCATCCATTTAAACCATCCCCATGGCTTCCCACCAGTATATATACCAGCCAGCATTCGTTTTTCAGGCAGGCAAGTTGGCACGTTTTTAAACGCGCACAAATCGCGTTGCACTTGGCTTTGGATTTTTTCAGTGCTACAATTATATCGATTTACGTTTTACGCATTACGTATGGTGTTAAGGGTATGTCCTAGTCGGGATATCTCGACCAGAGCCTTCTTACTTGTTTAATTATTCAAAAGTACTTATACCGTGTGGCTTTTATATTCGTTTTAATTACATTCAACTAATAATACAACAACGCTAATGCACACTCACTCAAAGAAGTAAAGACTAATTCGATTATACTTCACGCTACTTTTCTCTAGAGATAAAGCTTGAAAGAAAAGAGTTCAAAATAATGTTTAAAAAAACAAATGACAAAGATTTCTAAGAAAAGGTTCATGTTTCGCATCATCATGCCATCTTCTTCTAAATTTAAGAAGCCAAAACTGCCATCGAACTACAGACAAATCACTAATATTGTTAGGGCTTCTTCTCGCTACAAGCCCATCGGCTAACATCTGAGCTGTGCCGCACAGCCATTCTGCTCCAATCAGTGCATGGCCGACGTACATGTACGACTTTCTTGACTACATGGTATTTACAAAATGCCTAACTTAGAAAACTAGAGACATGTATATTAATAGCTCAAAAAAAAAAAAATACACATCGGCCTAAAACTAAACTACTAAGAAGATAGCAAATATGTGATGCCCAAACTATTTTATACAGGTCATCTCATAGTCGGGCAATACAGCCGTCAACATCGAATGATTCCTGCGGAGCTGCACAAAAGAATGCAAGATTCGACTAAAGACTAACCTGTTTACCTGTTGCTTTAACTCAGACGCCACAGCATTCGCAACCCGCACAACTGTTGAAACTGTGGGCGCGACAAACTCTTTAACTTATTTCTTTTGTCAAGCTTCAAGTTCAAGGATATATCATCGATGTCTTCCAAGTTTTTTGTGTACGTGTCGGCGTAATTTGATCATCTCTTTTAAAAATCGAACAGTTTCTTTTAAAACCCAGCTAGAATTACCAAAATGTTTGCTCGTTATAACCCTGGAATTGCTTTTAATGCATTTTTTGCTTCTGTAGAAAGTTTCCGTATCAAAAACACTTTTTATATATATATGGCACTTCAAGCTGTCTGGGCTACTCAGCTACATATATAACAAGCCTTGTTGTCGTCCTTGCCTAAGTATGAATGTATATAAGTACAAAAGTATATACAATCGAATATACAAACAAATGGCTACCTGATTTGAGCCAGACCCGCGTCAGACATAATTTGTATTGTTTTAACCAAGTCTCAAACGCTAATTGTTTTGAGTCTGCATATTATAATTACCGGTGATTGCTAGACTGTTTGAAAGTGAAACGGGACGATTGATATTTTCTGGGTTTTACCCAGACATGCAACTTAGAATTCAGGTAACAGTTACTTCTTGGAATTTTAATAATTCATCTGCACTTGTTTCTTCATTGCATATTCTTTTACACACCTCATTTCGGATTGACTCTTAACTTGAGATCTTAGGCTTGCTATTGATTTTATATACCTGAGAAATATCTTGTACTATCATTTTTTAAACAAAGAAACTAATTTTAAAGAATCCCCATATGGCGATATTAATACGTTACTGCAACTACTTACAAAAACGTTCTCGTAGCACTAATGGGTTCATATGAATGTGCATGATGCCAGTGACAAGTAAGAGGAGTTGCGATACATACCAACATTCCTGGTGTTAAAGCTGTGGCTAAACATACAAAGCCAGAAGCCAAATGTGTACTTATTTAAGCGCCAATGCCCATTCATATACATTCATATACATAGCATATATACATGCATAGACATACATACATGAAATATACATTCGTTTATACATAAATACTTGCATACTTTCATTCGCTGTCGTAATTTTCACATGTTTACGCATGTGACGTCACTAAGGGGAGTATATGTTACGTATAACAAATAATTCAATAAATGCCTGGCAGCCGACCGATTCACGTGTTAGGAATCAGCACCGTCCGGGTATAAACTTACACTTGTATGAGCCTTAATGTTCAATCAGTAAAGTTATTTATTAACCAAAAAAAACATATTTATAAGTATGTATATAAGTATAAAAGTACTCTTCTCGTCTGTTGGCATAGAGACTAGATGGCGTCGATAACTGTAGTATACATTGCTAGATATTTTTATGTATGTACATAGCTTACACATAACTGAATATGTATGTATGTACATATGAAAACAGAGACGACAAACAACACATGTGCGTGAAAGACCTTCGAGCGGCGTCAGCTTGACTCTTGCGATTTTTCATGGAAATTGCACAGTCGGCGCGTGATGGCACATATGGTGACCAGAACTAAGAAAAAAGAAAACCCCTACCAAAGACCTTATGTTTGAAATTTTGCGAAAGGGAAGCGCCTTACAGCTTTTCCTTCGGCTACTGCGTGAGAACAATTTTTTTTTTTTAATTTAATGTGCTGGGTCACCTCTTAACATGTACTCAACACATGTTTATGGACTAAATTTTTGGCAGCTTAAGTCAAAGACTGTATATTACTTATATATACATATGCATAAGTTGGTTCCCTTAGGAATACAGTTGCAACATGCATCCAAATAGCCAACGACCGACAGGCAAGTATAGCAAGCTCCAATCAAATAACTAAATATATCAACCGCTGAAACTGAAGTGCGTATGTGCAAATTAGGAACAATCAGAAGCTCCTTTAGACAACGTGACAGCCTCAAGCAAAGTTCAATAGCAGCGGCAATCAAATGCATGCAAACGCCATAATACTCAATTAGTTTCCAAAATTTATGCTATTAATGTCCAAAAATGTATAGCCAATGCGATTGTTAAGGAGAAGGTATCGCAAAAGCTGCTTTCAAAGTAGTTAAACACGCAATGTGGTAAAGGAGAAATAGTTTTCATAAACCAAATTTAATTTATTTCCCACGCTCTTAGCATGAAAAAGACCTTCAAGCTTTAAGACATAAAAGAGTTTATAAAGCAAATGCTTTGCAATTTTCGTAAGGAAAGAAACCTTCTTCCATTTTATCGGTTACTTTTACCTTCAAGTCACCATTAAATTGTACAGCCGCAACACAGCAGCGGCTCGATAATATGAAAATCGAGATCGCTTTGGGCTGAAGTTGGCACTAATCAAGCTGAGGCCCACACTGCTGGTAGAAGTAAAAAAGATTGTTACTCATGACTATGTACAAGGATGCATATGCCAATTAGTGTGGGTGTTGAAAATAATTTTGCGTATATTTTTTTTACTTTATATTTAATTTGCTGTCTTTTTATCCATTCGAGATAGGTTATAGAATACTTTTCTTTTTTAAGAGCAAGTGACATATTAATGACAGAACTTGGAAAATAGTTACCTGCTGATTTGTAGTACCTGCTATGGAGTTGCCCTGCTGTTTTACTTTCTTGCCTTCGGTCGTTGTCTGTCGTCCTTGTCTGCTTTATTTATTTTCGCAAGGATTAGTCCCAGAAGGTTTTACCCAGGACTTTTTGCTGGCGCCAGACTCTCAGTAGGGAGTTTCTAAAACTAACAGTGAATGCATACAACGGCTTAGTTACAGGTTTGTTAAATGCAATTCAAAACATACATATGCATTTAGGTACACATTAAATACATGAACCACGTATAAGATCCATGGATAAGAGCGATCATATTGACACCACTGTTTGGCGCTTAATAAGAATTTGCCATCTGTAGTCGAAGGTAGATTGGCATGTTGAGAAAACACCAGGCAAAAGTTCCATCAAAAACAGACGGAGCCAGATGCGTCACAGTGGCCGCGCCTTGATGTTGACACATGCCACAAAACGTGTCTGGCAATACATTGACCAGTCTTTACCCACTTGTCGACTTGGCTACAACTGGTTTGAATTCTTAATTTGCGTGCTGGACTGTATGACACTCATACATACAAATGTACCCCAAACTTTATATGTGTGTGTGAATACATGCTTGGTACGCCTTTTATTGTCTAAAAATTGCAAGATGTGCTCAGCTGCCCTGCGCTCCTTTCGGATCGTGTCAGTCGCAAGGTGCACAACAACTGCCACTGTTGATATGCCGTCAAGAATTCGTTGCTGTCTTGCCTAAACTAATTGCCCCATATGCGGTTTGGCTTGTCAGGTGGTTTGGTTTACGCTAAAATAAATGTATAGCAGTCAAATCTAACTGCTTGTGTGCAAACGCGTTCAAAATAAAAAGCATTCATTTTAGAAAATGTCTAAATACTATACAAATGTATTAATGCAAATCTGATTTCAATGCGTTAAGTTCTTAGAGAACAGTTTTTTACTGAGCGAAAATTAATATTCAATCACACCTTCTTTTATAAATATATTATAGTCATAATATGATGCTATTAGGTATAAATTAAATTGTCTAATTTGTAAATCGTGTTTTAATGATCTGTAACAAGGGAAAAGGTTTTAGTAGCTCTCTTGGATGGTGATTATTACACGACTTTGAAAACTGCAAAAGTTTTCATAACATATTTGGTTAATAGTTTACAAAGCTGTTTCTTTAAGTTTTAAATTTTTAAAACATATGTATAAATACTGGAAAAACAGCTATCGATAACAACAATTAAGTTTGGTGTGAACGCGGAATAGGAGATATGTTTATTATATGTACATATGTATGATTTTTGGTAGGTCTCTAAAATCGACGCGTACATTCGGATAACAAAACTAAATACCAAATTGTCTATTAATGGTGTTCAAGACTTTAGGGAGCTCCAAATAAATAATAACGAAATTGTAATTTTTGTATAGAACTATGTACATTGTACATGTAAATGCTACCGATCGTTGTTTATTAACGGTTTTGAATTTGTTATTAAGCCTTACTTTATATATCAGCACAGCTGTTATTTGTTTTAAACAGCAATCTGTTGACTTAGGTTTCAACGTAATTGAAGCATACATCTGTCAATACAAAAAAATTTCCAATGATAAGAAAGCGCTATGGCTGTTGTTTTCTGCTGTACAAATACCAACATTAAACACAGTATGTCAAACCCTTACGGATGTGCACGAAAGCAATATCTACTTCCGATATTATAAAATCAATCAAGTTTAAAAATATAAATTTTAAAACTCTCAAATTGCCAAAAGGGCTTTAACTTTGTTATAGGCTTTTAACAAATACAAATATAAAATTGTAAAAAGCTTACAACTGCATACACAGCTAACTTTTTATTATATGTATGTAGATAATAAGCATTCAATCGATGAAAAGAAAGCGAACTTTTGAAAGATTCAATTTAATTTAAATTTTGCAATGCGATAATTTAATAGGCAAGTGGTCGAATTTATCCAAGCTCCCAGAAAAGGAAGCCACATGGCAGTTTATTTTGATTTGCATTCGTTTCCGGTAAACGGTTGTCGTTGGGCTACACTTATAAATACAGCTGGCAGCTGCTGCAATGATTTTCATATGTAGACATAGAAAACACAGAACGCATTCCTACTTCCTACAAGATTGAACATGCTGTGATCACCACATTATAAGTTTGAGTGTCTGGGTGACAGTTTTGTTGTCTTTGTGGGTGTTAAGGGGGCGAGTTTAAAATAAAAATACATACATATATGCGTATTTATGCTCATAGACTCGTTGGATTGTTCCATATTATTAGATGTCAGCTTGTAGGTAAATTTGAATTGTATGGCGAGTAAACCGAAAGCTGATAATCGTGGAAAAGATTCTGAAAAATATCTTAAACATACTCTTAGGTATTCTCTTGAGCTTGCCTTTGAAAGCTTATGATTTTGACATTTAAAAGATGCTTCTGTTCAAATTGCGCTTATTTTAACCTCTGTCTTCGTGGAAGATCAAACGCTGTTAAACGATGTTACGGTATATATATATATATATATCATATATATAACAAATATATATATATATATATATATATTTGTTATATATATATATATATATATATATTTGTTATATATATGATATATGTTACACAGTTTTTGTGTTACGCGGCTTATCGCGTAGCCTAAAAGACCGATAATTCAAAAAATATCGATGGTTCGTGCATAACACAGCGATAGGATTGAATCATCTTGAGCAGCGCTGATACTAAAAAAAAAATACATAAACATATCAAAAATCTGCTCACCGCCACAATTCATCGGTCAACTATCGGGTAGTTTACTCCCATCTCAACCAACCATTGTTTGCATAGGTTCTGCTCTTGGTTTAATTCTTTGCTGAAATATAAGTATCTTTGTTATAATATTGTATTTTAAACATTTTTGAAATGTCTACCGCCCAAAGGTCGTTTGTGCAAAAAGTATCCAAGTAAGTATAGTCCCTCTTTTAACACAGTGTTTGTCAAATAATCTCTCATGTTGGTTAGTCATGTTATATGTATTTTTTGTATCTACTAATTACCAATTTTGACAGACAACCGGCGTCTGATGTGCGAAAAAACGTTAATGTTCACTTGCAGTCTAAAACAACAAACTCAACATCAATATTTTCTTCTACGGTTTGTTTACATCTTACCAAACATTTGAGTTAAGTACATAATAATTGATTTGTTTTTTGCAGCTCTCCCTCACCGAACCACTTGATTATGAAGAATTTGTTGCACAAAACATAAACATTATTAACCGAGACCCACTAAAGCACATCTTGGATTTTCCCCAAGGAGATGTGACAGTAAAAACAATACCACGCAAAATTCGAACTGTTGACCACATTGTACCCAAAGAGAATATGTATGTACAAAATGGTGTTTTTACTTGTAATATTTTATACTAACTTAATATTTCCTGCTTTTCAGTTCCGATTTACCAAAACATGTACAAGAATGCATTCGTTGCTACACTCGGCCCTGGAAAGTCGTTGAATATGCACATCGCCATTACTCTAGCTCATGTTGTGCGCGAGAGCGTATTGATCGCGAAACTATCAGCCCATCAGCGTACCAGCAAGAATTCGAGATTGACAAAGACTTTTCCTCGTTTGACGAAACATTCATCGATAAGAGCGAAAGCTGCACGCCTAGTTCCAGACAATCAATAGCCAGTCTGGCATCGGTGAGCTCTTGTACGGATACGCTAACTCCCCGCAGCTCTTGGGCCAGCTTTGATTTACGACGATCTATAAATGACGCCCTTATTCCCAATTTGTTGGACAATGTACCGCCAGAACAAATCGATCAAGTAAATGACGCACGGCGACAGGAAGATCGACAAGAGGCATTCTTTTCACTCTACCCAGAAATTGAAACTGAAGAAGTAATTGAGCGCAGGTTACCCGCCGAATTGCCAGTGGAGCATATGGGTCATCGTATTCAAGTAAAATGTCTTCAACTAAAACTGGAGTTAGAAGTAGAGCCTATATTTGCATCGATGGCCATTTATGATGCTAAGGAGCGCCAGAAACTGTCGGAGAATTTTTACTTTGATATGAATTCGGACAGCCTTAAGAATATGCTCTCAAATCATGTGCGCTTTGCCGATATTAGCACGCAAAGTCGTTCTGCTATATTTGAACTTTCTTATCCAAGTAAGGATTTATTTCTTGTTATTCGGCTTGAAAAAGTACTTCAAGGAGATATTAATAACTCTGTGGAACCATATCTAAAAGAAGACAAAGACAAGTACAGAGAGAAGGTCAAATCGAATGCAGTAGATTATTGCGAGCGATTGGGAAAATATCGAATGCCTTTTGCCTGGACGGCTATACATTTGACAAATGTATTTAATGGCGAAAATTTTGAGAATAGGGACTCAACCGCTGGCGAAAGAGATCAACCCGCCAGCATTGGCTTTGCCACCTTGGGCTCTGCTGCAAGCTCAAATAGCTTAGATCGCAAGTCATCAACTAGCAGTTTTGATCAATTGCGCAAAAAAGCTAACGATATGAGCGGAACACTGACAAGGCGTGGTTCTTTGGAACGCAAAGAAAAACGCCGCTCATGGTCACCGGATGACTTTGCCAATGTTGTTGAAAGCTTCCGACCTATAACTATAACTGTTCCGAGCTTTTTTAAACAAGAACCAGACAAAATGAAAGATGAAGACTTATATAAATTTTTGCCCGAACTAAAACGACCAAGTACGGTCATAAAAAAATATAAATGCATTCCGGGTTCTATCAAATTGGAAATATCGCCTTGTCCTGAAGATGTTTCAAACGCATTAACACCAGAACTGACAAGAATTGCGCCGTATAATGGAGATAATACCCGTCCTGTCAAAGAAATATTGGAGTTTCCATCGCAACCAATTTATAGTTCGCACTACACCTACCGCAACTTGCTATTTGTTTCACCCAAAGAGTTGAATTTTTCGTCTCGTGCCGGTTCGGCACGCAACATTGCAATTCGTGTGCAGCTGATGGCGGGTAAGTGAATTATTAAAACAAAATAATAATAATAAAAAACCAAAATAATAATAATGAAAATGTTAAAATATTGCAGGAGAGACCGCTAAAGACGCAGTCACTGCCGTTTTTGGTAAATCTTCATGTCCCGAATATACATCGGAAGCATTTACATCTGTTAGCTACCATAACAAGTGTCCATCATTCTATGACGAGATAAAGATTGCTCTGCCCGCTTCCATTAAACAGCACCATCACTTGTTGTTTACTATTTACCACGTTTCGTGCCAAAAAAAAACACACGAGCTGCAGGGCTCGGTTGAAACTCCCATTGGCTACACGTGGCTACCACTTTTGGAGGATGGCAAACTCAAAGTTGGCGAATTTAATTTGCCCGTTATGGTGGAATCGCCACCAGAGAATTATTCTTTTATTCCACCTAATGTTCATCTGCCAGGAATTAAATGGCTGGACAACCATCGTGCAGTGTTTTCCATTAATGTGGATGCTGTGACTTCAGTTCACACTTTAGATTCACACCTCGATAGATTTTTTCTCATTTGTGAATATTTAGATACGCGCAACATACCGTTCCACATTGGCGAGAATCATATGGAAGCCGAGTTAAAAAAGTGTCTTTTGGAAATAGAGCAGGCTAATCGCGAGTCATTGGTTAGGCATCTACCTCTTGTACTGGACAAACTTATTGAGTTGTTGGTTACTACAAATACAGTTGGAGGCCAACCAATGTCTTTAGGCTCAACTGTGTTCGAGGTACTTTGCCAGGTCTCAGCACACTTATCTATTTTAAGCGATTTGGATTCATATGGAAGACAAAGTTTGTTTGCCACATACGTACAGTTCCAATGCAAAATCCCACATCCGTTGGCTGCTAAGCGATGCTTAAACCGCAACAGTACCGATGAAACTCATTCAAATGAAGCCTATGACGTTAACGATTACATGCCAAGCGCTGGACCTACTGGTAAGATCTATAAAAAAAAATTAATTTACACCCTCTTAATAAACTTACTTTTAGATGTTGATCATGCACGCAATTCCACCGCTGAAGTGTTCGCTTGCACGAACAATGTACGCTTGTTACACGAAGAGCTAGCCTTGCAATACACACTGTCTAGTGGCAAAGTAGCAGATCATGCTATGAGCAATTCATGGTTTCTTTTTGAGCTAATTGTCAAATCCATGGTAGAGCACTTAGACTATTCGGGAACCTTAAATGCACCACGTAAGACCCGATTTCCCCCTCAGTTTGTTGAGGACATAGCCACGCTTGTCACGGTTGTAACAAACAAAATAGTGGAATATCATAGCAAAGACTGCAGATTAGCGCAGTCACTTAACGCCAGCTTAAGCTTTTTTGTATTTGATCTTCTCAGCATTATGGATCGCGGATTTGTATTTAGTCTTATTAAAATGTACTCAAAGCTTATAACGTCAAGAAGTGCTTCGTTGCCTGAATTAATGAACCATAAAATAGACTTTCATCGAATCGTATGCAGTCACGAACACTTTGTTGCTTTAAATTTACCCTTCGGTACTTCTTACACGACTGTCTCAGCGCCTTGCAGCCCAACACCAAGCACCACATCAAACACAAGTCAGGCCTCGTTTGTAAGTATTAAATATAATAATGTACCAGTATTGTTCAACTAACGAAGTAATTCAATTATTTAGGGATCCATTGAGCGTGCCTTGCACGCCGACCTTAACACAGAATTTCGTCAGCAACACTTTCTTGTCGGCCTTGTGCTTGGCGATTTAGCCTTAGGAATGGAAGTGCCCAATCCGCAACTGCATGGAAAAGCAATAAATTGTATACGAAACCTCTTAGCTTCACACGATTCGCGGTACGATACAGAAATACGCTCGCGAGTAGCTTCACTTTATATACCGCTGCTCTCAATAGTCATGGATACCTTTCCTCAATTGCATCAATATCAATCTGACGCGCAGGATCATGATCGTTTGCAGCAGATGGGTCAACTTGAAGATTACCAAGGGCCTCACCAAAACATAAGCACGACAACTATAAGCCCAGAGGTAGCGTTTGCCATTTCTGGCAGTCGAGTATATTCGTATACCACAGAACAATCTAAAAACAAGGTGCCATTAAGTGCAGAAAATACGCGTCATTTGTTGGCGTGTTATCTATGGGTGCTTAAAAACTTGGAGCGTACGATCCTTTACCGTTGGTTACTTGGATTAAGCCCACACCGTGTGCACCAAATGCTGCAAGTGCTAAACACATGTTTGAAGGCATTTGAGTATTTAGGTCAAAAACGACTGCCCACTATTAAACGAACTAATACTCATAGTTTTCGGAAAACAGCACAAACAGATGTAAAAGAAAAATTAGAAGAATGCATAAGAGGAACCAATTCGGCACGTTATGATTTAATTAATCGTCGTAGGGATCGTAATTCAACAGACAAACTTCGTTGGCGTAAAGATCAAATGCCATACCGCTCCCAATATAGTGAGACGGTAAACAGAAATGAGTCAGAGCTGGAATTAAGTCATTTTATTGAGGGTTCACTTTCAACAGAAATTGCACTTATCATACTTGATTCGTTGGAAATAGTTGTGCATGTTGCAACTAATCTTCATCACAATCTTCTAGGGACTGTGCTGAAAGTTTTACTCCACAGCTTATCCCGCAATCAGTCAACACTCGCTTTACAAAATCTATTTGCTTCCCAACGTGCTCTGATTTTTAAGTTTCCAAATCTTTTGTTTGATGAAGAAACAGACATATGTGCAGATTTGTGCCTCTTGTTGTTAAAGCATTGCGCATCACAACTTCCAGGTATTCGTTCACAAGCGGCTGCATCTCTGTACTTGCTCATGAGGCAAAATTTTGAAATCGGAAATGTAGGTGTATACAAACATATGCATTTACATATAATATATATAAACATATTCACTTCTCGTTTTTTTTCCATTTTAGAATTTCGCCCGCGTTAAAATGCAGGTGACCATGTCACTAAGCTCTCTGGTTGGCACAAGTGCGTCTTTTAGCGAACAGTCCCTCCGTCGTGCGCTTAAAACAATTTTAGTTTACGCCGAGTCTGATGCGGACTTACAGGAAACCACCTTTCCAGAACAAGTTCAAGATTTGCTGTTCAACTTGCACATGATCCTTTCAGATACTGTGAAAATGAAAGAATACCAGGAGGACCCAGAAATGTTGCTCGACCTAATGAATCGCATAGCAAAGGGCTACCAAAACAATCCAGACTTGCGGCTAACATGGTTAGAAAACATGGCAAAAAAACACCGTGAACGAGCAAATCATACCGAAGCAGCCATGTGCTATGTACATGCCGCTGCGCTTGTTTCAGAATACTTAAGTATGCTCGAATCGCAAGCGCATTTGCCTGTGGGTGCCGTAAGTTTTCAGCGCATTTCGCCAAACACGTTTATGGAATCTGCGGTATCAGATGATGTTCTAAGTCCTGGTGAAGATGGAATCTGTTTGGGAAATCACTTTACTGAAACGGGATTAAAGGCATTGCTTGAAGAGGCTTCCAACTCCTTTCAAGTGGCTGGAATGTATGAGGCCATGAACGAGGTATACAAAATATTAATTCCCATTTGCGAGGCAAACCGTGAGTTTCACAAACTCGGCAAAGTTCATGGCAAGCTGCAAGAAGCATTTAATCGAATTGCCCAACTACAGGTAAAATAAAAAGAAAAAATACATAAGTATTTGTATTCACCCTTAATATCTGCGGTGATTTTCGAGCCATCTTAATGAAAATTACCGCTTACATTGGCAGACGCACATATGGCCATATGAATTCTGTGTGCAATAAATAAGTACCTTTTATTTCCATTTCAAGGCGTTTGTGGGGCTTTCAAATTAAAATTAGTTGACAGTTAATCAAGATAACTATTCTCTAAAAAAATTGGCTCATTGTTGAAATATTTTAAGCGAAGTATGAATACCAATTAATATCTTTGTTTTTTTTTTTCTATCAATAGGGTAAACGGGTATTTGGAACGTACTTCCGGGTTGGATTCTATGGCGCTAAGTTTGGTGACCTTGATCAACAAGAATTTATTTATAAGGAGCCTACATTAACTAAGTTGCCAGAAATATTTAGTCGACTTCAGGTACGTACAAAATAGTTTTAACATTCTAATTATTTCATTTCATTATATTTTATCACCTTGTTTAGAACTTTTATGCAGAAAGGTTTGGTCCCGATTCTGTGCATATTATAAAGGACTCCAACACCTTTGACCCAAATACTTTAGATCCTGATAAGGCTTATATACAAATCACATATGTAGAACCATACTTCGAGACATATGAAATGCGTCATCGTGAGACCTACTTCGAACGAAATTTTAATATAAGTAAGTAAATTCTCATCGTTTTTTTTTTTTTTGCGTATGCCAAATTCCCAATGACAGTGATTTGAATCGAAAATTTCTTTTGAATGCCGGTTTGAAATCATGTTTGATGGCGAAGAACTCTAGAATCTAGTTATATAATCTCTTTAATGTGTATGTTGCTTACAATTTAATTTACGTATTATATAACCGAAAACTTGTAATGTATCAATAATTTTCTTTTATTTAATAGAACGTTTTATATTTGCAACACCTTTTACTAAAAGTGGAAAAGCTCATGGAGAATTACATGAACAATGTAAACGAAAAACAATATTAACAACGGCCAACCATTTTCCCTACGTTAAAACTCGGATCCAAGTTATCAGCAGAACACAATTTCAACTGGAGCCGATTGAGGTAGCGATTGGTATGTATTTCACTTTCTTAAGCACAAAAACGAGTCGGCCACTGATGTAATTTGCATAAATAACCAATACCAAATTTTACAATAGTTGACAAAGGGAAACATATTGTTTAAAAATTCCCTAAACCGCCCAGTGAGATACAGAGCTGATCTTATTAATTATCTTTATACTTTTCGACAATTAGAGGACATCCAAAAAAAGACGTTGGAATTAGCTGCGTCTACAAGTCAAGAGCCAGCTGATCCAAAAATATTGCAAATGGTTTTACAAGGTTGCATTGGTACCACTGTAAACCAAGGTCCAATGGAAATGGCTAGTGTCTTTCTCTCAAACTTATCTGACGGCACAACCATACCAACAAAAAATCAAAACAAGTTGCGATTGTGTTTCCGTGAATTTTCAAAACGGTGTGCAGATGCTCTAAAGAAAAATAGGAATTTGATTTTGTCAGATCAAAAAGATTATCAACGGGAACTTGAACGCAACTACGAGCGTTTTGTGGAACGTCTTACACCGCTTATTACACTAACATCACTACAAACACAAGGTGTTATTAGGTACTTTTTTTGCAAAACTATAAATTGCAACATATTTAATTTGAATTTCTTTTTGCAGGACCAATGCCAACCAAAATAAAAGCACCCCGCTTAAATGGTAACATAAGCAGTATAGATTCACAGAGAATTTATTAATATTCATCGATGAAATTATTTAAAACTTTTACATGTCTAGCGTATCGGATTATTTTAAGTAAACCCCGAATTAAGTAAGTAAATATAACAAGTCTCAAACTCATTAACGTTTATATTTAATTCTTTTACAAAACAGGTATTATCGGATTATTATTTTTGTAGCTGCTGAAATTTTTCGCCAGTATATATTTATTATTATGCATTCTTCCACATATAGTCAAACTTCCATACAGCAAAATTCTCTACATAAAGAATTAATTTTCATAACGCTGCGATGGAATAATTGTAATAAAATCATAACTCGGACATATTGTATGTGAAAAACTAAAGTGTTTGCCGTATATAGCCATTTAAGTGAATTCATATAATATGCTTTTAATTGATATGGAAAACAAATACTGGACTGATAAAACTGACTGGTAATCAGTGATGTACGAAGTAAATTATTCAAAACTATAAGCATTGCTCTTCACACCATTGAAAAAGTTACTTGAATTTAATAAAAGTAAAGTTTCAGAATCAAATGTGATGCTTTCATCAGCATCAGACACAATACGTGTCCACTCCGCCAAGTCATTGTTTGGATTCGTCTGATTTGCTTCCTTGTGCAAAGGTCTAAGCATAAACTGCAAGTCTTGGAGTTGTCTTAATAAGCGAACTAAAAATATAAGAATATAAATGTGCTTAGTTAGTGGCGCGCATTCAGATATCAAATTAAATTTTTAATTTTGTCAATATATACTTACTATGTGTATCTTCAAATTTTAACAGCTGCGCATGATCCTCCCACCAATTGCATAAAAGAAATAAATAATGTTTAGTTGTTTCTTCGGAGTCTCGAAAAAGAGTGTTGATGAAACATTCACGAAAGATAAGTGTAAGTAAATGTACGGCAATATGTGAGATTTTCCTAACTTGAACGATATCTAAAAAAAAAAATGTATTGATCGTTAAGTGGCCTTGTTGGATTATCTCATTCGCATACCTGTTTTTGAATCTTGAAGTGTCCATTGAAACATCATTTGAAAAACGATAGTTACAACGCTTAGACAAAGCTTAACATAGCACTCACAGCCAAGTTCGGGTACTGCCGCGTCCTGTGTTGTTACTGAGGAGCATTTCGATATTTCTGTCGAGGCATGGGCTGAAACATTATCACTTGCTGCCGTAATATGATTGCCAATCGTAACATCTGAGTGCAAACCCACAACTTTTGAAAGCATGTTCTCGTTGTCTTCTTTCTCGTCATCAGTAAGAGACGACGTAAGAGATGAAAACATTCTCAGAATAAATTGAGGAGTTGTCGTGAAGCAATCGTATACAAAGCGTACATGATTTAAACAAATCGATAGCAAAAGTTTAAAGTGACTTGGTTGTAGAGCCTTTTCGCCACAAAAACATAGCTCAAGCAGCCCCGAATATACCTGTATTAAGCACGACTTTGGCCCAAATCGGTAAACAGAACGAACTCGATCTGATTGAAAGTACATATTTTGACTATTGACACACATTTCTACCATAAGGCGGTCCTGACGTGAGCATAACAGCATGCATGCACTAAGTTCACGAAAAACCCAGGGACTCGGACGTGTAAATACCAACTGTTTTAGTAAATCAAATACTAATTTAAGTTGAGTTTCGGATGTAGACATCATCGCTGGATTTACATGGCCCAGCAAGCTGCGCAGGAATGACGTAGTTGCCTCAATGACACCTAAATGCTCACATACCTCTGACGAGTAACTTAGCATAGTAATTGCCTCGATGACTATTTCCATAACCCAGTATTTACCACACTTTTTCTGAAGCAATGCCTGCGATATGCTGCTGTGTTGGTGACAAATCTGTGCCAATGTGCTTATATAGCGACGTAAAGGAACGGCTTGCTCCAGGCTGTATAAAACGCCTGGCTGAATTAATGAAAAGCGCATAGATGTACTTTCATCCAATTCTAAGTCAAAACGATGATGGGGATACAGCTTACAGTTGTGTGGTAAATCCAAGCTCTGCGTATAGGACCAAAACTCTGTAAAGACTCTGCAGGCAGACGTAATTATGCGCCCTGCAACAGTTTCAACACTGTTGGGCTCACATTGTAATTGTGCATAATTTAAAAGCAGTTGTTCGAACTCCACTTCAAAAAAGGTACGTTGTTTCTTTTGTCCAAATGCATCTTTGGTGTACTCATTATGTTCTTTAGCTTTGGTGGATGATTTTTTAGTAGAAGGTCCTACTATACATAAATTTTCCATTCGAAGCAAGTTCCGATTCTCATCAGCATTTGTAGCTGTCAAATCGTTGTTTTTAAACACGTTCCTTTCGTTGTTGTTAGCGTTCCGAATTTTTAAATCCAAAAATTCCACATTCTTAAAATTTAACTCGGCGTTTTTAGCTTGAACCTGTTTAAATACCTCCGCTACTTTTTTATTGCAGTCTTTTTCTCCCTCTTCAGCTATCGTGAGCTTTTCCATCTTGCTAGCTTGAAGCAGTTTCCGCGCTTGTCGAAGTTCGTTGCGGAGAAGACTAACCTACAATGGAAAGTATAAGTAGTTCACAATTTTTAATATATTTTCAGTCCACTTACCTCGCCTTGTTTGGCTCCTGCTTGATTATTGCTTTCTGTGAGGTCTATCTGCAGTTTCTCTTTTTCCTTTTTCAGCACATCCACTCGTTCCATTAAAAATTTAAGTTGTCGCTCCTGGGCCAGTTGACGCCTTGTTGTTGTTGCCTGAGTTATGGAGCTATCTGGCGATTTGAAAGTATTGCCAGTTTCAAACTGGGCAACATTTGTTTTAGGTTCGCGTCCGGTAGTATCCGGTAAAAAAACAAAAGTTTCGTCGGTTCCAAATATTTCTTCCACATCTAAATTACTGGGAAGGCCAATGGATAGCATATCATTTGGAAATACTTGCTGCGTACTTGTCGTGCCATGAACCTGAGGTGCAAATTCCCTGAATGTGAATTCATTTGTTGAATTTTGCATGCCATTAGTTTTCTGCTGCGTCTCCTCTGCTATTTGTGTAGCTAGTAAGACAACATCGTCATCATCGTTGTCCCAAAAATCCACCATATTTGAAGTGGCTGACCGCAGCTGCCCACGACTTACACTAACGTCTAATTTAAGCTTTTTCGAAGAGCCCCACTTATCAATTGGCCCAAGCCGTTTAGCCATATTTAGTTGTTTTTTTTTTTCAATGTGTGTTGTAGATTCTTGAATATAAAAAGTTATAGTTATTAGTAGTGAGACTTCATATCGATGAGATTTTTATTTTAAGACCACCAGCAGTAGTCGGACTTACTGCCCACTTAATCTAAGAGCTCTTTTGTTGTTTTCTTACCTGATAGCAACGCTTTCACCTTTGCACTTAAAATTGAGCCTTTAATGCAAATCAATTATTTCCATTTCCATTGCTTCTTTTTTGCGCATTTTAATATTGTCAGAATTTGTTTACAGTTTGAAGTCCTCTGACTAGTTCTTTTTGACGATCGCTCATTTGAACTTAGCAGAGGAGTTAAGTGAGCCAAATGTTAAATGGGTCTGTTAATTATATGAACTAAAATGTTATATTTGACAGAAATAGTTAGGAAGAATACCCAAATAGGAATATAGGTAATCATAGTTAATCAAAAAATATACTACCACCTTAATTACTTTGACATCAAATAAAACTAAGCGACATATGATTGATTGTACTTTTCGTCAGTAGCGAATTTGGCTTTTAAGAATCGATATTTTTACAAAATACATCGATATGTAATTTCGTCACTTGCAAGACATCAATATTTTGGTATCTAGCGGTGCCGATTCCGTACCACAAATTAACGCGTTGAACGTGTCTCGTTATTATAATAATATATAATAATAATAATATAATAAAATAATTGTTTCAATCTCATTAATAACCCGTAGCAAACGGATTCGCTTACAATTTACTTGGAAGAGCGCGAAAAAACTCAAGTGTACAAAAATATATGAACAGTGTTGCTTTGGGCCTTACCGCGCAACTGCAAATGTATTAGTGCAGCGACCGTAATAGAAACAAGATCTTTACATGCTCAACAAAAGGATATAAGAATAATATATTTAAAGCTGTATATGTTCAATCAAGCTGGCGTACCAACATGCAAATTTATATATTCAGGTATACAATATTTTTAGCATTGTGTACAGCCAAATTAAATCAAAAAAATCGTTGTACAAAGTATTGCAAAACTTGAACCTTTCATAAATGAAATTACGGAAATCTATGTCTTGTGGGTTGTTGGTATTTTTACATTCATTCATACCTTTGCATGTAGGTATGTCGTGATATATATATATATATATAGATAACTAAGTAATATTGCTTAATACAATATGCAAAGTTAATCAATTATTTCAAATGTCAAATTTTTCTTTGAACTTGATTTATTTTCAAACTCTTAGCATAGCGAGATCGTTATACTAGCAACAATGCTTAAGTTTATTCGAGGAAAGGTTCAACAGCCAACAGCTGAACGACAGCGTCTACAAAAAGAGTTGTTCGCGTTTCGTAAGGTATGTACACTCACATCTATGCATTTGCAATACACATTTTTTAGTTTATTGTGTTATGCGTTTATGCGCCCATAATACATTTTTTCTAAAACCATGTATCAAAACCAGCTTATATTACGCGTTACGGTTGAGAGCCCATGTCGTTTTTCTTTTATTGTTTACACGGCCTAATAATTTCGTTCCTACTTTTAACTCGTTGTAATAAAGAATCTCAATATGAGTATTAATCCAATGCACAAATGAATTAATAATAATAAAATACAATAATACGGATAAATTAATCTCTAGAGCTGGCAACAGGAAACTATGGCTGAACTTAAATCAGAAGTCTGTTTGTTTATATCGGGTGCCATTTTCATTTGATAATATTATTATTCGAAATTTATGTGATTATGTGAAAAATGCATTCAATTGTTTTATTATAATCTATAATGAAAATAAATATTTGCCGTAATGGTTCAGATCTTTTCGAATGTTTATTTTGTAAGAATTTCTTTACAGTTTGAGAGCCCTCTGACAACTTTTTTTGACAATCGCTCATTTCAGCATAGCCGAAGAGTTAATTGAACAAATTAGCTGCGTTATTCGATATATATTCGCAAAGTTCATCGATATGTTTTTTCGTTTTCTTCTTTTAGGAATCGATATGTTCTTTTGAACATTTTATGTTTTTGTCGCTTGCAAGACATCGATATGTCAATTTCTATCGATGGCGATTCAGTAGAAAAAATTATCCGGGGTGAACGTGTCGCGTAAAATTGTTCTAATCGCAAAAATAAAGAAATGTTCCCAACGCATTAAATACACGCAGCGAACAGCCCCGCTTATTATTTACTTGGGAGAGTGCAATCTTAAAATATTTCTGCTAGTTCGCGAGCGCAATAGCTCCAAGTGTTAAAACATTTATGAAGCGTCTTGCCTTAAGCCTCAACGCGCAACTGCAAATGTATTAGTGCCAGCAACCATAACACAACCGCGATCTTTACTTATACAATAAAAGTATATAGAAATTAAGTATTTAAAGTAATTTATGTTCATTCATATTTTAATTGTAAGTTTTAAAACTTTTGTTGGACATACATACATACAAAGTCATTTATGTGCCCATCCATGACTCAATCGAGTCTACCTACCAACATGCAAGTTTATACACACAGCGCAGGTATACATACATATGGATGTGTATATTTTAAAGCACTCATTCAGATAATTTGTTTAATAGTGTGTTTGTTTTCGCTACAAAAATAAATGAATAAAAACAAATATTACGGATCGTACATAGATAATTTAAAATTGTGTTGAAAAACATATTTAAATTTTGTAAGAACAAATGTATGTTAACTCGGTGGCAGTAAACAGATTTGGGCGTCGCCTAACAAACAGCAGCAAAACACTATAGCTTGTGTGTGTGTTGACTGATGCCTCCCTGTCACTCACACTATGTAAGTCGGACAGTGGTTAACTCATACCATTTGTATATGTAAAGATATATTTACTTACAAGATGCTTTATTTATATTTTCTGTGGCTCTATAAAGTGAGCTAATTAATTTTTTGTTATTACGTTGCCAATCAAAAAAATAAAATCCATTATTTGAACCTATCCGTATTTTAATACATTTGATTTAGGAAATATATGAGTTGTTAGTTGTTGGTATTTTTACATACATTCAAACTTTTGCATATATGTATGTCGTAAAACCTTTCTCAAGAATAGGTACAAGTAGCTCTTGTGTGCATACAAAAAAAACCGGCGTTCGTTTTAAATCGAACACAACTTGTTAAACAAGTTTGGTAAGTCGAGGTCATGTTGCGATCACTGGTACAATTTTTCTTTTCTATGGTACGTGATTTTAAAGATACGTAATGAATAGTACAGTAACAAATGCAATATGCAAAGTTATTCAATTATTTTTAATATTAAATTTTACTTTGAACTTGATTTATTTCTAGTCTCTTAGTAATACGAGATCGCTATAAAAACAACAATGCTAAAGTTTATTCGAGGAAAGGGTCAACAACCAACAGCTGAACGACAGCGTCTTCAAAAAGAGTTGTTCGCGTATCGTAAGGTATGTACTCTTCAATTTGTTTAAATAATTTTTATTTGCATAAAACAAATGTAAAATTTTTATGTTGATTGTTTTGAATTTTATACGTTAGTGCCAAAATCAATGTCTTTTATAAACATGTATCAGAACCCGCTTTTTTTTAAGTACAAGCGCTTAGCGATTGAAGACCCGTGTCCTGATAGATTTGGACCTACTTCTAACGTTATGGAACAAAATTAAGAGTTTCAACTAATCAAATGCAATAATAAAAATAAATTTTATACGAAATACTTTGTAATCATTGAAGTGTTAAGAATGGTAAATTTTTCAAAATGTACCTAACATACTTACAAGACAAAAAGACAAGAAATTGCTAAGAAATTCATTTACCGTTCAATGCCACAGTAGAAGTTGTCTACAACGATTAAACCAATGACATCACCTATAGTGCGTCACCTTGCGATGTTGCTGTTTGGTAACTGTTTAAGCAGCACAGACATTAATTTCGTTTATGAAAATATGTATATGTAACATGAAAACGGATAACTGATATAAGTAAATAGTTTAAATTTTAGCATGAATGCCATTATTTAAAAGCATTTAACAGTATCATTAATTTTCCTAAACTATGTGTGCTTGTACATATATTTATTTTCAAAAATGAATAAAAAAAACAGTCATCAAGCTAAATTTATCATTTTGTCTTCATAACACAACCGGGCCAAAAGATAGCCGACACAACCGCTACACGAAAGATAAGATAAACTTGGCTTGTTTTATGTACAAACTGAGTAAATGGGTTGCCCGAAAAAATACTTTTTTTTGTAAATAAATGGCAAAATATACGACTCTTAGTTTCTAGTTACTTATGGGCGAGGTTTTTTGAGTTGGTAAATATTAAAAATACAGTCATCGCAAGTGTAAAAATATTTCACTGCAATGCATTTTATTTTCTCAATTTTTGACACTTACACCTGTATAACGAATTATCTTGTATCTTCAAGGAACAGCTTAAATTTCTTAAGGCAAAACCAAAATTTGGTATTTATTTTATTTAAATAAAAAATTCAATTATCGTCGCGTTTCGACACTTTTCAATCTGTAACCACAAGAATCACTATATTTGATAAGTGTTGTAAATTTTATCTAATCGTATAGTAAGTTCCAATCTTATCAATATTAGTCACCAACCAGTGTGATGTGGCCTAAATTTTTAGACAGAGAACACGCTACACAAAATTAACCAAGGTCTTTCTTATTAAATAAAACGAAATTAAAATTATTCAATAATATAAAAAAAAACAAATGATTATACTAATTGTTTTTTTATTTATTAAGAACGCCTTTGTATCATTTGGGTTTAGGTATTAATTATTATTTTTTTTTTAATTTGCAGACCGCACAGCATGGGTTTCCACACAAGCCCTCAGCTCTGGCGTATGACCCAGTCTCGAGTCTCATGGCTATTGGCACATTAACTGGTGCAATAAAAGTTTTTGGACAACCAGGCGTAGAGCTGTATGCACAGCACACTTTAGTGAATAACTTGGCATCAGAACTTAATGTTCAGCTTCTTGAATGGGTATATGGCACCGGCCGTATTCTATCGCTAACCGCAGCCAATCAACTTATACTATGGGAGCCTGCGGGTACAACGCTCGTACCTATTAAAACACTTTCTTTTGATGGGAAATTGAAAAAAGTCTCGTCTCTATGCTGTTCACTTAATAAAGATATTGTATGGATAGGTACCGAAGGTGGCAACATATATCAATTCGATTTAAAGTCATTCACTGTACGTGAACCTGTTATATACCACGATGTTGTGTTGGAACAGGTGCCTCCGACGTACAAGCTAAATCCGGGCGCAATTGAATCAATTAGACAGTTACCCAACGCACTAAACAAGTTACTTATTGCTTATAATCGCGGTCTATGCGTGTTATGGGACTTAGATACGTCAGCTGTTGAACGTGCTTATATCGCACCTGGACACGGTCAGAGTGTGGGGCTACATATAAATGCTACGGGCACTGAATTTAGTTGGTACCATGCAGACGGCTCTTATGCCTGCTGGATCATTGCAAGCGGAGAACCACCCAAAAATGTAAACTATGTACCTTATGGGCCAGATCCATGCAAAAGCATTAACCGGCTTTATAAAGGAAAACGCGGGTATGAAAATGGTTGAATTTTAGCAAATATCAGGTGTAACCTTTTTAATTACAGCGTACATGATGT
Organism: Scaptomyza pallida; assembly: GCA_018152965.1. Taxonomy (NCBI): domain Eukaryota; kingdom Metazoa; phylum Arthropoda; class Insecta; order Diptera; family Drosophilidae; genus Scaptomyza; species Scaptomyza pallida. The sequence goes on from JAECXP010000130.1 coordinate 5,204,206, forward strand.
AATCGTTTTCTCTGGAGGTATGCCGCGCTCAGCTTATGGCGATCACAACTGTGTTTCAGTACACGCCAGCGATGGACAAAAGGTCTGCCTGGATTTTACTTCCAAAGTTATTGACTTTTTTGTTACATACAAGGAAGACAACGAGGCTTTACAGGTGCTTGTTGTATTGCTTGAAGAAGAGCTGTGCGCCTACGATCTTACTGACGCAAAAGTTTTAGCTGTTAAAGCGCCTTATCTACACTCGGTACATGCATCGGCAGTGACGTGTAATTACCTAGCTTCGCAAGTTACACAAGCTGTGTATAGGCGCATTTTATGCGCTGGCGATGAACAGGATATCGACTACAGTAATATTAGCTGGCCTATAACAGGTGGAGCACTACCTGAAGATTTAAACCAGTCGGGTGAAAATGAAGCTACAAGGGAGTATGAGATACTTCTAACTGGTCACGAAGATGGCTCAGTTAAGTTTTGGGATTGTTCCGGGGTGCTTTTAAAGCCAATTTATAATTTTAAAACAGCTAACATTTTTGGCCATGAAAATCAGGATGATATAGTTGCACACGAGAGCAATGAACAACTTGATGAGGGCGAGCCACCATTTCGTAAATCAGGTCTATTTGATCCATATTCCGATGATCCCCGATTAGCGGTAAAGAAAATTGCATTATGCCCAAAAACAGGGCAATTAATTGTGGGTGGCACAGCTGGTCAAATTGTCATTGCCGATTTTGATGGGGATGCCACAGAGAGCAGCATGTTAAAGCTAAGTTCTATGAACTTAGTAAGCGATCGTGACGGCTTTGTTTGGAAAGGTCATGACCAGCTTAACGTGCGACCTAATTTATTACAAGAAGACGCTGCACCAATCAGTGAACATGGTGTCAACGTTACTGGGGTATTACAAGTTCTGCCGCCAGCAAGTATCACATGTTTGGCACTCGAAGCAAATTGGGGTCTGGTCTCCGGTGGAACGGCCCATGGTTTGGTGTTATTTGATTTTAAAAACTTTGTACCAGTATTTCATCGTTGCACTTTAAATCCAAACGACTTGACCGGCGCGGGCGAACAACTTTCGCGTCGTAAATCTTTTAAAAAATCGCTTCGGGAATCCTTCCGCAAGCTGCGTAAAGGAAGATCTACTCGCAACAATCCAAGCCATCAGGTGGCAACAACTGTAAGCAATATTTATTGTATTGATTTTGAAACAATATTATTAATTATTATTATTATTAGTTGGAAGCACGTCCTGTTGAAAGGCAAATTGAGGCGCGATGTACCGACGACGGCATGGGGTCTATGGTGCGTTGCTTAGTCTTTGCAAAAACTTACATTACAAACGGTGCGTTCAATCAAATCTGTGTTCCGATCAATTTTAAATGTTTTGCATTGCAGTTAATATAACTTCACCCACTTTGTGGTCAGCAACAAACGCAAGCACGGTCTCTGTATTTCTGTTGCATTTACCACCAGCACAAACTGCAGCTACCACGGGACCACCTGCTAGTGGCAACGCAACGCCGCAGTCACCGCGTCGAATTTCTGCGCAACTGGCAAAGGAAATACAGCTAAAGCATCGTGCTCCAGTTGTAGGAATTTCAATTTTCGACCAAACCGGCTGCCCAGTAGATCAGTTTAGCTATGGGGAGAACGGCACTCCTCCGCATCGTGTCCTTATTGCATCCGAAGAGCAGTTTAAGGTTTTTTCCCTTCCACAACTTAAACCAATTAACAAATACAAATTAACTGCCAATGAAGGAGCCCGCATTCGTCGCATTCATTTTGGGTCGTTTAGCTGCCGAGTATCGCATGAACTTTTGCAAAGCCTTAATACTGGCAGCCCAATGAAATCTACGCGCACGTCTGATGGTAATGATGGAACTGTTAATACAAGTTTATCCTCTGCAGCTTGTGGTGGTGAGATGTACCATGAGATGGCGTTAATTTGTCTGACCAACATGGGTGACATCATGGTTTTATCTGTGCCAGAGCTGAAGCGGCAATTAAATGCGGCTGCGGTAAGGCGCGAGGACATCAAGTGAGTGTCAATACTGTTTTCAAATAGGCTTTATCTCTTTCAGACATAAACTTTTTCCCTTTTTTTTAAAGTGGCATTTCATCAGTTTGCTTCACTAACAGTGGAGAGGCGTTATATATGATGTCTTCTTCTGAGTTGCAACGAATAGCGTTGGCCACTTCTACTGTCGTTCAACCAACGGGAATTGTAAACGTCGAACCTCTCGGAAACGAAGATAACGATTCTTTAACACCAACCAATGATGACGACACTAGCCATAAAGATGTCCATACCAATGATGAGAGTGTTGAAAAAGGAACCTGTGCATCCGTGCTTGAACCTCCAATTGCCAAACAACGTGCAACGCCTGTTGAGCTGAACATAGAAAGTAGCCTTCCGCTTACCAATGGCCTAAACAGCAGCAACTCGCCCAATCGAGCCAACGAGACTATCACTAGTTCCATAGGTGACATCACTGTTGACTCCGTACGTGATCACTTAAATACGACCACCACTACCCTATGTTCAACAACAACTGAGGAAACTGTCGGTAAGTAAAGTGCTTTCGATCTTCTTTTCTGTCTATGTCAAGCTACCAATTATCCTCTACATTTGTAACTTAACGTGTTCCATGTGTCCCACCCAGCGGGTGATTCATTATTCCGTGTTTGTCGCCATAAAAGAAACTTAACTTTATTTTTGTCCATAGAATTTACTTAATTTACATTTTGTTTTTAGGTTTACGGCAGTAAAATTAAATTTTATAGTAAACAGTAATTTTACAGTATTAGATTTATAAAGGCACACTACAACTGACTACCTTTCGCATGCATGATGTTGTATGATTTTTGGTATTTCCAAAGATCTTAAAATTTTATATTTTCATAAAAATGTGGGCATAATTATTTATAGGCCGTCTATCAGTGCTCAGCACGCAAAAGAATCAAACCACCACCACCGTCAACATGAAGGATATACCCAATATTGACATTCCTAATTTATTGGATTTGGCGTCAAAAAGGTGCGTATAATCTTAACCTTATTCTTATGCGTTCATAAAATAAACTCTTATTTTTAGTAACTCTACGGAAACGAGCACCAGCTCTGTCGTCATTAAATCCGTAATAACGAGCATATCACACGAAAACACCAACGGGGAAAACGAAACAATGACGCATGATGAAAGTCAATTTTAGCTTGATCCATAAAATGCATGCCCAAAAATCGAACTACCAGACTTTAAATCATGGTTCAAATCAATTTTTTACACATTTACATACATTATACACATTATTTAAATCAAACAACATTTATTAATTATTTAATCGATAACTTTATAACGAATTACACACCGAAACACTGAAGAGTTTACTGATGGCAAAGAGTTCAAGAATTTTTACAAAAATTACCTCCAAATTTTTTGCAACAAATAAATATTATATTAGCTTTAAGAAGAAAGCTTGCAAGCAGACAAGAATTTGAAAAAAAAAAACTATAGAATTTAGTTTGGTAACAATGACAATAGCTGAAAAGGCTAATTACATAATCTTGTAACATTTCCATGCACACATATCAACAGAAAGTTACATTCACTGTTTTTATGTGATTAACAAATTTTTATTACTGTTTTATAAAAGTATTAATGATTCAAAAGAATAACTAAAATGTGCTTTTATACACTTTTTGACTAACAAACTATAAACTCTAAAAATATTTTGGAATATTTTACAACTTTTAAAATGTAAGAAAGTATTGTTTAATGAAAATCTGTTTTGTACATTTTAAAACTTGATGCATTTTAAAGTTTACAAATAAATGTTGAGTACTTGTTTTATAATAAAACATGTTTTTAATATATCTTTGGCTCAATCAAAATCAGTTAAAAATTCTTTTTGCACAAGATTGTTGCTTAATAATAGAAAAAACAACAGACTTCAAATACAAGGAAGCGGTTGAAAAATGTATATTGTAATTTGCTTTTGAGTGCCTGTGTGTGGTATTGAAGTCGGTTTTATATTTATTTTTTCCGCTTTTGGTGCATTGCACACAAAATATTTGTTTTAAAACTAACGAATTTTTCATTGGTTTTCAAGCAGTGCAACAAAGCAGTGTTTCAGAGACGTGTTCCCCGAAAATATAAAAATTACACACGTAAGAAAAAAAAATGCTGTGAAATCAGCTAATACAATTTTGGTTGCAAAAAAAATAAATGTTGAATGATATTTTGTAATCAACAAAAGGTGGTGCTTTAGTTTGTATTTAAAACTTTTATTTTATGATGAAAAACCACTGATGGTGCTTTAGCCGTCTGCCTGTTGCAGTCCACTTTTTCGTTTTTGGTTGGTGCAATAAAAATAATTATTTCTACTTTTTTATTGAAAAGGTAGATGGCGGTACACTTTGTGAAAAATATCTTTAAACGTAATAGGTGGCGTATTTGGTGCAAAGGAAACATATTGAGCACCACAAATGCCTCAGCCACTAACAAGATTCAGATTTAACAGTCGGTTTGATATTTATTTTTTCCGCTTTTAGTACATTGCACACAAAATATTTATTTTAAAACTAACGAATTTTTCATTGGTTTTCAAACAGTGCAATAAAGCAGTGTTTCGGAGACTTGTGTTCCCCGCAAAAAAAATTACACACGTAAAAAAAAGGGGTGTAAAATCATCTAATACAATTTTGGTTGCAAAAAAAATAAATGTTGAACGATATTTTATAATCAACAAAAGGTGGTGCTTTAGTTTGTATTTAAAACTTTTATTTTATGATGAAAAACCACTGATGGTGCTTTAGCCGTTTGCCTGTTGCAGTCCACTTTTTCGTTTTTGGTTGGTGCAATAAAAATATTTATTTCTACTTTTTTATTGAAAAGGTATATGGCGGTACGCTTTGTGAAAAATATTTTTAAACGTAATAGGTGGCGTATTTGGTACAAGGGAAACATATTGAGCACCACCAATGCCTCAGCCACTAACAAGATTCAGATTTAACAGTCGGTTTGATATTTATTTTTTCCGGTTTTAGTGCATTGCACACAAAATATTTATTTTAAAACTAACGAATTTTTCATTGGTTTTTAAGCAGTGCAACAAAGTTTCGGTTAGAGTTCTGCCTGCGTCGCTTGGGTGGCTTTGCAGCTTCTGCTGGCGGTTCAACTTCCTCTTGAATATTTTATAATAGTCGCTTGCTGCGCCTGGGAGCAACGGTGCCGCTCCGACGAGCCTTGACGCGTTTTGGAATATTGGGAATGATTCTCTTATAGCTGGATATAGTAAATCTGCGAAGAGATCGCTTTCTAACCAATATGGTAAGGATTTTGATAAAGCATCTGTCGGCCTTTAGATGCTCTTCGCTGGGCTGACTGGATGTGCGCAGGCAACGCTTTTTTGAAGCTGTTGATGTTTGCATAAGCTCTGTGATGGTATAGCGTCGCTTCGGAGCAACGCCTACGTATGACATGGAATGATTGCCTACCCATCTGTTCGTAGGTTGACCTGTGGTATTTGTTCTGATATCATTGATAGATGGCAGCAACAACTCTTGGGGTTGCACAGCACTGGACGATGATGCCAAAGAGTTTAGCTCATTATTATTAGAGCCGCTGTCTGTTATTTCGACGATAACAGTTTGACGATCTAAAGCCGGCTGCACACCCATCTCATACAAGGCCTCGTCCTCCCTTGCCATTGGCGATAACTGCGATAGCTGCTCTAGTTCTCTGTCGATGCTATCTCCAGGCCAGGCGACTGTAAGAATGCCCTCGCCCACATTTCCTTCCTGCCACCTGCGTTCTAGATCTGTGATCTGCACAGCAGTTGACACTGATGCCAAGGAGTGTACCTCCCTGTACTAAATGATGGCTGCGATCCTCCGTAGGTGAGTGTTGCTCCCACGACGATAATGGGGATGGCAATAATATGCAACTATATATTAATAGTGTTGATTTGTGTAGCCAGTTGCCAACTGTTATTGATGTTCGATTGCTGTATGCTGCTGCGTGCTGAATGCTACTGCTGCTGCGGGCAGTCTGTTGAGTGTCGTCTACTTTACATACAAGAGATGCGTTTCAACGTTTTGATGAATGTTGACTGCTGCCAAATGTTGCTGCTGCTGCTGCTAACTGTTGCCGCCGAAGATTGCTGCATACTGTTGCTGCTGCTGCTGCTGGAGGCAGTCAGAGACGAAGTTGTTGTTGTTGCCGTTGCTACTAGCTGCGTGCTGCTGAATTGTTGCTGCGACTGCGGCTGCTGGTGGACAACGACGTATTTGTTGCGTTCAAAATGTGGCTGAACGTGTTGATGAAATCGTTGCTGCTGCCGATATATCCTGTTGCTGCTGCTGACTGGTGTTGCTGCTGCTGACTGTAGCTAAATGATGCGTACTAATGCGGCTGCGACAAAAGCTGTTGCTGCTGCTGGAAAGGGCAGTCAGGGACGAATTGGTGTGGCGTTCTTAATACTTTTGAACGTAATGACGATGTTTAATGTTGCCGTTGCTGCTGCTGCGTGCTGCAGAATGTTGCTGCGACTGCTGCTGCTGCTGGCGGTAAACGATGTATTGCTAATTGCATTTAAAAATGCATTAAGACGAGATGATGAACGTGCCAATGCTGCCGATTATCCTGCTGCTGCTGCGTTAAGCTGCGATTGCTGCTGCTGCTGGAAAGGGCAGTCAGTGACAAACTTGGTGTTGCGTTCTATTCAGAACGTGGTGACGATGTTGCTGCCGTGACTGCTGCTGCTGCTGACTCTTGTTGCTGCTGCTGACTGTAGCTGAATGATGCTTACTAATGCGGCTGCGACAAAAGCTGCTGCTGCTGCTGGAAAGGGCAGTCAGGGACGAACTTGATGTTGCGTTGAGCTGCGATTGCTGCTGCTGCTAGCACACAATAACAATAACAATAATGAACAGTGCAACGAAGCAGTGTTTCGGTTAGAGTTCTGCCTGCGTCGCTTGGGTGGCTGTGCAGCTTCTGCTGGCGGTTCAACTTCCTCTTGAATATTTTCTAATAGTCGCTTGCTGCGCCTGGGAGCAACGGTGCCGCTCCGACGAGCCTTAACGCGTTTTGGAATAGTTGGAATAATTCTCTTATAACTGGATATATTACAACTGCGAAGAGTTCGCTTTTAAACCAATGCGGTAAGGTCTTTGATAAAGCTTTTGTAAGCCTTTTGATGCTCTTCGCTGGGATTGGAGCTGTGATGGCGACGCTTCATTGAACCTGTTAATGTTTCGTTAACCGCTGAGATGGTATAGCGTCGCTTCGGAGCAACGCCTACGTATGACATTATGTCCATAATCCATTTCTTCGTAGGTTGACCTGTTGTATTCTTTCCGATATCATTGTTAGATGGCAGCAACAATTCTTCGGGCTGCACAGCACTCGACGATGATGCCAAAGAGTTAAGCTCATTATTAACATTGCCGCTGTCCGTTATTTCGGCAATAACATTTGGATAATCTAAAGCCGGCTGCACACCCATCTCATACAAGGCCTCGTCCTCACTTGCCATTGGCGATAACTGCGATAGCTGCTCTAGTTCTCTGTCGATGCTATCTCTAGGCCAGGCGACTATAAGAATGTCCTCGCCCACATTTCCTTCCTGCCACCTGCGTTCTAGATCTGTGATCTGCACAGCAGTTGACACTGATGCCAAGGAGTGTACCTCCCTGTACTAAATGATGGCTGCGATCCTCCGTAGGTGAGTGTTGCTCCCACGACGATAATGGGGATGGCAATAATATGCAACTATATATTAATAGTGTTGATTTGTGTAGCCAGTTGCCAACTGTTATTGATGTTCGATTGCTGTATGCTGCTGCGTGCTGAATGCTACTGCTGCTGCGGGCAATCTGTTGAGTGTCGTCTACTTTACATACAAGAGATGCGTGTCAACGTTTTGATGAATGTTGACTGCTGCCAAATGTTGCTGCTGCTGCTGCCAAATGTTGCTGCTGCTGCTGCTAACTGTTGCCGCCGAAGATTGCTGCATACTGTTGCTGCTGCTGCTGCTGGAGGCAGTCAGAGACGAAGTTGTTGTTGTAGCCGTTGCTGCTAGCTGAGTGCTGCTGAATTGTTGCTGCGACTGCGGCTGCTGGTGGACAACGGCGTATTTGTTGCGTTCAAAATGTGGCTGAACGTGTTGATGAAATCGTTGCTGCTGCCGATATATCCTGTTGCTGCTGCTGACTGGTGTTGCTGCTGCTGACTGTAGCTAAATGATGCGTACTAATGCGGCTGCGACAAAAGCTGTTGCTGCTGCTGGAAAGGGCAGTCAGGGACGAATTGGTGTGGCGTTCTTAATACTTTTGAACGTAATGACGATGCTTAATGTTGCCGTTGCTGCTGCTGCGTGCTGCAGAATGTTGCTGCGACTGCTGCTGCTGCTGGCGGTAAACGATGTATTGCTAATTGCATTTAAAAATGCATTAAGACGAGATGATGAACGTGCCAATGCTGCCGATTATCCTGCTGCTGCTGCGTTAAGCTGCGATTGCTGCTGCGTTAAGCTGCGATTGCTGCTGCGTTAAGCTGCGATTGCTGCTGCGTTAAGCTGCGATTGCTTTTGCTTCTTCTGGTCGCTCTCTCTGTGTGAGAGGTCAAAAAATACCCGGATACCTTCTCTGTGTGTGGATCTGTAGGGGTGTGCGTGGTGGTGTGGGCGTTGTGGTGGTGTGGTGTTGTGGCTTCCTTCCTTCGCTCCTTGTTGTTGTTGTTGTTGGGCGACGGTTTTGCGGCAGCGGCAGCAAACACACACACAAATCGCGAAAAACGCGCGAGAAATGGGCACGGAGACACGAAAAGCGCGCGAGAAATTGCGTAAAGGGCGCGAGAAACGCGAGAAACACGAGAAATGGGCGCGAGAAAATATGAGATCGCGCGAATAATCACGAAAACGCGCGAGAAATGCGAGGAGTGCGAGAAATAGGCGCGAATAATCACGAAAAACGCGCGAGAACACAAAAAACGCTGAGATTATACACACGTATGTACGTATGTACACGCGAATAAACTATGCAACGACGCTGATGGCGACGCTGAGACAGACACAAAATGGTGGTTTAGACGGCGGCGTCAGTAAAAACTGAAAAAGCACGGTGGTGGGGGGCAAAAAAGCGGCGACTTACACGAATTATATATTAATAATTATTGTTTTATAGTTTTTCTTATTTAATAAACGCGCGGTGGGTCACGAAAGATTATATGTATAGAAAAGGCGCACGGTTGCAACGACGCCGTTGGCGACGTTGATGGCAAAACGATGGCGCGACGAACACGAATTGTTTAATTAATTTTATTATTTATAATTTATAACCGATTTATTATTTATTCGCAGGGCTTTTAGATCGCAGGAGAGAAATCACGAGTCGCAAGTCGCATGTAAGTAGAAACGAGCAGCAGCAGCACTAGAACTAACACACACGTCCGTTCACTTCGAATGCAAATCACGATTTTATCAGTCGTCGTTTTTTTTTTTATTTTCCATTGGTACTATGCTGCTACACTGCCTCTGCCGGCAGAGAGCAGTGAGAGTCGCGCGCGACTTATATGATTATATTCATATATTTTGGGTAATAAATTCAGCACTCCGAACGTTTAGGGTTTAGAAGTGGTTTATTTCAGATGTGAGTAAAAACTAAAGCTATTGTTGTACAATCATGTTCTTATATTCAATTGTTTGGTTGATCTCTGTTTACGTTATTGGCTTGTGGCCGATGGCTTGGTTGATCTCTGTTTACATTATTACTTATGAGAGAGTTTGATTCTCTCTGTACTTAGAAGGTCAAGCTATGATGCTGCGACTGAATGTTCATATGAATCATGAGTCGTGCAGCTGTGTTTATAACTGTATTGTTTATGTTTACATTATTGTGGATTGGAGGCCTTTGGGTAAGGGTAAGTATGTTGGTAGTTGAGGGGGAGAGGTAAGTGGTGACAATTGTATAACTCCTCCACCGCCAGAGTTTGAATTCTCCTGAATTCTTCTTACTTTAATGTTAATATTTGTCTTCTTGAGTTTAATATACATATAAAGTGCTAGTGCTAGTATGATTAATGCGAGGGCTATTGCCATTCCATAACCAACTTTTTTGTGATATTTTAATTCGGTTATTTCTTTTAAATTTTCAAAGTTTTGTATCGTAAAATGTTCAAAGTTTATATTATTTTTGTATGTTTGGTTTAATACGTCGGTTGGATAGAAAAATCTATCATAGAATTCTATTTGTTCGTTTGAAAAAGTTTCAGAAAATACATTAATTTCGCAATTTACAAACTGTAAAAGGTAGTTTCCATTTAAAATGATGTTTCTATTGTCACAATTTTGATTTAGTTTTGAGTTTTTTGCGTTTCTTATGATAAGTGTTTCATCATCTATTTGTTCAATGCTTGATTTGTTGTTGAATATGAATTTGCAATTATTATTTAGTGTACAACTTTTGCTTAATTTTAGTTCTCTTAAAATAATATTTTCTTTATAATCATATGTTTTATTTTTAATTTGTGTGATCATATAATTTTCTTGGTCGATTTGAATATAATTTTTATTTGGAATTGGAGTGATTAGCTTAATATCTATTTTGCAAAATGTTTTTGGTAGCTTGATTGCCATGACAATCGCATTATTTTTGTACTGAAGTATGCCCATTCTAATCAGTTTAATTTTGTAAAAATCTATTTCAAATTTATTAATTTCTTCTTTTGTTAGTATTTCTGGTAAAAATATATTGTTTTTGGCTGAAGCTATGTTCTCTTGAATGTAATTTATTTTTTCTTCAAAATTTTTTAGTTTTTGCATTTGATTATTAAATAATACTTTCATTATTGTGTCTTTATTTTGTTTATTAATTTTTGCTGAATATATTGATATTAAATTTCTGTCTTGTAAAATTGTGTCTGCTATTTTATTAATACTGTCATTAAAATGAGTGTTTATGTAAATTTGTTGGTTCATATTTTGAATTAAATTGTGGTTGTTCTGATCGATTATGTCCAAGTGTTCTATAATGTTATCTCTGTCCTCATTGTCCATTAAACCAAAAAGCCAATTATACATTGTGCCTACGCCGTTTATTAATCCTCTTTTCTGTTTTCTGCTAGATGGGGTTATTGATTTGATTTTAGCTTTAATTAAGTCTATTTCATTAATGATTAATTCTTTCTCTGCTATTTCAACTTGTTTTATATTATTTTCAATCTTGTTGATAATGTTTGTAAGTTTGTTTAAATCGATTATATGTAGAATTATTATAGTTTCGTTAACAACTTCTGTTGAATGAATGTGTATTGGAACGTATCCTGCTTCCTCCTGAATTGGTACGATATGAAGTCTAGCTTGCACCGTTGTTAGTATCATTAATATGATAAAAAAAATATACTGTAAATGGGATTACAGGTTACTAAAAAATTGTGGATATACATAAAAAAAAATGTGCTTATATGTATTGATATATACATATATAAATTATATGTGAACAGAACAGCTATTGCTGAATTCTGTCAAAGATAAAAAAAAATGTTATATTAAAAAAAAAAATTTTTTTATATTTGTTTTTTGTTGTTTGTTTCTTTTTTTTTTTTTAATTTTATTTTATATATATATATATATATTTATTTTTTTTTTTTTTTTTTTTTTTTTCAACTTCCTTCCTCTTTTAATGGTCTTTTGATATTACAAGGATGAATATCTTTTAATTTTGCAAGTCTGAAATATGGTTCGTCTTTGTGTCTAAGTCGTTTATAGTTTTTTATATGACCTTCTTCTCTGTTTTCTACATAATCTTCCCTTTTTTCGTTTAAATTGTTTATAATTTTTTTCTTATGTTTTATTATTGTTTCATGAAGTTCTTTTGCATCCTTAACATTCTTTGCCTCATTGGGTGAACATTGAATTGTAGTGTGAAACCTTTTATTATATACGCCTATGGAAATCTGAATTTTTGTTTCTATTGAAATATCCTCGTCTATACTATTAACAATTTCTATTAAAGTTGAATGAAGTCTTTCTATATCTGCATTTCCAGTGTGTGAATTTGGTTTTGTTAAGTGTAACTCTACTTCCTCTTTGTTTAAGAAACTTACTATTTGTTCTGCTCTGAATTCATTGTCCATAATAATTTTCTTTGGTTTACCAAACTTTGTGAATTGATCTATTATAATTTGTAATTTTGCTCTCCAATTTCTGTCTTTGATATTATATGCCGTTGCAAATTTTGTTAGTTTGTCTATTACTGTTGCAAATGTTCTGTGTTTAATATGGAAAATGTCTACATGAATTATTTGATTCTTTTCTTGTGGAGTTTCAGTTATGTTAAACTTTGGTTTAATTGGTTTTCTGTCGTATTTTACTGCTCTGCATTTTTTACAATTTGATAATACTAAATTAATGTGGTCTCTTAGTTTTGGAAAATAAATTTTGTCTTTTAGGGTATAAAATGTCTCGTTCATTCCACTGTGTAGGGACTCTTTTGTATGATAAAATGCAATTTGTTTATGAAGTTCTTCTTCGTTGTCTATATCTATTGCTCTTTTTGTGCATTTAATAAATTGTATATTTTTTGTGTCTCTAAATAGGTCTGTTAAAATACATTGTATTTTGTAGTATACTGAGTCCGTTACTTCTGAATATATGCCGATTGTGCCTTTACTTATATTGCTTTGTAACTTTTGTTCTATTTCGAGTGTTTCATCTGCTGGATTAATTTCTATGATCTTTTTTCCTTGTTGCTTTATGATACTGTCTCTTGCTGAATATGTTACAATGATTTGTGTATTAAATTTGTTTACTATTTCATCTTTTATATTAAAAGTGATTGGTTCGTTTTCATCTGCTGAATGTATTGTGTCTGATAGTTCTAGGTTAGATTCATCTTTATTGTTCTCATTTATAAGCGGTGCTGTTTCTTGCCTACTCAAAAAATCTGCCACTTTATTGTCTTTTCCTTTTATATACTGAATGTCATAATCAAATTCTTGAAGTTTTAAAAGCCACCTTTTATGTTTGTCTTTTAAATCCTTTCCTTTGTATTTTGTACTTAAATATTTTATTGGTTGATGGTCTGTTATGATCTGAAAGTGTGATCCATGTAAATAATGTCTGAAATGATCCACTGCATAAACAATGGCCAAAAATTCTTTGTCAGTTGCGCTGTATTGTTTCTCGTGTTTATTTAAAGTTCTTGTTAAGTACGCTACTGGTTGCCCTTGTTGTGACAAAACTGCGCCGATTGCGAAATCGCTGGCATCTGTTGTTACTGTAAATTGTTTATCAAATTCTGGGAACTTTAACGTTGGGTGTGAGCTGATGAGTGCTTTTAAGTTTTCAAACGAATCAATATACTCTGGGTCATTCATATTAATTGTGTTGCCTTTTTGTAAATATTTAATCATTGGGTAAGCAATTTTTGAGTAATCTTTAATGAATTTCTTATAAAATCCTGACATACCTAAGAAACCTCTAAGTTGTCTCTCTGTTTTTGGAAGCGGAATAGCTAAAATATCTTTTATCTTTTTTGGATTTGGCTGTATGCCTTCTTTTGTGAGTACATGTCCTAAAAATTCTGTTTCTTTTTTCATAAAAGAGCATTTATCTGCCTGTATTTTTAAGTTATGTTCTTGAAGCTTTCGAAAAATCTTTTCTAATGAATTTTTATGTTCTGCTAAGGTTGTTGAAAATATTAATATATCATCCAAATATACCACACATATTTTGTTTATATAGTCTCTTAAAATGTCATTCATTAATCTTTGGAAAGTTGCTGGTGCGTTTTTTAGGCCGAATGGCATTCTAACGTATTCATATAGTCCTATTGGTGATACAAATGCTGTCTTTTCTATGTCTTCTTCTGCCATTAAGATCTGATGGTAACCTTTTGCCAAGTCTAATGTGCTAAAGTATTGAGCACTTCCAAGTTTGTCTAATATTGAATCCATAATTGGTAAAGGGTATTTATCTGAGACTGTTACATGATTTAAACGACGATAGTCTACACACAATCTATATTTTTGTACTCCTGAGTTATCTATTTTCTTTGCCACTATACATATTGGTGAACTATATTTGCTTCTGCTTTTTCTTATTATACCATTTTTTTCCATTTCATTTATTTGTCTTCTTATTTCTTCTTCATATTTTGGGGAACACCTATAAATTTTAGAATTTATCGGTTGGTCTGTAATAGTTCTTATATTATGTACTACTGTGTTTGTGTTGGTTAATTGATCACCTTCTTTATAATATAACCCTTTAAATTTTCTGATTAATGTTCTTATTATTTCACTTTCTTCAACATTGCAATTTGTCAGATTAATGTCTTCAATTTCACTTACTTCAAGTACACAAGTCTCATCAGGAATCTTGGACAAGAATGGAATTTCGACATCATTAATGAGTTGAATGGTTTTCGTTATAAAATTTATATTTTTCACGTTTCTTTGGATGAAATCCATGCCCAATAGAAAATCATATGATTTGTCTAGGGGTAAAGCCACCCATCTTGAACGCATTTTTGGTGAATATTGAAATTCACTTGGTGCTTTGGTCATTACCAAAAAATTGTCAGTTTCAAATTTTGTGTTAATAGTGTGAATAGTTTTTGTATACTTTTCTATTATTTCATATACGTTTTTCTGTACTCTGTTAGTATTAAGTATGCTAATTGTGGATCCAGTGTCCACTAAAAATAGAAATCTGCGTCCCTCAATAGTTCCTTCTATCAACATTTTTTTGTTATCCGAGGCTACTGGGTAAAAAAATCTTCGGGAATTTCAACAGTACTTTTATTGTCTTCCTCTGCTAAATGATCTACCTCCATTGCTTCTTGAGAATTCTGTTGTTGAGCATTATTGTTTTGTCGTGTATTTTGGCTTTGGTTTTTATTTTGTTGGTTATAATTTGGTCTTTGATTCTGTTGCTGATTGTAATTATTATTTTTGTTCTGTTGCTGATAGTAAGTATTGTTTTGATTCGGTTGTTGATTGTTAGTATACTGACGTCTTGTGTTTTGGCTTTTTTGAACGTTGTTGTTTTTGTTATTATTGTTAGCATTTACTTGGTTGTTGTCAACATTTTGGTCATTGCTGTTATTTTGTCCGTTATTATCAAAGTATTTTCGGATTAATAGTTTTGTATTTAAATTTCCAATGTTAAGGCCGATATACTTGGCTATCTCATCCCTAACTGCTGGAAGAGTAGTTAAAGGCATTAATGAGACTGCCATGGAACCTGAAGCTAATTCTTTAACTCTTTGAATCAATAATCCACTTAAAATATTAACAAGGTTTTCATTATTTTCAAAAACAGCAAAATCTGTAATTTCTTCGACTATATACCTTACTTTTATATCTAAATCTCGAATAGAGCTTACTTTGAGGTTGTTTATTTTTCTCGTTAGGCCCATCTGGTCTGTCCTTGGTCGATAATGGTGCTTCAACTTCTCCTTGCATTGTTCCCACGTCGTTGGTGTATTAATGTTGAGTACCGTCCTTGCCTGTCCTTGGATCTTGGTGTTGAAGATCACACTGAATACCTGATCCGCATCTGCTCCGTATTCCAGCATGATTTGGTCCACCGACGCAATGAATCCGTGTAGAGTGCCCTCTTCCCCCGTAAATGTTGGGAGGTATCGGGTCTCCTTCTCTATATTGTTACGTTGTCTCGTAACTGGGTTCGCCATGTTTATGTTGTTTTGTTGATGGACTAATATTTGTGTTAGTGCTTGAATGCACCTCTGCATTTCCATCATGTCATTTGCCATTTTATTGTTTTGTTTGGCTCTTTTTGTTACACTTTTTCACTTTGTTGATTGTGCTTATGCTTTAGGCTGTGCTGCACTGAATCACTTATTAGTGTGTGTTATTTTAAGGTCCGTAACCCGGCTGCGCCACTTATATGATTATATTCATATATTTTGGGTAATAAATTCAGCACTCCGAACGTTTAGGGTTTAGAAGTGGTTTATTTCAGATGTGAGTAAAAACTAAAGCTATTGTTGTACAATCATGTTCTTATATTCAATTGTTTGGTTGATCTCTGTTTACGTTATTGGCTTGTGGCCGATGGCTTGGTTGATCTCTGTTTACATTATTACTTATGAGAGAGTTTGATTCTCTCTGTACTTAGAAGGTCAAGCTATGATGCTGCGACTGAATGTTCATATGAATCATGAGTCGTGCAGCTGTGTTTATAACTGTATTGTTTATGTTTACATTATTGTGGATTGGAGGCCTTTGGGTAAGGGTAAGTATGTTGGTAGTTGAGGGGGAGAGGTAAGTGGTGACAATTGTATAACTCGCGCACAAAAAAGCAGAGAGAGGCAAATTAAATGACCGTTACAAAATTCGCTCTTTGCCTTTGCTTTTGCGCATTTGTCGCATTTGTCGCATAACCGTTTAACCGTTTGATTGGTTAGAAGGAGCAAAGCAAATTAAATTGAGGCAGAGCAAAAACGGAGAGAGAATGAATGAACTGGCTAAGGCGTACAGCTGTGAATGCTGCATAAAACAAGGGGCAAATTTGCTGGTTTGGAACTTGGATAGTGTATGCTCTTGCCTTGCAACTTTCAGGGGTAATTTGTGTTTTGCTATTTGCGTCTGAGGTAATGTTAACACACATAAGTGTGTTAACATAGCGAAGATAAAGGGGTAAACACACACGCATATAACGCACTGACACATGAACAAAAAGATTAATGAAGGAGTTAAGATCCATTGTTGGCCGCTTCTTTATTTTAATTTAAATTTTTATATTAGTTTTTTGTTTAATATTTAATATTTACTTATTTACTTATTTGTTTGTTTACTTTCAGATATTTAAGTTTGACTATTGTTCTATCGAAGAGCGCGATCAACATATATCGGAAGTGATGTCATTTCTACCTAGCCGTTTTTTGTTTCTAGCTACAAAATGAGTTTTAATTTTTATATTCTTTTTTTTTTTTTTTTTTTCAGCTACCTTTTCTTCAGCTACTTTCAGCTAATTTTTCTAATTTCAGCTATTTTTTCCTATTTTCAGCTATTCTTTCTATTTTCATTTTCAGGTATTTTTCAGGTAAGTATGTTGGTAAGTATTTTTCAGGTAAGTATGTCACTAAATGTTAAGCCCCACAAAATGCCCCTGTCTCTATGATTTTTATTTATTTTTAGCTATTTTCAGGTAAGTATGTTGGTAAGTATGTCACTACGTTCAAGCCCCATAAAATGCCCCTGTCTCTATGTTTTTAATTATTTTTCAGCTATTTTCAGTTAATTATGTTGGTAAGTATGTCCTTATGCAATCAATCCCTCCCAAATGCCCCTAATATATAAATTTTCTGTTTTTATTTATTTTAGCTATTTTATTGTGAGTATGTGTATGAAAAAGAATAAACTGCCAGAATATATATAGATAATCGCTAAGCCGTTGCTGGTCTATGCTCATAGATCAGTCGATTTATTTACACTGGGTCACAATTTTTCGATAAGTCTGCATTTGTGCATTATTTATAATTATATTTATTTTTTTTAATTATTTATTTTAGCCATATAAACCATTAAAATGTTTAGTTTATGATAAATTTTAATATTTTTAATTTATTTATTTATTTTTGAATTTATATTTATATGAGATTTTATTTGAAACAGCTGTTAGAGAGTAAGTACAAACGTAAGTATGAGTCTAAACCAATAGGCCCCCCAAATACACCTTCCATTCATTAAATTCAGCTGGTGTGAAGGTAAGTAAAAAGGTAAGTAGATCTGACATATGGAGTGAACCCTGGCCTGCTTGAGTGTTCTATGCGCTGCAGCTTCCTCATACAAAATTCAAAAGTATGAAAATTTTTGGATTTTTATAATATTTATAATTTTTTAATATTTATTATGGCTTTGCAAGCCTTTTAACTTATTTATAAGATTTTTAGTTTATATTTTAGGTTATTATTTATATTTTATTTATTTATTTTTGATTTTTGATTTTATATTTATAAGTATTTTGTATGAATCAGCTGTTTGTGGGTAAGTATAAAGGTAAGTAAGAGAATAAACTAATAGGCCCCCCCAAATACCCTTTCCATTCGTTAATTTCAGCTAGTATGAAGGTAAGTAAGAAGGTAAGTAAGAAGGTAGGTAGATCTGACATATAGAATGAGCCCAGGCCCACTAAAGTTTACTATGCACTGCATCCCCCCATACAAAATTCAAAAGTATGAAAATTTTTGGATATTTATAATATTTATAATTTTTTAATATTTATTCTGGCTTTGCAAGCCTTTTAACTTATTTATAAGATTTTTAGTTTATATTTTAGATTATTATTTATATTTTATTTATTTATTTTTGATTTTTAATTTTATATTTATAAGTGTTTTGTATGAATCAGCTGTTTGTGGGTAAGTATAAAGGTAAGTATGAGTCTAAACTAATAAGCCCACCCAAATACCCTTTCTATTCGTTAATTTCAGCTAGTATGAAGGTAAGTAAGAAGGTAAGTAGATCTGACATATAGAATGAGCCCCCAGCCCACTAAGTTTACTATGCGTTGGATCCACAAATACAAAATTCAAAAGTATGAAAATTTTTGGATTTTTATAGTATTTATAATTTTTTAATATTTATTCTGGCTTTGTGGGCCTTTTAACTTATTTATAAGATTTTTAGTTTATATTTTAGGTTATTATTTATATTTTATTTATTTATTTTTGATTTTTGATTTTATATTTTTATGTATTTTTATGAGTCAACTGTTAGAGAGTAGGTATGAAGGTAAGTATGAGAATAAACTAATAGGCCCCCCAAATACCCTTTCTATTTGTTAATTTCAGCTAGTATGAAGGCGAGTAAGAAGGTAAGTAAGAAGGTAAGTAGATCTGACATATAGAATGAGCCCCCAGCCCACTAAGTTTACTATGCGTTGGATCCACAAATACAAAATTCAAAAGTATGAAAATTTTTGGATTTTTATAGTATTTATAATTTTTTAATATTTATTCTGGCTTTGTGGGCCTTTTAACTTATTTATAAGATTTTTAGTTTATATTTTAGGTTATTATTTATATTTTATTTATTTATTTTTGATTTTTGATTTTATATTTATAAGTATTTTGTATGAATCAGCTGTTTGTGGGTAAGTATAAAGGTAAGTATGAGTCTAAACTAATAAGCCCCCCCAAATACCCTTTCTGTTCGTTAATTTCAGCTAGTATGAAGGCAAGTAAGAAGGTAAGTAAGAAGGTAAGTAGATCTGACATATAGAATGAGCCCCCGGCCCACTAAAGTTTACTATGCGTTGGATCCACCAATACAAAATTCAAAAGTATGAAAATTTTTGGATTTTTATAGTATTTATAATTTTTTAATATTTATTCTGGCTTTGCAAGCCTTTTAACTTATTTATAAGATTTTTAGTTTATATTTTAGGTTATTATTTATATTTTATTTATTTATTTTTGATTTTTAATTTTATCTTTTTATGTATTTTTATATGAGTCAACTGTTAGAGAGTAGGTATGAAGGTAAGTATGAGAATAAACTAATAGGCCCCCCCAAATATCCTTTCTATTTGTAAATTTTAGCTAGTATGAAGGTAAGTAAGAAGGTAAGTAAGAAGGTAAGTAGATCTGACATATAGAATGAGCCCTGGCCTGCTTGAGTATTCTATGCACTGCAGCTTCCCCATACAAAATTCAAAAGCATGAAAATTTTTGGATTTTTATGATATTTATAATTTTTAATATTTATTCTGGCTTTGTAAGCCTTTTAACTTATTTATAAGATTTTTAGTTTATATTTTAGATTATTATTTGTATTTTATTTATTTATTTTTGATTTTTAATTTTATATTTTTATGTATTTTTATATGAATCAGCTGTTTGTGGGTAAGTATAAAGGTAAGTATGAGTCTAAGCTAATAAGCCCACCCAAATACCCTTTCTATTCGTTAATTTCAGCTAGTATGAAGGTAAGTAAGAAGGTAAGTAAGAAGGTAAGTAGATCTGACATATAGAATGAACCCCCAGCCCACTAAAGTTTACTATGCGTTGGATCCACCAATACAAAATTCAAAATTCAAAAGTATGAAAATTTTTGGATTTTTATAGTATTTATAATTTTTTAATATTTATTCTGGCTTTGCAAGCCTTTTAACTTATTTATAAGATTTTTAGTTTATATTTTAGGTTATTATTTATATTTTATTTATTTATTTTTGATTTTTAATTTTATATTTTTATGTATTTTTATAAGAATCAACTGTTTGAGAGTAGGTATGAAGGTAAGTATGAGAATAAACTAATAGGCCCCCCCAAATACCCTTTCTATTTGTTAATTTCAGCTAGTATGAAGGTAAGTAAGAAGGTAAGTAGATCTGACATATAGAATGAACCCCCAGCCCACTAAAGTTTACTATGCGTTGGATCCACCAATACAAAATTCAAAAGTATGAAAATTTTGGGATTTTTATAGTATTTATAATTTTTTAATATTTATTCTGGCTATGTAAGCCTTTTAACTTATTTATAAGATTTTTAGTTTATATTTTAGGTTATTATTTATATTTTATTTATTTATTTTTGATTTTTGATTTTATATTTTTATGTATTTTTATATGAATCAGCTGTTTGTGGGTAGGTATGAAGGTAAGTATGAGAATAAACTAATAGGCTCCCCCAAATACCCTTTTTATTCGTTAATTTCAGCTAGTATGAAGGTAAGTAAGAAGGTAAGTAGATCTGACATATAGAATGAACCCCCAGCCCACTAAAGTTTACTATGCGTTGGATCCACCAATACAAAATTCAAAAGTATGAAAATTTTTGGATTTTTATAGTATTTATAATTTTTTAATATTTATTCTGGCTATGTAAGCCTTTTAACTTATTTATAAGATTTTTAGTTTATATTTTAGATTATTATTTATATTTTATTTACTTATTTTTGATTTTTGATTTTATATTTTTATGTATTTTTATGAGTCAACTGTTAGAGAGTAGGTATGAAGGTAAGTATGAGAATAAACTAATAGGCCCCCCCAAATACCCTTTCTATTTGTTAATTTCAGCTAGTATGAAGGCGAGTAAGAAGGTAAGTAAGAAGGTAAGTAGATCTGACATATAGAATGAGCCCCCGGCCCACTAAAGTTTACTATGCATTGGATCCACCAATACAAAATTCAAAAGTATGAAAATTTTTGGATTTTTATAGTATTTATAATTTTTTAATATTTATTCTGGCTATGTAAGCCTTTTAACTTATTTATAAGATTTTTAGTTTATATTTTAGGTTATTATTTATATTTTATTTATTTATTTTTGATTTTTGATTTTATATTTATAAGTATTTTGTATGAATCAGCTGTTTGTGGGTAAGTATAAAGGTAAGTATGAGTCTAAACTAATAAGCCCCCCCAAATACCCTTTCTGTTCGTTAATTTCAGCTAGTATGAAGGCAAGTAAGAAGGTAAGTAAGAAGGTAAGTAGATCTGACATATAGAATGAGCCCCCGGCCCACTAAAGTTTACTATGCGTTGGATCCACCAATACAAAATTCAAAAGTATGAAAATTTTTGGATTTTTATAGTATTTATAATTTTTTAATATTTATTCTGGCTATGTAAGCCTTTTAACTTATTTATAAGATTTTTAGTTTATATTTTAGATTATTATTTATATTTTATTTACTTATTTTTGATTTTTGATTTTATATTTTTATGTATTTTTATGAGTCAACTGTTAGAGAGTAGGTATGAAGGTAAGTATGAGAATAAACTAATAGGCCCCCCCAAATACCCTTTCTATTTGTTAATTTCAGCTAGTATGAAGGCGAGTAAGAAGGTAAGTAAGAAGGTAAGTAGATCTGACATATAGAATGAGCCCCCGGCCCACTAAAGTTTACTATGCATTGGATCCACCAATACAAAATTCAAAAGTATGAAAATTTTTGGATTTTTATAGTATTTATAATTTTTTAATATTTATTCTGGCTATGTAAGCCTTTTAACTTATTTATAAGATTTTTAGTTTATATTTTAGGTTATTATTTATATTTTATTTATTTATTTTTGATTTTTGATTTTATATTTATAAGTATTTTTGTATGAATCAGCTGTTTGTGGGTAAGTATAAAGGTAAGTATGAGAATAAACTAATAGGCTCCCCCAAATACCCTTTTTATTCGTTAATTTCAGCTAGTATGAAGGTAAGTAAGAAGGTAAGTAGATCTGACATATAGAATGAGCCCCCAGCCCACTAAAGTTTACTATGCGTTGGATCCACCAATACAAAATTCAAAAGTATGAAAATTTTTGGATTTTTATAGTATTTATAATTTTTTAATATTTATTCTGGCTTTGTAAGCCTTTTAACTTATTTATAAGATTTTTAGTTTATATTTTAGATTATTATTTATATTTTATTTATTTATTTTTGATTTTTGATTTTATATTTTTGTGTATTTTTATATGAGTCAGCTGTTAGAGAGTAGGTATGAAGGTAAGTATATGAATAAACTAATAGGCTCCCCCAAATACCCTTTTTATTCGTTAATTTCAGCTAGTATGAAGGCAAGTAAGAAGGTAAGTAAGAAGGTAAATGGATCTGACATATAGAATGAGCCCCTGGCCTGCTTGAGTGTTTTATGCATTGGATCCACCAATACAAAATTCAAAAGTATGAAAATTTTTGGATTTTTATAGTATTTATAATTTTTTAATATTTATTCTGGCTTTGTAAGCCTTTTAACTTATTTATAAGATTTTTAGTTTATATTTTAGGTTATTATTTATATTTTATTTATTTATTTTTGATTTTTGATTTTATATTTATAAGTATTTTTGTATGAGTCAGCTGTTAGAGAGTAGGTATGAAGGTAAGTATGAGTCTAAGCTAATAAGCCCCCCCAAATACCCTTTCTATTCTTTAATTTCAGCTAGTATGAAGGCAAGTAAGAAGGTAAGTAAGAAGGTAAGTAGATCTGACATATAGAATGAGCCCCCGGCCCACTAAAGTTTACTATGCGTTGGATCCCCCCATACAAAATTCAAGAGTATGAAAATTTTTGGATTTTTATAGTATTTATAATTTTTTAATATTTATTCTGGCTTTGCAAGCCTTTTAACTTATTTATAAGATTTTTAGTTTATATTTTAGGTTATTATTTATATTTTATTTATTTATTTTTGATTTTTAATTTTATCTTTTTATGTATTTTTATATGAGTCAACTGTTAGAGAGTAGGTATGAAGGTAAGTATGAGAATAAACTAATAGGCCCCCCCAAATACCCTTTCTATTTGTTAATTTTAGCTAGTATGAAGGTAAGTAAGAAGGTAAGTAAGAAGGTAAGTAGATCTGACATATAGAATGAGCCCTGGCCCCTAGTTGATTATTCTATGCACTGCATTCCCCCATACAAAATTCAAAAGTATGAAAATTTTTGGATTTTTATAATATTTATAATTTTTTAATATTTATTCTGGCTTTGTAAGCCTTTTAACTTATTTATAAGATTTTTAGTTTATATTTTAGGTTATTATTTATATTTTATTTATTTATTTTTGATTTTTAATTTTATATTTTTATGTATTTTTATATGAATCAGCTGTTTGTGGGTAGGTATAAAGGTAAGTATGAGTCTAAACTAATAAGCCCACCCAAATACCCTTTCTATTCGTTAATTTCAGCTAGTATGAAGGTAAGTAAGAAGGTAAGTAAGAAGGTAAGTAGATCTGACATATAGAATGAACCCCCAGCCCACTAAAGTTTACTATGCGTTGGATCCACCAATACAAAATTCAAAATTCAAAAGTATGAAAATTTTTGGATTTTTATAGTATTTATAATTTTTTAATATTTATTCTGGCTTTGCAAGCCTTTTAACTTATTTATAAGATTTTTAGTTTATATTTTAGGTTATTATTTATATTTTATTTATTTATTTTTGATTTTTAATTTTATATTTTTATGTATTTTTATAAGAATCAACTGTTTGAGAGTAGGTATGAAGGTAAGTATGAGAATAAACTAATAGGCCCCCCCCAAATACCCTTTCTATTTGTTAATTTCAGCTAGTATGAAGGTAAGTAAGAAGGTAAGTAGATCTGACATATAGAATGAGCCCTGACCTGCTTGAGTGTTCTATGCACTGCAAAATTCAAAAGTATGAAAATTTTTGGATTTTTATAATATTTATAATTTTTTAATATTTATTCTGGCTTTGCAAGCCTTTTAACTTATTTATAAGATTTTTAGTTTATATTTTAGATTATTATTTATATTTTATTTATTTATTTTTGATTTTTAATTTTATATTTATAAGTGTTTTGTATGAATCAGCTGTTTGTGGGTAAGTATAAAGGTAAGTATGAGTCTAAACTAATAAGCCCCCCCAGATACCCTTTCTATTCGTTAATTTTAGCTAGTATGAAGGTAAGTAAGAAGGTAAGTAAGAAGGTAAGTAGATCTGACATATAGAATGAGCCCCCAGCCCACTAAAGTTTACTATGCGTTGGATCCACCAATACAAAATTCAAAAGTATGAAAATTTTTGGATTTTTATAGTATTTATAATTTTTTAATATTTATTCTGGCTTTGTAAGCCTTTTAACTTATTTATAAGATTTTTAGTTTATATTTTAGATTATTATTTATATTTTATTTATTTATTTTTGATTTTTAATTTTATATTTTTATGTATTTTTATATGAATCAGCTGTTTGTGGGTAGGTATAAAGGTAAGTATGAGTCTAAACTAATAAGCCCCCCCAGATACCCTTTCTATTCGTTAATTTTAGCTAGTATGAAGGTAAGTAAGAAGGTAAGTAAGAAGGTAAGTAGATCTGACATATAGAATGAGCCCCCAGCCCACTAAAGTTTACTATGCGTTGGATCCACCAATACAAAATTCAAAAGTATAAAAATTTTTGGATTTTTATAGTATTTATAATTTTTTAATATTTATTCTGGCTTTGTAAGCCTTTTAACTTATTTATAAGATTTTTAGTTTATATTTTAGGTTATTATTTATATTTTATTTATTTATTTTTGATTTTTGATTTTATATTTTTATGTATTTTTATATGAATCAGCTGTTTGTGGGTAGGTATGAAGGTAAGTATGAGAATAAACTAATAGGCCCCCCCAAATACCCTTTCTATTCGTTAATTTCAGCTAGTATGAAGGTAAGTAAGAAGGTAAGAAGGTAAGTAGATCTGACATATAGAATGAGCCCTGGCCCACTAAAGTTTACTATGCGTTGGATCCACCAATACAAAATTCAAAAGTATGAAAATTTTTGGATTTTTATAATATTTATAATTTTTTAATATTTATTCTGGCTTTGTAAGCCTTTTAACTTATTTATAAGATTTTTAGTTTATATTTTAGATTATTATTTATATTTTATTTATTTATTTTTGATTTTTAATTTTATATTTTTATGTATTTTTATATGAATCAGCTGTTAGAGAGTAGGTATGAAGGTAAGTATGAGAATAAACTAATAGGCCCCCCAAATACCCTTTCTATTCGAAAATTTCAGCTAGTATGAAGGTAAGTAAGAAGGTAAGTAAGAAGGTAAGTAGATCTGACATATAGAATGAGCCCTGGCCCACTAAAGTTTACTATGCATTGGATCCACCAATACAAAATTCAAAAGTATGAAAATTTTTGGATTTTTATAATATTTATAATTTTTTAATATTTATTCTGGCTTTGTAAGCCTTTTAACTTATTTATAAGATTTTTAGTTTATATTTTAGGTTATTATTTATATTTTATTTATTTATTTTTGATTTTTGATTTTATATTTTTATGTATTTTTATATGAATCAGCTGTTTGTGGGTAGGTATGAAGGTAAGTATGAGAATAAACTAATAGGCCCCCCAAATACCCTTTCTATTCGAAAATTTCAGCTAGTATGAAGGTAAGTAAGAAGGTAAGTAAGAAGGTAAGTAGATCTAACATATAGAATGAGCCCTGGCCCACTAAAGCTTACTATGCGTTGGATCCACCAATACAAAATTCAAAAGTATAAAAATTTTTGGATTTTTATAATATTTATAATTTTTTAATATTTATTCTGGCTTTGTAAGCCTTTTAACTTATTTATAAGATTTTTAGTTTATATTTTAGGTTATTATTTATATTTTATTTATTTATTTTTGATTTTTAATTTTATATTTTTATGTATTTTTATATGAATCAGCTGTTGGAGAGTAGGTATGAAGGTAAGTATGAGAATAAACTAATAGGCCCCCCCAAATACCCTTTCTATTTGTTAATTTCAGCTAGTATGAAGGTAAGTAAGAAGGTAAGTAAGAAGGTAAGTAGATCTGACATATAGAATGAGCCCTGGCCCACTAAAGTTTACTATGCACTGGATCCCCCATACAAAATTCAAAAGTATGAAAATTTTTGGATTTTTATAATATTTATAATTTTTTAATATTTATTCTGGCTTTGTAAGCCTTTTAACTTATTTATAAGATTTTTAGTTTATATTTTAGGTTATTATTTATATTTTATTTATTTATTTTTGATTTTTAATTTTATATTTTATATGTATTTTTATATGAATCAGCTGTTTGTGGGTAGGTATAAAGGTAAGTATGAGAATAAACTAATAGGCCCCCCCAAATACCCTTTCTATTCGTTAATTTCAGCTAGTATGAAGGTAAGTAAGAAGGTAAGTAAGAAGGTAAGTAGATCTGACATATAGAATGAGCCCCCAGCCCACTAAAGTTTACTATGCGTTGGATCCCCCAATACAAAATTCAAAAGTATGAAAATTTTTGGATTTTTATAATATTTATAATTTTTTAATATTTATTCTGGCTTTGTAAGCCTTTTAACTTATTTATAAGATTTTTAGTTTATATTTTAGGTTATTATTTATATTTTATTTATTTATTTTTGATTTTTAATTTTATATTTTTATGTATTTTTATATGAATCAGCTGTTTGTGGGTAGGTATAAAGGTAAGTATGAGTCTAAACTAATAAGCCCACCCAAATACCCTTTCTATTCGTTAATTTCAGCTAGTATGAAGGTAAGTAAGAAGGTAAGTAAGAAGGTAAGTAGATCTGACATATAGAATGAGCCCCAGCCCACTAAAGTTTACTATGCGTTGGATCCCCCAATACAAAATTCAAAAGTATGAAAATTTTTGGATTTTTATAATATTTATAATTTTTTAATATTTATTCTGGCTTTGTAAGCCTTTTAACTTATTTATAAGATTTTTAGTTTATATTTTAGGTTATTATTTATATTTTATTTATTTATTTTTGATTTTTAATTTTATATTTTTATGTATTTTTATATGAATCAGCTGTTTGTGGGTAGGTATGAAGGTAAGTATGAGAATAAACTAATAGGCCCCCCAAATACCCTTTCTATTCGTTAATTTTAGCTAGTATGAAGGTAAGTAAGAAGGTAAGTAAGAAGGTAAGTAGATCTGACATATAGAATGAGCCCAGGCCCACTAAAGTTTACTATGCGTTGGATCCACCAATACAAAATTCAAAAGTATGAAAAATTTTTGGATTTTTATAATATTTATAATTTTTTAATATTTATTCTGGCTTTGTAAGCCTTTTAACTTATTTATAAGATTTTTAGTTTATATTTTAGGTTATTATTTATATTTTATTTATTTATTTTTGATTTTTAATTTTATATTTTTATGTATTTTTATATGAATCAGCTGTTAGAGAGTAGGTATGAAGGTAAGTATGAGAATAAACTAATAGGCCCCCCCAAATACCCTTTCTATTCGTTAATTTCAGCTAGTATGAAGGTAAGTAAGAAGGTAAGTAAGAAGGTAAGTAGATCTGACATATAGAATGAGCCCCCGGCCCACTAAAGTTTACTATGCATTGGATCCACCAATACAAAATTCAAAAGTATGAAAATTTTTGGATTTTTATAATATTTATAATTTTTTAATATTTATTCTGGCTTTGTAAGCCTTTTAACTTATTTATAAGATTTTTAGTTTATATTTTAGGTTATTATTTATATTTTATTTATTTATTTTTGATTTTTGATTTTATATTTTTATATTTTTATGTATTTTTATATGAATCAGCTGTTTGTGGGTAGGTATGAAGGTAAGTATGAGAATAAACTAATAGGCTCCCCCAAATACCCTTTTTATTCGTTAATTTCAGCTAGTATGAAGGTAAGTAAGAAGGTAAGTAAGAAGGTAAGTAGATCTGACATATAGAATGAGCCCCCAGCCCACTAAAGTTTACTATGCGTTGGATCCACCAATACAAAATTCAAAAGTATGAAAATTTTTGGATTTTTATAATATTTATAATTTTTTAATATTTATTCTGGCTTTGTAAGCCTTTTAACTTATTTATAAGATTTTTAGTTTATATTTTAGGTTATTATTTATATTTTATTTATTTATTTTTGATTTTTAATTTTATATTTTTATGTATTTTTATATGAATCAGCTGTTTGTGAGTAGGTATGAAGGTAAGTATGAGAATAAACTAATAGGCCCCCCCAAATACCCTTTCTATTTGTTAATTTCAGCTAGTATGAAGGTAAGTAAGAAGGTAAGTAAGAAGGTAAGTAGATCTGACATATAGAATGAGCCCCCAGCCCACTAAAGTTTACTATGCGTTGGATCCACCAATACAAAATTCAAAAGTATGAAAATTTTTGGATTTTTATAATATTTATAATTTTTTAATATTTATTCTGGCTTTGTAAGCCTTTTAACTTATTTATAAGATTTTTAGTTTATATTTTAGGTTATTATTTATATTTTATTTATTTATTTTTGATTTTTAATTTTATATTTTTATGTATTTTTATATGAATCAGCTGTTAGTGAGTAGGTATGAAGGTAAGTATGAGAATAAACTAATAGGCCCCCCCAAATACCCTTTCTATTTGTTAATTTCAGCTAGTATGAAGGTAAGTAAGAAGGTAAGTAAGAAGGTAAGTAGATCTGACATATAGAATGAGCCCCCAGCCCACTAAAGTTTACTATGCGTTGGATCCACCAATACAAAATTCAAAAGTATGAAAATTTTTGGATTTTTATAATATTTATAATTTTTTAATATTTATTCTGGCTTTGTAAGCCTTTTAACTTATTTATAAGATTTTTAGTTTATATTTTAGGTTATTATTTATATTTTATTTATTTATTTTTGATTTTTAATTTTATATTTTTATGTATTTTTATATGAATCAGCTGTTAGAGAGTAGGTATGAAGGTAAGTATGAGAATAAACTAATAGGCCCCCCAAATACCCTTTCTATTTGTTAATTTCAGCTAGTATGAAGGTAAGTAAGAAGGTAAGTAAGAAGGTAAGTAGATCTGACATATAGAATGAGCCCCCGGCCCACTAAAGTTTACTATGCGTTGGATCCACCAATACAAAATTCAAAAGTATGAAAATTTTTGGATTTTTATAATATTTATAATTTTTTAATATTTATTCTGGCTTTGTAAGCCTTTTAACTTATTTATAAGATTTTTAGTTTATATTTTAGGTTATTATTTATATTTTATTTATTTATTTTTGATTTTTAATTTTATATTTTTATGTATTTTTATATGAATCAGCTGTTTGTGGGTAAGTATAAAGGTAAGTATGAGTCTAAACTAATAAGCCCCCCCAAATACCCTTTCTATTCGTTAATTTCAGCTAGTATGAAGGTAAGTAAGAAGGTAAGTAAGAAGGTAAGTAGATCTGACATATAGAATGAGCCCCCAGCCCACTAAAGTTTACTATGCGTTGGATCCACCAATACAAAATTCAAAAGTATGAAAATTTTTGGATTTTTATAATATTTATAATTTTTTAATATTTATTCTGGCTTTGTGAGCCTTTTAACTTATTTATAAGATTTTTAATTTATATTTTAGGTTATTATTTATATTTTATTTATTTATTTTTGATTTTTAATTTTATATTTTTATGTATTTTTATATGAATCAGCTGTTAGAGAGTAGGTATGAAGGTAAGTATGAGAATAAACTAATAGGCCCCCCAAATACCCTTTCTATTTGTTAATTTCAGCTAGTATGAAGGTAAGTAAGAAGGTAAGTAAGAAGGTAAGTAGATCTGACATATAGAATGAGCCCCCAGCCCACTAAAGTTTACTATGCGTTGGATCCACCAATACAAAATTCAAAAGTATGAAAATTTTTGGATTTTTATAATATTTATAATTTTTTAATATTTATTCTGGCTTTGTAAGCCTTTTAACTTATTTATAAGATTTTTAGTTTATATTTTAGTTTATTATTTATATTTTATTTATTTATTTTTGATTTTTAATTTTATATTTTTATGTATTTTTATATGAATCAGCTGTTAGAGAGTAGGTATAAAGGTAAGTATGAGAATAAACTAATAGGCCCCCCCAAATACCCTTTCTATTTGTTAATTTCAGCTAGTATGAAGGTAAGTAAGAAGGTAAGTAAGAAGGTAAGTAGATCTGACATATAGAATGAGCCCCCAGCCCACTAAAGTTTACTATGCGTTGGATCCACCAATACAAAATTCAAAAGTATGAAAATTTTTGGATTTTTATAGTATTTATAATTTTTTAATATTTATTCTGGCTTTGCAAGCCTTTTAACTTATTTATAAGATTTTTAGTTTATATTTTAGGTTATTATTTATATTTTATTTATTTATTTTTGAATTTTAATTTTATATTTTTTTTGTATTTTTATATGAATCAGCTGTTAGAGAGTAGGTATGAAGGTAAGTATGAGAATAAACTAATAGGCCCCCCCAAATACCCTTTCTATTTGTTAATTTCAGCTAGTATGAAGGTAAGTAAGAAGGTAAGTAAGAAGGTAAGTAGATCTGACATATAGAATGAGCCCCCAGCCCACTAAAGTTTACTATGCGTTGGATCCACCAATACAAAATTCAAAAGTATGAAAATTTTTGGATTTTTATAGTATTTATAATTTTTTAATATTTATTCTGGCTTTGCAAGCCTTTTAACTTATTTATAAGATTTTTAGTTTATATTTTAGGTTATTATTTATATTTTATTTATTTATTTTTGATTTTTGATTTTATATTTTTATGTATTTTTATAAGAATCAGCTGTTAGAGAGTAGGTATGAGGGTAAGTATGAGAATAAACTAATAGGCCCCCCCAAATACCCTTTCTATTCGGTAATTTAATCTAGTATGAAGGTAAGTAAGAAGGTAAGTAAGAAGGTAAGTAGATCTGACATATAGAATGAGCCCAGGCCCACTAAAGTTTACTATGCACTGCATCCCCCCATACAAAATTCAAAAGTATGAAAATTTTTGGATATTTATAGTATTTATAATTTTTTAATATTTATTATGGCTTTGTAAGCCTTTTAACTTATTTATAAGATTTTTAGTTTATATTTTAGGTTATTATTTATATTTTATTTATTTATTTTTGATTTTTAATTTTATATTTTTATGTATTTTTATAAGAATCAACTGTTTGAGAGTAGGTATGAAGGTAAGTATGAGAATAAACTAATAGGCCCCCCCAAATACCCTTTCTATTTGTTAATTTCAGCTAGTATGAAGGTAAGTAAGAAGGTAAGTAAGAAGGTAAGTAGATCTGACATATAGAATGAGCCCCCAGCCCACTAAAGTTTACTATGCGTTGGATCCACCAATACAAAATTCAAAAGTATGAAAATTTTTGGATTTTTATAATATTTATAATTTTTTAATATTTATTCTGGCTTTGTAAGCCTTTTAACTTATTTATAAGATTTTTAGTTTATATTTTAGGTTATTATTTATATTTTATTTATTTATTTTTGATTTTTAATTTTATATTTTTATGTATTTTTATATGAATCAGCTGTTAGAGAGTAGGTATGAAGGTAAGTATGAGAATAAACTAATAGGCCCCCCAAATACCCTTTCTATTTGTTAATTTCAGCTAGTATGAAGGTAAGTAAGAAGGTAAGTAAGAAGGTAAGTAGATCTGACATATAGAATGAGCCCTGGCCCACTAAAGTTTACTATGCACTGCATCCACCCATACAAAATTCAAAAGTATGAAAATTTTTGGATTTTTATAGTATTTATAATTTTTTAATATTTATTCTGGCTTTGCAAGCCTTTTAACTTATTTATAAGATTTTTAGTTTATATTTTAGGTTATTATTTATATTTTATTTATTTATTTTTGATTTTTAATTTTATATTTTTATGTATTTTTATATGAATCATCTGTTAGAGAGTAGGTATGAAGGTAAGTATGAGAATAAACTAATAGGCCCCCCAAATACCCTTTCTATTTGTTAATTTCAGCTAGTATGAAGGTAAGTAAGAAGGTAAGTAAGAAGGTAAGTAGATCTGACATATAGAATGAGCCCCCAGCCCACTAAAGTTTACTATGCGTTGGATCCACCAATACAAAATTCAAAAGTATGAAAATTTTTGGATTTTTATAGTATTTATAATTTTTTAATATTTATTCTGGCTTTATGAGCCTTTTAACTTATTTATAAGATTTTTAGTTTATATTTTAGGTTATTATTTATATTTTATTTATTTATTTTTGATTTTTAATTTTATATTTTTATGTATTTTTATATGAATCAGCTATTAGAGAGTAGGTATAAAGGTAAGTATGAGAATAAACTAATAGGCCCCCCCCAAATACCCTTTCTATTTGTTAATTTCAGCTAGTATGAAGGTAAGTAAGAAGGTAAGTAAGAAGGTAAGTAGATCTGACATATAGAATGAGCCCCCAGCCCACTAAAGTTTACTATGCGTTGGATCCACCAATACAAAATTCAAAAGTATGAAAATTTTTGGATTTTTATAATATTTATAATTTTTTAATATTTATTATGGCTTTGTAAGCCTTTTAACTTATTTATAAGATTTTTAGTTTATATTTTAGGTTATTATTTATATTTTATTTATTTATTTTTGATTTTTAATTTTATATTTTTATGTATTTTTATATGAATCAGCTGTTAGAGAGTAGGTATAAAGGTAAGTATGAGAATAAACTAATAGGCCCCCCCCAAATACCCTTTCTATTTGTTAATTTCAGCTAGTATGAAGGTAAGTAAGAAGGTAAGTAAGAAGGTAAGTAGATCTGACATATAGAATGAGCCCCCAGCCCACTAAAGTTTACTATGCGTTGGATCCACCCATACAAAATTCAAAAGTATGAAAATTTTTGGATTTTTATAATATTTATAATTTTTTAATATTTATTCTGGCTTTGTAAGCCTTTTAACTTATTTATAAGATTTTTAGTTTATTTAAATTTTATTATTTATATTTTATTTATTTATTTTTGATTTTTAATTTTATATTTTTATGTATTTTTATATGAGTATAATTTGGGTTGTGGGGGTAAGTATGAAGGATAAATTAGGCCCCCCAAATACCCTTTCTTTCGTTATTTCAGCTAGTATGAAGGTAAGCTAATAAAGTAGGTATGAAGGTAAGTATGATGAATATAGAATGGGCCCCCTTCCCTTTTCTTTTTTTTTTTTTTTTTTTTTTTTAAGTTTGAAGGGTAGGTTGAAGGTAAGTATAAAAAGAGAGTCTAATGGTAAGTATAAAAGGTAAGTGTGAAGGGTAACTATGAGAGGTAAGTCTAATTGTAAGTATAAAAGGTAAGTGTATTTCTTATGCAAATACAGAAACCCTTTCTTTATTCTGTTTTCAGAGGAGTCTACAGGTAAGTATAAAGCTAACATCTGGTAAGAAACACAAGGCTATCGACCACCTATGTTTGCCACAGTTTGAAAAGCATTGGAACTCTATGCAGCATTTGAGAATTCTTATATATTTTGGATTTGTATATTATTTATAATTTTTTCCTACATTTTTAGTTATTTATTTTAGCTTTAGGAGCCTTTTTATTTATTTATAAAATTTTTAGTTTAAGATAATTTTTATTATTTATATTTAATTTATAATTTTTTAGATTAAGGCTTTTATAGAATTTATAGTTTACATTTATTTCAACTATTAATAACTTTTTTTAAGAATTATCTAATTTCCTATATTTATTTTCTTTTGATTTAAATATTTTTATATATTTTAACATATTTTTTTAGGATAAAGAAGCAGCCAGCAATTGCAGACCACAGAGTATTTGGATGTAATATTTCCATAGGTTCCTAAACTGAGATTGGGGTTTTTAATTCTTAAGTGCTGTGATCGGACAGCTGGATTTGAGAAGAGGGCTTGCGAGTAAGTGATTTGGAGCACGGTTGCGATTCGGTGAGATCTCGGAGAGGTTCGTTGCTGCTGCTTTACCCGCGCGTGAGCAGATGATGGTAGGGAGAGAGAGAGAGAGAGAACGAGTAAGTGATATGTTATCGGTAAGAGATTTATGAAGTTTATTATTTAGGCGAGACGCGCGAAATATATATATATATATATATTTGTTTATTATAATAGACGCGCGTATAAGATTTAAACGAACGAATGTTGTGTGTGTGCGTGTGTGCCTCAAGAGTATCAGGCCGAGCGCACAATCGTAGAAGACACCCACTGTGTGCCTGTGCTTGCCATAAAGAGAATCCTAAGTATGTCCAATAGATGATGGCGGGTATATACACACATGTAGATACACACACACACCCCAAATACACACACACAGTGAGTAATGGGAGGAATGAGAGATTCCATCGACCATACCATTTCGTCGAAGGTCACGGGGAGAGAGCATTTTTCTTACTCAGTGAGCCGTTTATGCGCCTTTCGGCGTGTCACGCCTGCGTTCGCTATATTGGGTAAATTTGCAAAATCAAAAAAGTGTGGGGGATAGTGATAAGGATTGAGGATAGGATTGAGTTTACGTTAACAGGTTTTGTGTGGGGATTTTTAAAGATTGCCAGTCTTTAGAATTTGAAGCGAACGGGCTTACAAAGCATCGATGGTGTTTTGTGACCGTAGCATAAATTAGGCTTATTATGCGACATCAGAATACATAAAGATTCCATAAGTACGCAGTTGTCATTTGGGAGTTGATTTATTCAAGACGAATGAGAGGCTTAGTGGCTTTGATCATCAGGTTTTTTTTTTTTTTTTTGAGAGCGTACATCATCTCCATATCTAGTAGTATAGAGTATTGGTGCGCTTGAACCACGATCACCCGAACCAAAAAACCTAGTCATTTTTATGTATCCACATTAATGTATGATGACTGTCTCGATGCAAGGAGCAGTATCATGTGGCCCCGTATATGGTAAAACCACATACACTGAAGAAGTCGTGCGTATTAGCACATTATCAAAGAGAAAACTCTCCAGATTGGCAATCCGGATAGAGTTTTTTAATCGTTACTCACTTAATCAATAAGTGGTATACGAACAATTCAGCGATAAAAAAAAAAGGCAGAGCGGCTCAGAGCATGCATCTAGACACTTTTTGTAATTGAAATAACTCAAAAATGAAAGACACTCCAGTTGCACACATTTAACGCTTGCGGATTCTCACTAGCATACATCCTAAAAGTCGGCAGGCAAAAGTTTTTCAACAATTTGCATACCAGCGATTGAATGTATGCAGGTGTTTATTCAGGTACGCAGTGGCCAGAAAAATGTGAAGGTAGTGTTAACAAATTTGAGACGTTAAGAGGTATGGGAGCAATACCTTTTACAGTCATAATATTATTATATGACTTGTAGTAAGTTCAACGAGTCTCTGGTTTTTAGGCCAAAGCAACGCATTGTGTTGCGTTGGTCAGAATAATTGGGGCAACTGATAGCGAGTGTCAAGCTAGCACACAGTTGGGCATCACTTGACCCGATCAGGTAAATTCATTTTAGCTGGGTACACATAGGAATTAAACCATATGTGGTAAGATTACGATCTCGATTGTGTATTTAAAGGCACATAATTGAATCTAGATTTTCACAGAACACCACGAATGTGTTTTGCGGCACAACGGTCAAGTATATGCATCTAGGTTATATTAAAGGGTATGTTTTTTTAATTTGACCACATAGACACGTGCTTAAGATCACAACTCTGAATATCACCATTATTACTATATTTGTATCTAGAAAAGTTAGGAGAGAGAGAGGACGAGAACAAGAGAGAGAGAGAGAGAGAGAGAGAGAGGAATGTGGGGGCGAAGATGGTTTGATTTGTTAGTGCCTGTTAATTGAGATATGCAAATAATTTTTTATAATTGATACAGTAATACATTACGCGTGAAACAGCACAATAACAACAACAAATCAACGACTCAACGACTGCAGGACACAATCCAGAAGACGCACGCGAAATTCCCACACACTTAATTCGCAAATATGCGGGGCTATTGGGACTTGCCAAGATTTTTTAGGGAAAAGCAACGTTAAATTTAACGTGCAGCATTTTTCAATTTTTATCACAATACAAATATGTATCAGCTGTTCGATGCTGATTTCGATTTCCATCGATGGAGATAGCGATATATTCTGGCAAACATCATCGGTTTCATTCATGAAACATCTCATCCATAACAAGGGCAAAATAAAGTGTTTATTTTGATAAACACTGAACAAATGCCATTGATGATGGAAATTTTAACGAACTATTTGGAATTTTTCTCTTTTGCAGAGGTAGGAGCGGTAAAGGTGCAGATCGGACAGATTCTAAGGTAAGTATTGAAGGCAAATACGGCAATGCGTAAGTATATATTAAACTATTTGATAGAGTATTTTATTTTCAGGGTATGCGTGGCTGAAGGGTAAGTATCGAAAAACAACGGACAAGGTAAGTGTAACTGATAGTTTTCTTTTTTGAATTTTAGGTAAAACAAGAGCATATTAGGCATATTGAGGATGCTCTAAGAGCAGAGAGAAAAAGTATTGATAATAATATGATATGATTGTATAAATAATTTTGATAATAAAATTAATGTTTATAAAAGCAATTAATGAAGAGAAAGAGAAAAATTTGTGCAAATACATATCTTTTTGTTTTGAATAAATGATGCGATGTATATATTGTTGTTGTGTTGTGTTGTGTTGTGTGTGTGTGGGTGCAGCGCATTCCGGTGTGCATCCCACAGTCGTCCAATAAATCCTTTTCCTTTTATTTTGTATCCAGTCGTTAAATGTTGATAGTTTTTGCTGTATTTTTCCGTTTTATTTGTTTTGTTTCCAGGCGATCCTTCCTTTTTTTTGTATGTGTATATTTCGTAGATTTAGTTGCTGAAAAAGAACTCAGATTTTGGCAAGTTTGTCAGTAAATTGTATAAAATATATGTGTGTAAGTATAAAAAAGGTAAGTATTAGAAGGTAAGTATAAGGTAAGTATAATTATGGTAAGTGACGAATGGTAAGTATATGGGCAGTAGTTCAGAGATAAAGGTAAGTAAAAAGCAAGGTAAGTGCATTTTGTTTGAAGGTTTATTTTATTTTATTTAATATTTTTCTTTTTTTTAGGGAAAAACAGCGTCCATAGACAGGCTAGGTAGTGGACGTAGTTGTACAGTAAATGTACAAACAAGTGGCCCACTGATACCAAGCGTATTGCTTGTTCACATATAATTAGAGATCGGAGGTATGCGTACACACTAAAGAGCTAGTATGCTTAGTATGAAATGACAAACTATACCTATACTGACAATAGCATACACAGCCCCACCGAAAACAATATATGCATTAGGTTAGGTTTATTTTTGCCATATATGGATGAACGCCGATACACTAGAGGATTTAGTGCTAACAGACGTTCAATGTTTTTTGGTTTTTTGCTATTTTGAGTAGCAGAATATTGAATATTTGCAAGTTTATGTGATTTTAATGTTACGTTAATAATTACCATTAGATCCAAAATGAGAGATTTAGTTATGAGTTCATATAACTGGTTTTTTTTTTTTTTTATATTTATATTTATGTGACTGGGTTCTGCAGAAGGCAGCAAAAAGTGTATACAAAGTATACGACAATTTAAAAGGATTATTTTACTTTAATCCATATATGGTTGAATCGAAATTCAAAGAGTTAAAAAATTAAATTAATTAGAGAATAAAAATATAGCGTGAAGCTTCAATTGTTTTGGGATAATTACTGCAAATATTCTGATTATTTTTAATGACAATTTTTATGAGAGAATTGTGGCAGAGTGCCCTAGTGTAAGTGAGGTAAGTAGAAAAATAAAAAATGTTAAGGTAAGTAGAAAAATAAAAAGTGTTCCAATAAGTAAAAAATAAAAAGTATCAAGGTAAGTAAAAAGTATTAAGGTAAGTAAAAAGTAAAGAGTAAAGAGTATTCAGGTAAGTAAAAAATAAAAAGTATTTCAATAAGTAAAAAATAAAAAGTATTAAGGTAAGTAAAAAGTAAAGAGTATTCAGGTAAGTAAAAAGTAAAGAGTATTCAGGTAAGTAAAAAATGAAAAGTATTTCAATAAGTAAAAAGTAAAAAGCATTCAGGTAAGCAAATATTAAAGAGTATTCAAATAAGTAATAAAAAATTTAAAGTATTAAGGTAAGTAAAGAAATTAAAAATTTGCTAAGGGAGGAGAGGTAAGTATGGGTGTATGAGTAAGTATGAGAAGGAGTGGAGGGGGATTCTAATCAGAGTCAGAAGATGGACTTTCGGTCGAAGCAGTGGACAGGTTTAGCATCCTGTTTAGCTGTGATTGGACTTTCCCTAGGCTTTCCATCATTTTAAGGAATTGACGCTGCTGGGTTCTAGAATTGGATTCAATGTCATCTAAGCGTTTAACTAGTGAGGCTATGGGAGTATTGTGGTGTTGATGTTGCGGCAAGGATAGTGGGCACCCAGCCAGTGCAGGAGACGACGGAGCATCGGTAACCGATGATGATGATGATTGG
Organism: Scaptomyza pallida; assembly: GCA_018152965.1. Lineage (NCBI taxonomy): Eukaryota > Metazoa > Arthropoda > Insecta > Diptera > Drosophilidae > Scaptomyza > Scaptomyza pallida. The sequence continues at coordinate 5,242,995 of JAECXP010000130.1, forward strand.
CGCTGACGACGGCGACGACGATTACTGGGAGAGGGTTCGACTCGTTGAGTTTGGGCATGTTTTCTAGCTGATTGTTGTTGTTGTTGTTGTTTAGGCTTTTTTGGTTCAATTTGGCGAACCGAGGTGGCAAATGGGTTGCGTTTTTTGGTCAATTGAGAGGATGATGATGATTTAACCTGTGATTGAGAGGCTAGATTTTTTGAGGAGCTAAACTAGAATTGCACTCATCATCATGCAATTGTGTAGAAGGGTCAATCTGTTGTTGTGTCAATTTCCTATGTTTTTGGAGTTTTGGATTTAAAAGTTTAATAAGTGTAGGGCAGCGTAAATAGTTGGCTGTGTGTTCTTGCGAACAATTAGCGCATTTGGGTTTAGCGCTACGTGATTGTTTACAATCACGCGAAATGTGCCCATCGCCACAGCGCACACATCTGGGCTTATTATGGCAATATTGTGCGGTGTGTTGGAAACGTTGACAGCGTTTGCATTGAGGTATGCGTACTTTGTTAATTGGCCATTCGATATTAACTTTGTGATTACAGAGTGTTTTGATTTGAAAGATGCTTTTATTTGATTTGGTGGTGAGAGATGGGTTTTTATCAGATGATAATTCGATAAAGAAAATATTGGGACCATATATATTGCTAGCTTTTTGCTTGCCAAAGCCAGGGTGAAAAACATTTCGAATATTGAAACCCAGCTGGGTTAGTTCTGTTTTGATTTTGCTACAGCTAATAGAGGCATGGAGGCCAGTGAGAACAACTCTAAGGGGGCGTTCTTGTCGGAGCTGGTAAGTATTATATTGACACTTTTTGTCTTGTAGTAGACGAATGATATGCCGATAGGCTATAGAATTTTGCGGTTGAATGCGAACGATGCCAGCCCCGCCTAGTTTTATTGAAAATTCTGTAATTTGAGCATCATTGAGTGAAGTTATAAGCGATTCTAAGTTGATTTGATGTGAGGAGTGAGGGATTGAGGGATCCTCAGGTGCAGTGTGCACAGTTATTTGTGGGGGCTTGCGGACATTGTCAGACTCATGGGCATTGGGAATATCCGCAGGGCTCTCGGATATGGTATTAGCATTACTATTGGAGTTGGAGTTGGAGGTGACACTGATTATGGTTTGGCTAGCAGCAGCAGTAGCAGCAGCATCAGCACATACCACATCAGAGTCAGAGTCAGAGTCTAAGTTGAGAACATTTGCCGGATCGACATTGACTGTCATTCCAATTTCAGCACTGATTGCTGTGGTTAAATTAGTTGCTATTGGGGCAGAGTCGTCTGGAGGGTTATAATCGTCATCGAGAAAGCAAAAATCATCAGATGAATTAGAATTGGAATCGGAATCAGAGTCTGAGGTATCAATAATGTTGATGAAGCGTTTGGTCAGATTGGAACGAGCTGGTGTGATGTTAAGAGTATCATCAGTTGGTACCAACACATCAGCGCCTCCAGCACTAGCAGGGGCATCCACATCCATGCCACTCGCAAGCACAGTGTCATCGCTGACATTAGTGTTATTGGCTACTGGATTGGAATTAAGACTTTGGCGCAGTGCGCGAACTTCAGCAGTGGTATTTTTAACGGATGCAATGAAAGCTGCAGCATCTTTACCCGCAATCGAGTCCCTAATTTCTTTAATGAAAGAAGGAGGGATGCGAGCAGACAATTTCGACTGAGCCTGGCGACGCCTGACAAATGAGGCATATTCATCATTGCAGCTATTGCTATTGCCGGCTGCTGATTTGGAGGTGCTAGGGTTCAAGTTTAGAGCAGGGGGTGAGGGCATATTGTCATTCGTGCTAGTAGGCGAATTGGAAGTGCTATCAGTTTGAATGGTAGACTGAGTTGGATTTGGGTATGACATTTTGAAATTTTAAATGTGAATGAGATTGAAATTGAAATTGAATTTATTAACACTTTATTAATTTATTATTTTCTTCTTTTTATATTTTCAGGCAGAGACGCAAAGATAGCTACGACGAGGGAGCAGCGAGTGGGTAAGTAAGTGAATTGAGTGAGTTGATTGAGAGCCTACAGTTAGAGTGCCTGTCAAACTGTGTGGCTCTTGAAAGTGTTAGAGTGAAACACTCAAGCAGTCTGAAGCAGTCTGAAACGTAGTCAAAAGCAAGCAGTAGAAAATCGCGTGTCTTCTACTATTGTTGCTAGGCAAACGAACGCGAGAGAATTGAGAATGAGAATTAGAGAGAGAGAGGCAATGAGTATAACAGAATGACGAAATAATTGTGAAATGGAGAGACTGACCGAATGCCCAGACTGATTTCTAGACAGAATATATATATATAGGGAATGTTATGTATAATGGTATATAAAAGCTTTTGATACTTAGCAGAGGTGTATATATGGTGTATATTTTGCTTCTTCTGGTCGCTCTCTCTGTGTGAGAGGTCAAAAAATACCCGGATACCTTCTCTGTGTGTGGATCTGTAGGGGTGTGCGTGGTGGTGTGGGCGTTGTGGTGGTGTGGTGTTGTGGCTTCCTTCCTTCGCTCCTTGTTGTTGTTGTTGATGGGCGATGGGTTTGCGGCAGCGGCAGCAAACACACACACAAATCGCGAAAAACGCGCGAGAAATGGGCACGGGAGACACCGAAAACGCGCGCGAAACATCGAAAACGCGCGAGAAAACACGAAAAGGGCGCGAGAGAACGCGAGAATAAACACGAGAAATGGGCGCGAAGAAAATGTGAGATCGCGCGAATAATCACGAAAACGCGCAGAAAACGAAAAACGCGAGAAATGCGAGAAATGCGCGAGAAATGGGCACGGAGATCACGAAAAGCGCGCGAGAAATTGAGAAACGCGCGAAATACGAGAAGGATGGGGGGAGAAATGGGCGCGAAAAATACGAAAAAAACGCTGAGATAATACGGAGAAGCGCGCGAATAATCACGAAAAGCGCGAGAACACAAAAAACGCTGAGATTATATACACACGTATGTACGTATGTACACGCGTATAAACTATGCAACGACGCTGATGGCGACGTTGAGACAGGCACAAAATGGCGGTTTAGACGGCGGCGTCGGTAAAAAAAACTAAAAAACTAAAAAACGCACGGTGGTGGGGGGCAAAAAAGCGGCGATGAACACGGATTATGTATTATTAGTTATTGTTTTGTAGATTTTTCCTGATTTAATACGCGCGGTTCACGAGAGATATATATATATTGAAAGAAACAGCGCGCGGTTGCAACGACGCCGTTGGCGACGTTGATGGCAAAGAGATGGTGAAAAGATGGCACGACGAACACGTATTATTTAATTATATTTATTTTATTTATTATTTATAACCGACTTATTGTTTATTAATCGCAGGATTAAGATCGCAGGAGAGAAATCACAAGTCGCGGTCGCAGGTAAGTAGAATCGAGCAGCAGCAGCACTAGAACTAGCACACACGTTCGTTCACTTCGAATGCAAATCAAGACTTGATCTGTTGCGATTTTTTCTATTCAACTGCTACTATGCTGCTACATTGCCTCTGCCGGCAGAGAGCAGTGAGAGTCGCGCGCGCACAAAAAAGCAGAGAGAGGCAAATTAAATGACCGTTACAAAATTCGCTCTTTGCCTTTGCTTTTGCGCATTTGTCGCATAACCGCATAACCGTTTAGCCGTTTGATTGGTTAGAAGGGGCAAAGCAAATTAAATTGAGGCAGAGCAAAAACGGAGAGAGAATGAACCGGCTAAGGCGTACAGCTGTGAATGCTGCATAAAACAAGGGGCAAATTTGCTGGTTTGGAACTTGGATAGTGTATGCTCTTGCCCTGCAACTTTCAGGGGTAATTTGTGTTTTGCTATTTGCGTCTGAGGAAATGTTAACACACATAAGTGTGTTAACATGGAGAAGATAAAGGGGTAAACACACACGCATATAACGCACTGACACATGAACAAAAAGATTAATGAAGGAGTTGAGACACTGTGATCCATTGTTGGCCGCTTCTTTATTTTAATTTAATATTTTTTATATTAATTTTTTTTGTTTAATATTTAATTATTTGTTTGTTTATTTTCAGATATTTAAGTTTGACTATTGTTCTATCGATGAGCGCGATCAACGTATATCGGTAGTGATGTCATTTCTACCTAGCCGTTTTTTGTTTCTAGCTACAAAATGAGTTTTAATTTTCTATTTTCTATTTTCAGCTATTTTTTTTTCATATTTTCAGTTATTTTTTCTATTTTCAGGTAAGTTCTTTCTATTTTCAGGTAAGTATTTTCAGGTAAGTTATGTTGTTAAGTATTTGCTTTTTCAGGTAAGTATGTCACTAAATGTTCAAGCCCCACAGAATGCCCCTGTCTCTATGATTTTTATTTATTTTTAGCTATTTTCAGGTAAGTATGTTGGTAAGTATGTCACTACGTTCAAGCCCCACAGAATGCCCCTGTCTCTATATTTTTTAATTATTTTTTTAGCTATTTTCAGTTAAATATGTTGGTAAGTATGTCCTTATGCAAATAAGTCCTCCCAAATGCCCCTAATATATAAATTTTCTATTTTTATTTATTTTAGCTATTTTATTATAAGTATGTGTATGAAAAAGAATAAACTGCTAGAATATATATAGATAATCGCTAAGCCGTTGCTGGTCTATGCTCACAGATCAGTCGATTTATTTACACTGGGTCACAATTTTTCGATAAGTCTGCATTTGTGCATTATTTATATTTATATTTTTATTATTTAATTCGGCTATAAAAAAACCATTAAAATGTTTAGTTTTTGATTGATTTTTATTATTTATATTCTATTTATTTTTGATTTTATGTTTATATGAGATTTTATATGAATCAGCTGTTTGTGAGTAGGTATAAAGGTAAGTATGAGAATAAACTAATAGGCCCCCCCAAATACCCTTTCTATTCGTTAATTTCAGCTAGTATGAAGGTAAGTATGAAGGTAAGTAAGAAGGTAAGTAGATCTGACATATAGAGTGAGCCCTGGCCCGCTAAAGTTTACTATGCACTGCATCCCCCCATACAAAATTCACAAGTATGAAAATTTTTGGATTTTTATAATATTTATAATTTTTTAATATTTATTCTGGCTTTGTAAGCCTTTTAACTTATTTATAAGATTTTTAGTTTATATTTTAGGTTATTATTTATATTTTGTTTATTTATTTTTGATTTTTGATTTTATGTTTATATGAGATTTTATATGAATCAGCTGTTTGTGAGTAGGTATAAAGGTAAGTATGAGAATAAACTAATAGGCCCCCCCAAATACCCTTTCTATTCGTTAATTTCAGCTAGTATGAAGGTAAGTAAGAAGGTAAGTAAGAAGGTAAGTAGATCTGACATATGGAGTGAGCCCTGGCCCGCTAAAGTTTACTATGCACTGCATCCCCCATACAAAATTCAAAAGTATGAAAAATTTTTGGATTTTTATAATATTTATAATTTTTTAATATTTATTCTGGCTTTGTAAGCCTTTTAACTTATTTATAAGATTTTTAGTTTATATTTTAGGTTATTATTTATATTTTATTTATTTATTTTTGATTTTTAATTTTATATTTATATGTATTTTTATATGAATCAGCTGTTTGAGAGTAGGTATAAAGGTAAGTATGAGAATAAACTAATAGGCCCCCCAAATACCCTTTCTATTCGTTAATTTCAGCTAGTATGAAGGTAAGTAAGAAGGTAAGTAAGAAGGTAAGTAGATCTGACATATGGAGTGAGACCCTGGCCCACTAAAGTTTACTATGCACTGGATCCCCCCATACAAAATTCAAAAGTATGAAAATTTTTGGATTTTTATAATATTTATAATTTTTTAATATTTATTCTGGCTTTGTAAGCCTTTTAACTTATTTATAAGATTTATTAGTTTATATTTTAGGTTATTATTTATAATTTATTTATTTATTTTTGATTTTTAATTTTATATTTTATATGTATTTTTATATGAATCAGCTGTTAGAGAGTAGGTATGAAGGTAAGTATGAGAATAAACTAATAGGCCCCCCAAATACCCTTTCTATTCGTTAATTTCAGCTAGTATGAAGATAAGTAAGAAGGTAAGTAAGAAGGTAAGTAGATCTGACATATAGAATGAGCCCTGGCCCACTAAAGTTTACTATGCACTGCATCCCCCCATACAAAATTCAAAAGTATGAAAATTTTTGGATTTTTATAATATTTATAATTTTTTAATATTTATTCTGGCTTTGTAAGCCTTTTAACTTATTTATAAGATTTTTAGTTTATGATAATTTGGTTATTATTTATATTTTATTTATTTATTTTTGATTTTTGATTTTATATTTTTATGTATTTTTATATGAGTCAGCTGTTAGAGAGTAGGTATGAAGGTAAGTATGAGAATAAACTAATAGGTCCCCCCAAATACCCTTTCTATTAGTTAATTTCAGCTAGTATGAAGGTAAGTAAGAAGGTAAGTAAGAAGGTAAGTAGATCTAACATATAGAGTGAGCTCTGGCGCGCCAAAGCTTACTATGCACTGCATCCCCCCATACAAAATTCACAAGTATGAAAATTTTTGGATTTTTATAATATTTATAATTTTTTAATATTTATTCTGGCTTTGTGAGCCTTTTAACTTATTTATAAGATTTTTAGTTTATATTTTAGGTTATTATTTATAATTTATTTATTTATTTTTGATTTTTGATTTTATATTTATATGAGATTTTATATGAATCGGCTGTTTGTGAGTAGGTATAAAGGTAAGTATGAGAATAAACAAATAGGCCCCCCCAAATACCCTTTCTATTCGTTAATTTCAGCTAGTATGAAGGTAAGTAAGAAGGTAAGTAAGAAGGTAAGTAGATCTAACATATAGAGTGAGCCCTGGCCCGCTAAAGTTTACTATGCACTGCATCCCCCCATACAAAATTCACAAGTATGAAAATTTTTGGATTTTTATAATAATTATAATTTTTTTAATATTTATTCTGGCTTTGTAAGCCTTTTAACTTATTTATAAGATTTTTAGTTTATATTTTAGGTTATTATTTATATTTTATTTATTTATTTTTGAATTTTTGATTTTATATTTTTATGGATTTTTATATGAATCAGCTGTTTGTGAGTAGGTATAAAGGTAAGTATGAGAATAAACTAATAGGCCCCCCCAAATACCCTTTCTATTCGTTAATTTCAGCTAGTATGAAGGTAAGTAAGAAGGTAAGTAAGAAGGTAAGTAGATCTGACATATAGAATGAGCCCTGGCCCACTAAAATTTACTATGCACTGCATCCCCCCATACAAAATTCAAAAGTATGAAAATTTTTGGATTTTTATAATATTTATAATTTTTTAATATTTACTCTGGCTTTGTAAGCCTTTTAACTTATTTATAAGATTTTTAGTTTATATTTTAGGTTATTATTTATATTTTATTTATTTATTTTTGATTTTTGATTTTATATTTTATATGTATTTTTATATGAATCAGCTGTTAGAGAGTAGGTATGAAGGTAAGTATGAGAATAAACTAATAGGCCCCCCCAAATACCCTTTCTTTTCGTTAATTTCAGCTAGTATGAAGGTAAGTAAGAAGGTAAGTAAGAAGGTAAGTAAGAAGGTAAGTAGATCTAACATATAGAATGAGCCCTGGCCCACTAAAGTTTACTATGCATTGGATCCCCCCATACAAAATTCAAAAGTATGAAAATTTTTGGATTTTTATAATATTTATAATTTTTTTATATTTATTCTGGCTTTGTGAGCCTTTTAACTTATTTATAAGATTTTAAGTTTATGATAAATTTTATTATTAATAATTTATTTATTTATTTTTGATTTTTAATTTTATATTTTTATGTATTTTTATAAGAATCAGCTGTTAGAGAGTAGGTATGAAGGTAAGTATGAGAATAAAACTAATAGGCCCCCCAAATACCCTTTCTATTTGTTAATTTCAGCTAGTATGAAGGTAAGTAAGAAGGTAAGTAAGAAGGTAAGTAGATCTGACATATAGAATGAGCCCTGGCCCACTAAAGTTTACTATGCACTGCATCCCCCCATACAAAATTCAAGAGTATCAAAATTTTTGGATTTTTATAATATTTATAATTTTTTAATATTTATTCTGGCTTTGTAAGCCTTTTAACTTATTTATAAGATTTTTAGTTTATGATAAATTTTATTATTTATAATTTATTTATTTATTTTTGATTTTTGATTTTATATTTTTATGTATTTTTATATGAGTCAACTGTTAGAGAGTAGGTATGAAGGTAAGTATGAGTATTAGGGCGGGTCAATTTTTTTTCGCAAAAATCGTACCCCATAATCGGAATCTACGAAGAATTCTAAGAAAATTTCACCATGAAACCATGTGAAAAAAATGAATTCCTGGCTCGCGCCGTGAAGCTTAAAGATTTCACTATGAGGTATATAAGGTATTTCGTAGTATTAGAGCCATTTTAATCTATTTAAAAAAAAACATACGCATTTTCCAAACAAGTAAGTAATTTTTGCATTTTGTTGACTTGTAATATAACGGCATCTTATACGAATCTTAAGTCTTTCTTTGACTCGATTTGAGAAAGTTTGGAACGACTTTCTAAAGTCAATGACATAACAGCATCTCGATTCTGTGGCATAACTCGTCGTGAGACATGTGTTAACAACTGCACACATCGTTCGGTGCCCTGAATGTGCGATGGAATTGCTGGATCTGGCAGTGGTATTTCAGCAGAATTTATGTATTCCAACAAGTGTTCGTAAGGGATGTTTGCAGTAAATGGAGGTTCAAATAAGATGTCGTCATTATCTAAATCAACTAAATGCATATAATCGGTGCAATCGAAATTAATGCGATTCTTTTTATAATATCTAAGTTTAGTTGGGTCATATAATTTCTCGCGATAATACATAATTTTATTAATTGCACTTTCGCGAACTGTTTTTCTTTGATCGAAAAGCATTGTTAACAAAATATTTTCTGTATGGGCGAAGAATGCATTGTTTTGGATTGCTTTGTTTACAATTTCTCTCAGATTTTGTGGTAAAAATTGCGTTGATTGAATATAATTAAATAAAAGTTTACTGCCATATACCACCGAATTAAAAAATTTGACATTAAAATACATCGGTATATAAACTTTCATGATGAAATTAGCCAACATTTTTAAATTTGTCGAAGGTGAAGTACTTGCAACATAAAGACGTAGAACTCTGCTGGCTTTTGTTAACCAGCGAGAATGAACCATTTTTCCGGGTTTCATGCTGGCAAGATCTTCTGGACAGAAACCTTCCGATACAGCTTTGGCTATTCGATAGAGATATAAAACGTCTGTCGAAAGACTTTTTTCATCTTTTTATCCATTGCTGGAGGCATATTCCCCAATGAAATGGGTGCAAAGTCAGGTATGGCCTAAAACAAAATGTTTCTTTTAATTTGAAAATGCTCTATTTAAACTTGGCTCTTACCGGAAGTTGTTCACAGGTCTCAAGTACCTTCATTAACGTCCCACTAGCTGTACGTGGTCCACTTGTAGTTGCATTTTCCAAGGCATTGAACAAATGGCGAAATGGAAGTTCGTTGAAATGCAACAAACAAACAAACCAATGTAATGGTTTATTCAATAAAAGCTCAAATTTTCGAATTATTCCATTTTCAATTCCAGTATTGGTGGGTTCTCCATCACAGCAAACTCCAATCAAGTTACTAAGCGTTAATTTTTTTTCCATAAAGAACTGCCATAATTGTATTTGCTTAGTATTGGAATCCTCAGCATTAACTTTTATGTGCCCCAACAGCTTGCCTTGCGGTTCCTTAAGAATCACAATATGAGACTCCTTTTGTACTCTCGGATGGTATTTTCCATTAACTTCATTCCGTGTCAGAGCGTCATTTTTCCTGCCATCAAAAGAAAAAGCTAGTAAAGCTGAATCATTTTGCTGCATACGTCGAACGGTCTCCCTGCATTTCATTTTTTCTCGTCCAACTTTGGATTTATCCATAATAATTGTCTCCCCATTTTCATCAGTAAATCCAATGTCTTTAAATAAGGCTGTTGCCAAACAGGAGGCAACTCTGTCGGAAATGCCGAATCTATCACACATCATTGCGAAATTAAATGCATCGTATCTCTTAGCGTAAGGTCCCCGTTTTTTTAAACTCAGATCATTTGCTGCTGGCATTGCAAACTCAAATTCACTTTCGATGTTCATATGCGCAGATTCGGGTCTATAAGAAGGATCAGAGCTTTCTGGCAATTGGCTTGACTGTTGATCGACTATATTCAGCACGACTTCGGGAATGGTATTCCTTCTGCTGGTGTGTTGGTCAATCATAAACATTTTCAAGTGGTCAGGAATTAATCCGCAGGAACATGGCATTGTTTTCTTACAACTGCATTTAGCAACATAAAACAAATCATTTAAGTTTTTCTCAAATTCAGTAATTAAATTAGTTCTAGTAATGTTTTTAACTTCTCGCTGATATTTTTTTATAAATTTATTAAGCTTTATAATAATGCTTTTTATATTTATTAATTCAATATTCGTCTTTCTCCAAATTTCAATTAATTTGTCTGCAATCATCGGAGTAAGACTTGCATAAGAGTGTTGTTGTTTTGTTTGCTGTTTATTGCGATCACTCAAGTAAAAATAATATTTAAGTACATCCCGAAAAGTTGGCAAATTTAGCTCGGAAAATTCACTAGGTACACCAATAATATTTGCGATCTGCTTTGAATTGAAACTTGATGCAGACATCATAACAATACTGTCAATTTCCGAATTGTCAATAGACATCGCTGATGATTCCATAATTTTAAATTATAAGCACACGTTCCTTTGTCAACAGTCAAATACTAAGTAAACCAAATTTATTACACGAATTTAGAACTGATAACAATCTTGAACTTTATTTACTGCTAGTCTATGGTATTCAATGGCGTAGATAGCTATTTTCGAAAGAGGGATAACATACCAATAGGGACTGATGCTCTTCACTGCCCCCACACCTACGCCACTGCCGTTGGTTGACAAGTTTTACCGCAAAATGAATTATCATTTACATAAACTGTTATAAGAGGAATGCAAAAAGCTTCACAAAAGCTTTCATATTTTTACAGATCTAAAGGTTATCTTTAGAAAGCTTCTCAATGTAATAATATATTTCTTTGCAAGCAAATAAACTTTATAATAAAAAATAAAATTAAATTCCGCCTTTTATCATGCCACGCCTACTTTTATTTAGTTGCTTAAAATGGCTTTGAATATATATTTCAATTTTCAGACCGATACCTTTCTTCGTTAAAAAGTTACAGACTCATTGCTCCTACTTTCTCATATGAGGCTCAGTACATGGCTAATTTGGCTCATTTTGTCGAATTAAACAAAAAATTATATAATAATTATATAATTATAAGTTAAATAAAATAAAAATAAAAATTATAAAATTTGTTGTAAAAAGATGAATCAGAATTGACTCCAACATAATTGGAAAATGCGTATGTTTTTTTTTAAATAGATTAAAATGGCTCTAATACTACGAAATACCTTATATACCTCATAGTGAAATCTTTAAGCTTCACGGCGCGAGCCAGGAATTCATTTTTTTCACATGGTTTCATGGTGAAATTTTCTTAGAATTCTTCGTAGATTCCGATTATGGGGTACGATTTTCAGGATTTTTTGGACAGGAACAAATTGACCCGCCCTAATGAGTATAAACTAATAGGCCCCCCCAAATACCCTTTCTATTTGTTAATTTCAGCTAGTATGAAGGTAAGTAAGAAGGTAAGTAAGAAGGTAAGTAGATCTAACATATAGAATGAGCCCTGGCCCACTAAAGTTTACTATGCATTGGATCCCCCCATACAAAATTCAAAAGTATGAAAATTTTTGAATTTTTATAATATTTATAATTTTTTAATATTTATTCTGGCTTTGTGAGCCTTTTAACTTATTTATAAGATTTTTAGTTTATATTTTAGGTTATTATTTATAATTTATTTATTTATTTTTGATTTTTGATTTTATATTTTTATGAGATTTTATATGAATCAGCTGTTAGAGAGTAGGTATGAAGGTAAGTATGAGAATAAACTAATAGGCCCCCCAAAATACCCTTTCTATTCGTTAATTTCAGCTAGTATGAAGGTAAGCATGAAGGTAAGTAGATCTGACATATAGAATGAGCCCTGGCCCACTAAAGTTTACTATGCACTGCATCCCCCCATACAAAATTCAAAACTATGAAAATTTTTGGATTTTTATAATATTTAAAAATTTTTAATATTTATTCTGGCTTTGTAAGCCTTTTAACTTATTTATAAGATTTTTGGTTTATATTTTAGGCTATTATTTATATTTTATTTATTTATTTTTTGATTTTTAATTTTATATTTTTGTGTATTTTTATATGAATCAGCTGTTAGAGAGTAGGTATAAAGGTATGTATGAGAAAAAGCTAATAGGCCCCCCAAATACCCTTTCTATTCGCAAATTTCAGCTAGTATGAAGGTAAGTATGAAGTTAAGTAAGAAGGTAAGTAGATCTGACATATAGAATGAACCCTGGCCCACTAAAGTTTACTATGCACTGCATCCCCCCATACAAAATTCAATAGTATGAAAATTTTTGGATTTTTATAATATTTATAATTTTTTAATATTTATTATGGCTTTGCAAGCCTTTTAACTTATTTATAAGATTTTAAGTTTATGATAAGTTTTATTATTTATAATTTATTTATTTATTTTTGATTTTTGATTTTATATTTGTATGCATTTTATATGAATCAGCTGTTAGAGAGTGGGTATGAAGGTATGTATGAGTCTAAACTAATAGGCCCCCCCAAATACCCTTTCTTTTTGTTAATTTCAGCTAGTATGAAGATAAGTTAAAGGGTAAGTAAGAAGGTAAGTAGATCTGACATATAGAATGAGCCCTGGCCCACTAAAATTTACTATGCACTGCATCCCCCCATACAAAATTCAAAAGTATGAAAATTTTTGGATTTTTATAATATTTATAATTTTTTAATATTTATTCTGGCTTTGTGAGCCTTTTAACTTATTTATAAGATTTTTAGTTTATATTTTAGGTTATTATTTATATTTTATTTATTTATTTTTGATTTTTGATTTTATATTTATATGAGATTTTATATGAATCAGCTGTTAGAGAGTAGGTATGAAGGTAAGTATGAGAATAAACTAATAGGCCCCCCCAAATACCCTTTCTATTCGTTAATTTCAGCTAGTATGAAGATAAGTAAGAAGGTAAGTAAGAAGGTAAGTAGATCTAACATATAGAGTGAGCCCTGGCCCGCTAAAGTTTACTATGCACTGCATCCCCCCATACAAAATTCACAAGTATGAAAATTTTTGGATTTTTATAATATTTATAATTTTTTAATATTTATTCTGGCTTTGTGAGCCTTTTAACTTATTTATAAGATTTTTGGTTTATATTTTAGGTTATTATTTATATTTTATTTATTTATTTTTGATTTTTGATTTTATATTTATATGAGATTTTATATGAATCAGCTGTTAGAGAGTAGGTATGAAGGTAAGTATGAGAATAAACTAATAGGCCCCCCCAAATACCCTTTCTTTTCGTTAATTTCAGCTAGTATGAAGGTAAGTAAGAAGGTAAGTAAGAAGGTAAGTAAGAAGGTAAGTAGATCTAACATATAGAATGAGCCCTGGCCCACTAAAGTTTACTATGCATTGGATCCCCCCATACAAAATTCGAAAGTATGAAAATTTTTGGATTTTTATAATATTTATAATTTTTTAATATTTATTCTGGCTTTGTAAGCCTTTTAACTTATTTATAAGATTTTAAGTTTATGATAAGTTTTATTATTTATAATTTATTTATTTATTTTTGATTTTTGATTTTATGTTTATATGAGATTTTATATGAATCAGCTGTTTGTGAGTAGGTATAAAGGTAAGTATGAGAATAAACTAATAGGCCCCCCCAAATACCCTTTCTATTCGTTAATTTCAGCTAGTATGAAGGTAAGTATGAAGGTAAGTAAGAAGGTAAGTAGATCTAACATATATAGTGAGCCCTGGCCCACTAAAGTTTACTATGCACTGGATCCCCCATACAGAATTCAAAAGTATGAAAATTTTTGGATTTTTATAATATTTATAATTTTTTAATATTTATTCTGGCTTTGTGAGCCTTTTAACTTATTTATAAGATTTTTAGTTTATATTTTAGGTTATTATTTATAATTTATTTATTTATTTTTGATTTTTGATTTTATATTTTTATGAGATTTTATATGAATCAGCTGTTAGAGAGTAGGTATGAAGGTAAGTATGAGAATAAACTAATAGGCCCCCCCAAATACCCTTTCTATTCGTTAATTTCAGCTAGTATGAAGGTAAGTATGAAGGTAAGTAAGAAGGTAAGTAGATCTAACATATATAGTGAGCCCTGGCCCGCAAAAGTTTACTATGCACTGCATCCCCCCATACAAAATTCACAAGTATGAAAATTTTTGGATTTTTATAATATTTATAATTTTTTAATATTTATTCTGGCTTTGTGAGCCTTTTAACTTATTTATAAGATTTTTAGTTTATATTTTAGGTTATTATTTATATTTTATTTATTTATTTTTTGATTTTTAATTTTATATTTTTGTGTATTTTTATATGAATCAGCTGTTAGAGAGTAGGTATAAAGGTATGTATGAGAAAAAGCTAATAGGCCCCCCAAATACCCTTTCTATTCGCAAATTTCAGCTAGTATGAAGGTAAGTAAGAAGGTAAGTAAGAAGGTAAGTAAGAAGGTAAGTAGATCTAACATATAGAATGAGCCCTGGCCCACTAAAGTTTACTATGCATTGGATCCCCCCATACAAAATTCGAAAGTATGAAAATTTTTGGATTTTTATAATATTTATAATTTTTTTATATTTATTCTGGCTTTGTGAGCCTTTTAACTTATTTATAAGATTTTAAGTTTATGATAAATTTTATTATTAATAATTTATTTATTTATTTTTGATTTTTAATTTTATATTTTTATGTATTTTTATAAGAATCAGCTGTTAGAGAGTAGGTATGAAGGTAAGTATGAGAATAAAACTAATAGGCCCCCCAAATACCCTTTCTATTTGTAAATTTCAGCTAGTATGAAGGTAAGTAAGAAGGTAAGTAAGAAGGTAAGTAGATCTGACATATAGAATGAGCCCTGGCCCACTAAAGTTTACTATGCATTGGATCCCCCCATACAAAATTCAAAAGTATGAAAATTTTTGGATTTTTATAATATTTATAATTTTTTAATATTTATTCTGGCTTTGTGAGCCTTTTAACTTATTTATAAGATATTTAGTTTATGATAAATTTTATTATTTATATTTTATTTATTTATTTTTGATTTTTAATTTTAAATTTATATGTATTTTATATGAATCAGCTGTTAGAGAGTAGGTATGAAGGTAAGTATGAGAGTAAACTAATAGGCCCCCCAAATACCCTTTCTATTCGTTAGTTTCAGCTAGTATGAAGGTAAGTAAGAAGGTAAGTAAGAAGGTAAGTAGATCTGACATATAGAATGAGCCCTGGTCCACTAAAATTTACTATGCACAGCATCCCCCCGTACAAAATTCAAAAGTATGAAAATTTTTGGATTTTTATAATATTTATAATTTTTTAATATTTATTCTGGCTTTGCAAGCCTTTTAACTTATTTATAAGATTTTTAGTTTATGATAAATTTTATTATTTATAATTTATTTATTTATTTTTGATTTTATATTTTTATGTATTTTTATATGAGTCAACTGTTAGAGAGTAGGTATGAAGGTAAGTATGAGAATAAACTAATAGGCCCCCCCAAATACCCTTTCTTTTTGTTAATTTCAGCTAGTATGAAGGTAAGTTAAAGGGTAAGTAAGAAGGTAAGTAGATCTGACATATAGAATGAGCCCTGGCCCACTAAAATTTACTATGCACTGCATCCCCCCATACAAAATTCAAAAGTATGAAAATTTTTGGATTTTTATAATATTTATAATTTTTTAATATTTATTCTGTTTTTGTATTATCACACAAGTGAACGCATTTTACGTGCGAACACTTGCCAACCAGCTTAACTACTGATTGGAGTTTATTTCAATAGCTTCTCTTATTACCTAACAACAGGCAACTTACATTCAAGCTTAAATTACAACAAAAAAGTATTTTACAAATAGCGGGCAAATTAACATTAACATGTAATTAACATTAACATGACTACACAAGAACATAACATGTTTAAGTCTGGCAGCCCTGTAATACATTAACATTAAAATAACTTAACATAACATTAACGCATACAATTTGAATTTGAATTTAAATTTGAATTTGAATTTGAATTTAACCGCCAATTTGAGTTGTGGTCAACATAACAACACAACATAAAAATGAACATAGCAACATAGTCAACATAACAACATAGTTCTATTCATAATCAGCTGGTAAGTATTAACATGTGAACAAACAAAGGTAAGTATCTGTGCATATTAACAATTATTATTATTTTAAACTAATTAATATTTATTTTCAGGTACAATACAGCGTGGGAAGAGCATCGACGTTATTGGCAGCATGTTTTGCACAACGCGCAAACTGGATAGCGCTGGATGCGCGCGTGTGTGTGTTGCGGCATTGCATGCAAAACGTAAACAAAGCGCAACGCCGTTTACGATGCCGTGCAGAGTGGATGAACTCGTCGTGGTGAGACTCCTGATGGCACGGGATGAGACCAGAAGTGTACGAGGATGGATGCTGGCGACCATGAAGCGCCGAAAAACCATTTTTGCGCAAGTTTCGTTGCGTGTTGTGTGCACGCCAGCCACATGCAAATTTGCAGATTTGGACTGCGAGCGGCCGCGAGCATCCGCGTATATGGAGCGCTTCTGGAGGCCGGATACCATGTTTTTTTTTTTTTTTAAAGTCTTTATTTCAGAATAGACGAGTTGCAGTTGCGGACGGCGGCGAGCACGTCTGCACAACTCGAAGGGCGACCGGCAACAATGTCGCATGCCGGACAGAGGTATGTATATTCTCACATTTCTACCGTTCTCATTACTCATTTGAGCAACATGTAAGGGCATTATTGGACCTAACATGACAAAAAAAATAACATGTAATTTTTAACAATAATACAGAAAGTACAACTGAACTGCAGAATTGGCTTAAAATCTAACAATTAACATTCAAGTAACAATGTAACAGATTTTAAAAATTTGAGCTGTTACGCTCTTAATTGCGTTGCCCTGCTTAACCGGCAACTTAGTGGCTGCCAACTCTCTTTCATTGCTGAGTAGTTGGACAGCTGTTTGAGTGTTAGTTGCGAGTGCATATGCACACGCAAGTAACACAGTGTTTGGCAAGAAAATACATAAAAAAAACATTGAACATAAATATTAATACTATTTTCTTTCTTTTTCTTTTCAGATTTATGACGACTGGAGCTGGTGCCGAAGGATGATGCAAGATGTATGCCGCAGGATGCCGTTCGGGATGCTAGGTAAGTATTGGTTTGGTTTATGTGTGATTAAACCATGTTTATTCCATTTCACAGGTTGTTGGCGTTGATGTGATGCTGTTGTTGTTGGTGCCGCTCAGTTGCCAGGGCTGGACATAACATTCACAGCGCATGGATTGGGCACATTGTAAGTGGCTGAAAATTCCGAAAATCTTGATATTAACCAAAATTTTCTTTTTCTTTTCAGGTACACATCGACGTTAAGGCTGGAGCTGGATCTGGATCACGAAGGATGCCAATGGATATTTCGCACAGGTGCCACAATAAGTATGCGTGCCGGCAGGCGCGCATAATGATGGCAGTGACAACCCGCTTGTGCGTGATAATCCTGGTCGCATCTTGACCGTAATAGCAGCAATGCGTCCGTCGTATGGCTGCGCACACGTTCAACGTGTGGCATAGGCGGGCGCATGCGTATATATTTGATCCAGGTGTGTATGCGGTAGCGCTCAGCAGCCTGCCACGCTGCTGTGCGTATTACATTTAATGGCATGTTAGTAACATTATTTTCTTCTCTTTACAGGTGATGACAGCGGCGATGGAGATGGAGTGGATGCACGCAACAGGTAAGTATAGAGCATTACGAATAATACACTAACTTTTCTTTTTTTCAGGTGCCGGATGTGATTGCGGCTTAGCTGGCTGGCCATACGATTTGCCGTCGGAGTATAACTCGACGACGACAATTGCGGCCAAAATGCCTTCGTATGGCAAAAAGGCAAATCTCGTTGGGTATGACGAAAATCTGCTAGGATCATCCGACAGGGATGCGGATTCCACCATACGAAAGCTGAGGGATGTAGCTTTCCAGTGATGTACATGACGACGCTGCTGTTGGTGTTAGTCGTCGTATTATATCCAAGTGCGAATTGCAAAGTTTTGGATAATAATGAGGTGCATATATTTGTCGCACAGCAGCCTGCCACGCTGCTATGCATATTGCAATTAATGGCATGTAAATAACAACATATTTTCTTTTCTTTGCAGGTTCTGACGGCGGCGATGGAGATGGTGTGGATGCACGCTACAGGTAAGTATAGCATATAACGAGTAATACACTAACTTTTCTTTTTCAGGTGCCGGGTGTGATTGTGGCTTAGCTGGCTGTCCATATGATTTGCCGTCGGAGTAAAACTCGACGACGACAATTGCGACCAAGATGCCCTCGTATGGCAAAAAAGGCAATTTTCGTTCAGTATGACGAGAATCTGCTAGGTGCATCCGACTGGGATGCGGATGCCACTATACGAAAGCTGATGAACAAACCTTTCTGTTGAGGTGTGTGGCGTTGCTGTCGGCAGTTGTTAACATCATTTTTAATCCATGTGTGAATTGGCATGTTTACATTTTTAACAAACAATATTTTCTTCTCTTTGCAGGTTAGTGACGGCAGCGATGAGGATGGTGGGACGCGCTCTTCAGGTGAGTATAGAGTATTATAAATAATACACTAACTTTTCCTTTTCTTTCAGGTGCCGGATGTGATTGCGGCTTAGTTGGCTGGCCATACGATTTGCCGTCGGAGTATAACTCGACGACGACAATTGCGACCGTGATGCCTCCGAATGGCAAAAGGCAAATTTCGTTGGGTATGACGAAATTTTGACTGGAACATCCGACAGGGAAGCGGATGCCGCCATACGAAGGCTAAAAGACGTACCTTTCTGATGAGGTATATGACGACGCTGCTGGTGGTGTTGGTCGTCGTGTTTCATCCATGCGCGTATTGCCAGTTGCTGGATGTAAGTGCAATGCATATAATTGACGCACAGCAGTCTGCCACGCTGCTATGCGTAGCGCATTTTAATGGCATGTATATTACAATATTTTTTCTCTTTTCAGGTTAGTGACGGCGGCGATGGAGATGGTGTGGATGCACGCAACAGGTAAGTACAGGGTATTACAAGAATACACTAACTTTTCCTTTTTTCTTGCAGGTGCCGGATGTGATTGCGGCTTAGGTGGCTGGCCATATGCAGTGGCGTCGGAGTGAAACTCGACGATGACAGTGGAGACCGTGATGCCTTCGTATGGCAAAAGGCAAATTTCGAATGGTATAACCAAAAATTGCTAGGAGCATCCGATTTTTTTTCTTCAACTCTACTTGGCATTTTTTTGCCAAGAGGTAGGTGGGTGGGGGGTGACTGGTTGCGCTGCTGTCGTCGTTCCGTATTGAAGCCGAGTGGTGTGGTCCGGGCACGTCCGCCGCTCACGAATGCTGGTGAAGGAGTTTTTCAGGCACTCACTCCATCGAACACTGTGTGTACGATGATCGATGGAGCGAGTGCCGAATACTCAAGACATCCTAGAGAGCGGCGATTCGTGTCCGGCACACCCGAACTTTGAAACGAGAGAGCGGTGCGCATCACCCTCCCCCATGCTTATTTATTGGTATTAATACAAATTACATTAGCCGTGGCAACAAAAACAATATTCTTATAAAACTACTTAGTAGGGAAAACTAAGAACAATTGTTCGCGACTTATGCTAGTATATGTGTGTATCGTGCGGTTTCGACTGCTACAGAAAAATGTGTGGTAACGTCATGATCCGCATTATTGACTAATTAGTTCGTATTTGATAAGAGAGTAATGTTAATAGCTTAAACTCGAAAAATGTATTCTTTTGACAAGTGGATAGTAAATAAGACTTGTTCAAATGCTAATGATTAACTTATAAACTATTAATAGCAATTTATAGAGTAATTATAGCGAGTATTGGCTGATTATTCTTTATACCTAAATTGATCGAATCTGCTATACGAAAACACACATGACTTTTTCTAAAGGATTTGTGCCTACTCTCTCATATGTCTAGTACTACACACAAACCCAATTCGAAATAAGGCGCTAACAGTAGCTAAAAAAGAACAAAACTAACCATATACCCTATACCCCAAATTTTGCCCCGGATAATAGATTACAAGCTATTAAGTAAAATTAAATATATAAATGTGTACAATAAAAAGCTGCGATCCTCCGTTGATGGGTGTTGCTCCCACGACGATATTGAAGACGCCAAAAATACAACTACATATATTTAATGTGTTGAATGTTGTTGCCAGTTGCTAGCTGGTGTTGACAATTGATTGCTGTTGCTGCTGCGTGCTGCTGAAAGTTGCTGCTACTGCTGCTGCGGGCAATCAGGTGTGAGTCGTCTATTTTGCATACAAATGATGCGTTTCAACGTGTTGATAATGTTGACTGCTGCCGATGGTTGCTGCTGCTGCTGCTGCTGACTGATGCGTGCTGCATACTGTTGCTGCTGCTGCTGCTGCTGGAGGCAGTCAGAAAGGTTGTTGTTGTTGCCGTTGCTGTGCTGCTGCGTGCTGCTGAATAATGCTGCGATTGCGACTGCTGGTAGACAACGGCATACTTATTGATGCGTTCAAAGTGTGAACGTGTTGACTGGACGTGTTGCTGCTGCCGAAGATCCTGATGCTGCTGCTGACTGATGTTGCTGCTGCTGGCTGTAGCTGAATAACGCATACTAATGCTGCGGCAAACAAAAGCTGCTGCTGCTGCTGGATGAGGCAGTCAGGGACGAATTTGTGTGGCGTTCAATGTTGAACGTGTTGACGATGTTTGTTGTTGCCGTGAATGCTGCTGCTGGGTGCTGCTGAATGGAGCTGCGACTACTGCTGCTGCTGGCAATCAAACGATGTATTGCCGTATTGCATTTAAAAATGCATTTTGACATGTTGACTAAACGTGCTGCTGTTGCCGAAGATCCTGATGCTGCTGCTGACTGATGTTGCTGCTGCTGACTGTAGCTGAATGACACTTACTAATGCTGCGGCAAACAAAAGCTGCTGCTGCTGCTGGATGAGGCAGTCAGGGACGAAATGATGTAGCGTTCAATTTAGAACGTGTTGAGGATGTTTGTAGTTGCCGTGAATGCTGCTGCTGCGTGCTGCTGATTGTTGCTGCAAATGCTGCTGCTGCTGGCGGTAAACAATGTGTAGTTGTTGCATTTAAAAATGCATTTTGACATGTTGATAAACGTGTTGCTGCTGCCGAAGATCCTGTTGCTGCTGCTGACTGATGTTGCTGCTGCTGACTGTAGCTGACTGTTGCATACTAATGCGGCTGCGACAAAAGCTGCTGCTGCTGCTGGATGAGGCAGTCAAAGACGAATTGGTGTTGCGTTCAATGATGAACGTGATGATGACGATGTTGTTGCTGCCGTGAATGCGGCTGCTGCTGCTAACTGTTGCTGCTGCTGACTGTCGCTGAATTATGCTGACTAATGCTGCTGTTAACTGTTGCTGCGGCTGCTGCTGGGGGCAGTTGATGACGATCCGTAGTAGCGTTCTAAATACTTGTGAACGTTTTGACTTGATTGTTGCTGCCGTGAATGCAGCTGCTGCTGACTATTGTTGCTGCTGCTGACTGTAGCTGAATAACGCATACTAATGCTGCTGCGACAAAGACTGCTGCTGCTGCTGGAGGCAGTTGAGGATGATCCGTTGTTGTTGTAGTTGCATTGAAAAATGCATTTCAACTTGTTGACTTGTTGATTGTTGCCGTAAATGCTGCTGCTGCTGACTATTGTTGCTGCTGCTGACTGTAGCTGAATACCGCATACTAATGCTGCTGCGACAAAGACTGCTGCTGCTGCTGCTGGATGGCAGTTAAGGACGAAATTGTTACTGATGCCGAATAACCTGCTGCTGCTGCGTTGACTGCTGCTGCTGAATGATGCTGCTGCTGAATGATGCTGCTGCGATGCTGCTGCTGCTGGATGAGGCAATCAGGGACGAATGGTTGTTGCTGCCGTTGCTTCTATTGCTGCTGAATGTTGCTGCTGGTGGCAAACAGCGTGTTGATGCTGTGCATTTAAAAATGCATTTTATTGTGGCTGCTGCTGAATGCGGCTGCTGGCAAACAACAAAGCAATTGTTGATTGCATTCAAAAATGCATTTTAATATTGTGATGATTTTTGTTGCTGCCGTTTAATAATGCTGCTGCTGCTGCGACGGAGGCTGCTTATGCTGCTGCTGGAGGCAATCACGGACGACGTTTCGTTTTTGATGATTGCATTTAAAAATGCACAAAAAACGTGTTGATTGATGTTGATGCTGCACTAAAAAGTGCATTTAGTGACAATCAAATTTTGTGTGCACTAAAAAGTGCATATTGATGAACATTCAGAGAAAACGACACACACACAATAAAACACAAGATTTTGTTATTTTATTTGACCATAAACGCAAAAATTGTGTTAGATAATTAAATCAAGATAAAAAATAATAAACATAAATAATGAGAAATAATAATGTTATTGTGGTGGTGTTTTTGAATTTACTGACAAATGTATCGCTCTATAAAGGAGAGCATTCCGTATTGTACAAATCTGTACGTTTTGACAAAGTGCAAAAAGTTAACAGACTATGGCGGCGAATTCGACGCAGTAGAATCGTTACTGAGTCGAAGCATACCACCCATAGTCTGCTTCATTTGCTCAAATTGTGCGAGCAGTTTGGACATTTGTTGCTGCTGCAATTCAATTAGATTGACTAGCATTGCATCTGAGCAATTGTTGACGTTGATGTTGCTGCTATTGTTGTTGCCGCTGTCAGTGCCAACAATACTGTCCACAGGTGGGTCAACCACATGATCAATGGCCATGGGTTGTGGACACGGCAACTGTGGATGAGTTGGCAATGGCAACGTCAACTCAGGAGCATCATCAACAGTTCGTGACTGGGGCTGTGTTTGTTTTTTATTTGCAACAAACTTATTGAAATTGCCCTGGAATGTCTGCTCGAGCCGACATTGTTGCATTTCAACAATCTGAAAACGCGTTGGCGTGCCATCAAACTGTTGACGCAAACGCCCTTGGCGCTCTAACTCAAGCTTTTCCACATGGGCGAAACGTTCGCGTGGATTCATACGGACGGAACGTTGTGTTGACGACAATTTAGTCGGTTTTGACGGTGTGGCTGCTGTAGCAGAAACAACAGGAAGGGGTGCAGCTGATTGAACAAATGACTGCTGCTGTTGCCGATGCTGTTGCTTTTGCTGTTGCTTTTGTTGCCGTTGTTGTTGACCATTGTTGGTCTTATTGATAACAAGTTGCTGCTTTTGCTGCTGCTGGGGTCGATCACGACGTTGATCTGAACGCGTTTGACGACGCAATTGATTATTAGACAATTGTTCAGCCGGCAGCAATGGCTGTTGTTGTTGACGAAGTTGTTGCCTCTGAGGCAGTTTTGACTGGTGTTGTTGAGACTGCTGTGGCTGCGGTTGCAGCTTTGGTTGCTGCTGTTGCCGTTGCAGTCGTTTTGGTTGCTGTTTGGGCTGTGTTGTCCTAGCTGGTGTTGTAATATTCGGTTGCTGTTGTTGCCGCTGCGACTGAGGCGGTCCAGCAGACCGAAATTGTTGAGACCGTGTATTGCGAAAAATTCGCGTATTGATAGCGCCCCGTCTTTGGGAGCGATTTGGACGTAATGCCAACTTCATAAGACTCGCATAATGCGGACATCCCTGAAAATTGGCGGTGTGATCTTGTTGGCAGTTGGCGCATTTGGCCGGTTCGGTAGGTGGTTTCAAGCAGGCTGTGGTTAAATGTCCAGATCCACATTTAACACACCGAGGCGCATGGCGGCAATAGCGTGCGGTGTGGTTGAATTCCTGACAGCGATGGCACTGTGGCAGATTTGATGGAAGGCGACGCTTTGGCCACTCAACACTCACAACAAACCTACACAGTGTCTTTAACTTGAAAATAGATCTATTGTCCATTGAACGAGTAGCAGTTGCTGCCGCTGCTGTTGTTGCTGCTACACCTGGTATCCTACTATTAGATTGACTGACATTAGTGGTATTAGTATTTGGACCCAGATCAATAAAGAACAAATTTGGTGAGAAAGTACGACCAGTGCCGTTACGGTCACGAAACTTGGGAACGTATACAGATCGAACTGTATAGCCCAGTTCGGTTAATTCGTCACGTACACGCTGTGTACTAGTGCTGGCATGTATGCCACGCACAACAACGCGCAGTGAACGTTCCGAACGTAACTGATACGTATTGAAAGTCAGGGTATTGTCCAATTCGAGGACGTGAATGATTTGGCGATATGTGGCCATGTTTTTGGGCAATAAACGAACTATATCGTTACCACTACCCAATTTGATGCTGTAATCAGTGATGGGAGGCACTAAGTCGGACAGTTTAGACACTAATGCATCCACATTGGACACGGCTGGAGGAGCTTTAGCTGATGCTGCTGTTGCTCGCGCAGCTACTGCTGCTGCCGCCACTGATGTGCTTGGACCAAGGTATAAAGCAGACGACTGTACAGACTGAACCCTTGATCTTACTGACTGTTGTGTGTTTGCGTTAAAACGTACACAAATCTGAGGTGGTTTTGACGGAGTAATTGACTTAGAGGTTGTAGCTGTTGTAGCTGTGGCTGTTTTTGTACCAGCTGTGGCGTATGATTTAGGCGCCGGAGGTGGTACAGAATCAGGATTCCTCATATAGTAATCTCGAACAAATTCTGGATCGAGAGTATTGATACAGCGGCCAACATAATTGTTGTCGGCGGTGGCACTATTTGTGCTGTTCTTGCTGGTATTGCCATTATTTAAGGCAGTTGTGACGGCTTCGGCTAGACCAGATGTGGCCGAAGGCTGTTTTGGATCAGAGATAGTATCTGATTCAAAATCCGACTCAGTTAATAAACTGAAAGGTCGATTGTCATGTTTAGTATTAGCATTGGCAGCATTACCCTTATTGGATGGCAATTTGCGTTTGGCATCCAACGCAGACGAACGCAATTTGGCCGAATTGAAACGTACTGATTTGCGTACGTTACCACGGCGCAGCTGTTCGCGTGACTGTTGTTGATATGGCTGCTGCTGCTGTTGTGACTGTGTTAATTGTACTGGCTGGGATAGTTGCCGAAACGGATGTAGTTCTTGGAAGCCAGCAGTGCCGACATTGGCCATACGTGTGGCCACAACACCATCCCCACCCCCAATCAAACCAATTGAACTGACCTGGCCCGTGTATTGAGAAGGATCAACAGCAGCCGATCCACCCCCAAATGAATGAGAATAATCAGCATAGTGACCCAATGACGATGGCGGCGATTGTGACAAACACAAGAACGATACAGTCGAAGTAGACGACTGTGATGACAATGGTGAGTCTGACATCGATACAACCGATGGACATGGCGAATTATGTTCTGACAATTGTTGACTATCAGACGGCTGTACTGTGTTTTGCGCTATAGGCATTAACAATGACTTGCCTTGTCCAGCAAAACGAAATACAGGTGACTGACTAGACGCAACATAAGGGACAGTACTGTCCGTTGTCATGACTGGTAATGTATTGGCATTTAATGCCCTGCTGACTGCAGTACCCTCAATATTAATACTGCCGCTATCTAGGCTATCGTAGCAATCTAACAAGTCACAGACTTGCCTAAAGCTAGCGAATTTCTCCTGCAAATTGAGAGGTAAAGCCGTGTATGGTATTGTAGTAACTACTGTTGTTGCTGTAGT
This sequence comes from Scaptomyza pallida, assembly GCA_018152965.1. Lineage (NCBI taxonomy): Eukaryota > Metazoa > Arthropoda > Insecta > Diptera > Drosophilidae > Scaptomyza > Scaptomyza pallida. Next base: position 5,269,038 of record JAECXP010000130.1, read on the forward strand.
TGCTGGTATAGTTGCTGCTGCTGTTGCCATAACAGACATAGCAGGTGTTGATGTAACTGGAGATGTTACAGTTGCACTGGCCAGTGCCCTCGTCCATGTTGTCGTCGTTGCTGCCATTGTAGTTGCTGTAGTATTGGCAAATATAGGAGTAGTAGTATCCATGGCTGCCGTTGTGATTGATGTGGCTACTATTGTAGCAGGTGCAACAGGGACAGAAGATGACGGCGACAATACAGTAGATGACGAAGACAAAGTGACGGCCGTTGAGTTTGACATTGTTGACCGCGAATTATATTGACTAAACAATACGCAGATGACTGACTATGTCTAGAAATATTGGCGACGACACGCCGTTCTAACTGACTGTGAGTTATAAACAAACGGCGGCGGCACGCCAATAACAAAAACTAACTAAATAAGAGTAAATATCTAAAGAGACTATTATGAGTGTCTCAAAAACTAATACCTACTATTATGAGTTATTATTGGCTATAGTAATAGACTACTAAAGAGTAACGTACAATACTGTACTTGATAAATGACTACTAACTAACTAACTAAGTAAGTGAGTATGTATGTAACGTACAGTTCTGTACTAGTAATGGCTATTAATTAAAGAATATTAATATGTTACGTACAGTTCTGTACTTGTAATGGCTATTAAATTAAATTTAATGTGTAACGTACAGTTCTGTACTTGTTAAGACAAATGTAGTCAATTATATATGGCTATGTTGCCATGTAGTGATATTTGTCAATTTAAAGGGAGAGAAAAACACAAAAAACCCACCCTCAAAAATAAACAAAAGTAAACAAAAGAGAGAGATATACGTCACGCAACTATATGAGAGAGAATCGCTCTCAATCTCAAAATAGCCACCACCACTATTATAGCTAATTATGCCTAAGTGTAAGTGAAAGCGCTGCTACTCTGACTGACTAATAGTATAGTTGTCTTCTTCACACACTGAACGTTCTCTCGATCGTCCTTCCAGTTGGAAGTATTGTTGTTGTTGACCGTCTACACAGACGTTGTTGATGACTATGTTTGTATTGACTACTAATACTGTCTTAACTGATGTATGTGTGAACTCTCTAACACATTCCAGCACGTGCGGACGGGAAAAAAGGCCAGACTAGGCTATAATACAAGACGGACAGACGAACGCATATACATATGCAAATTGTCTGGAATTTTCAATTGGAAACGGAAAAGACTATTAGCTTAAAACAATGACTGCTAAAGTGGTCTAATATGCGAAACCAAATGAGAAAATTTCAAACTGCTGCGTACAGTAATGCAGATATGCGCAAAAATGTATTGTGACTTTACTCACGTATTGACAAATGTAATGCCTCTGTTTAGGGCAATGTGTTCACGCTTACCAGGTGGTTATGACAATGTGTATATTTGTATTTGATATTATTGATTTAAGTTGCGAGTACTTTTAAACTCGTTCTGGTTTATTGTATCTCTTTGTATTTAATGTGTACGTATATACAGCAATGTTCCAGTCGCCTGGAAACAGGCGTGAGAACAAAGGCTGGAATATTTTTTCGCACACACAAAGGCTGGAAACTGAATTGAAAATATTTTATTATTTTTTGATATTTGTGCACTGTTAATTATTTATAACTTATTGACTTTGAATTTATTCACTTTTTTTTCCTTCAACTCTACTTGGCTTTTTTTTGCCAAGAGGTAGATGGGTGGAGGGGTGACTGAATTGCGCTGCTTGCTGTCGTTCCGTATTGAAGCCGAGTGGTGTGGTCCGGGCACGTCCGCCGCTCACGAATGCTGGTGAAGGAGTTTTATTCGGGCACTCACTCCATCGAACACTGTGTGTACGATGATCGATGGAGCGAGTGCCGAATACTCTAAACATCCCAGAGAGCGGCGATTCGTGTCCGGTACACCCGAACTTTGGAACGAGAGAGCGTTGCGCATCACCCTCCCCCATGCTTATTTATTGGTATTAATACAAATTTACAAAAGCCGTGGCAACAAAAACAATATTCTTATAAAACTATAAAAATAGGGAAAACTAAGAATAATTGTTCGCGACTTATGCTAGGATATGTGTGTATCGTGCGGTTTCGACTGCTACAGAAAAATATGTGGTAACGTCATGATCCGCATTATTGACTAATTAGTTCGTATTTGATAAGAGAGTAATGTTAATAGCTTAAACTCGAAAAATGTATTCATTTGACAAGTGGATTAGAACTACTACTTGTACAGATGCTATTGATTAACTTATAAACTATTAATTAGCAATTTATAGAGTATTTATAGCGAGTATTGGCTGATTATTCTTTATACCTGATTGATCGAACCTGCTATACGAAAACACACATGACTTTTTCTAAAGGATTTGTGCCTACTCTCTCATATGTCTAGTACTACACACAAACCCAATTCGAAATAAGGCGCTCAAAGCTAAAAAAGAACAAGACTAACCAGATACCCTATACCCTAAAAGTATGCCCCGGAAAATAGTAATAAGTTATAAGTAAAATTAAATATATATAAGTGTACATATAAAATAGCTGCGATCTTCCGTTGATGAGTGTTGCTCCCACGACGATGTTGAAGACGCCAAAAAATACAACTACATATATTTAATGTGTTGAATGTTGTTGCCAGTTGCTAGCTGGTGTTGACAATTGATTGCTGCTGCTGACTGTCGCTGAATTATGCTGACTAATGCTGCTGCTAACTGTTGCTGCTGTTGCTGCTGGGGGCAGTTGATGACGATCCGTTGTTGTTGATGGTTGCATTTAAAAATGCATTTCAACTTGTTGACTTGTTGTTGTTGCCGTGAATGCGGCTGCTGCTGACTGTTGTTGCTGCTGCTGACTGTAGCTGAGTGACGCATACTAATGCTGCTGCGACAAAGACTGCTGCTGCTGCTGGAGGCAATAAGGGACGATCCGTTGATTGTTGTAATTGCATTTAAAAATGCATTTCAACTTATTGACTTGCTGTTGCTGCCGTGAATGTGGCTGCTGCCGACTGTTGTTGCTGCTGCTGACTGTAGCTGATTAACGCATACTAATGCTGCTGCGACAAAGACTGCTGCTGCTGCTGGATGGCAGTTAAGGACGAAATTGTTACTGCTGCCGAATAACCTGCTGCTGCTGCGTTGATTGCTGCTGCTGATTGTTGCTGCTGCAATGCTGCTGCTGCTGCTGGATGAGGCAATCAGGGATGAATAGTTGTTGCTGCCGTTGCTTTTATTGTTGCAGACTGTTGCTGTTGGTGGCAAAACGGCGTGTTGATGCTGTGCATTTAAAAATGCATTTTATTGTGGCTGCTGCTGAATGCGGCTGCTGGCAGACAACAAAGTAAATGTTGATTGCGTTCAAAAATGCATTTTAATGTTATGATGATTTTTGTTGCTGCCGTATAATAATGCTGCTGCTGCTGCGACGAAGGCTGCTTATGCTGCTGCTGGAGGCAGTTAAGGACGACGTTTCGTTTTAGATTGATTGCATTTAAAACGTGTTGATTAATGTTGATGCTGCACTTAAAAGTGCATTTAATGACGATCAAGATTTTGTGTGCACTAAAAAGTGCAAATTGATGAACATTCAGAGAAAACAACACACACACAATAAAACACAAGATTTTGTTTTTTTTATTTGACCAAAAACGCAAAAATTATGTTAGATAATTAAATCAAGATAAAAAATAATAAACATAAATAAAGAGAAATAATAATGTTATTGAGGTGGTGTTTTTGAATTTACTGACAAAATGTATCGCTCTATAAAGGAGAGCATTTCGAATTGTACAAATCTGTACGTTTTGACAAAGTGCGAGAAGTTAACAGACTATGGCGGCGAATTCGACGCAGTAGAATCGTTACTGAGTCGAAGCATACCACCCATAGCCTGCTTCATTTGCTCAAATTGTGTGAGCATTTTTGATAGTTGTTGCTGCTGCATCATAAATTGATTTACCAGCATAGCATGAGAATTGTTGCTATTGATGTTGCTGCTGTTGTTGCTGACGCTGTCAGTGCCAACGATACTGTCCACAGTTGGGTCAACCACATGATCAATGGCCATGGGTTGTGGACGCGGCAACTGTGGATGAGTTGGCAATGGCAACGTCAACCCAGGAGCATCATCAACATTTATTGACTGGGGCTGTTGTTGTTGTTTATTGTTTACAACAAACTTATTGAAATTGCCCTGGAATGTCTGCTCGAGCCGACATTGTTGCATTTCAACAATCTGATCACGCGTTGGCGTGCCATCAAACTGCTGGTGCAAACGCCCTTGGCGCTCTAACTCAAGCTTCTCCACATGGGCGAAACGTTCGCGTGGATTCATACGGACAGAACGTTGTGTTGACGACGACTTCGTCGGTTTTGACGGTGTGGCTGCTGTAGCAGAAACAACAGAAAGGGGTGCAGCTTGAACAAATGACTGCTGCTGTTGCCGATGCTGTTGCTTTTGCTGTTGCTTTTGTTGCCGTTGTTGTTGACCATTATTGGTCTTATTGATGACAAGTTGCTGCTTTTGCTGCTGCTGGGGTCGATCACGACGTTGATCTGTACGCGTTTGACGACGCAATTGATTATTGCTCAATTGTTTAGCCGGCAGCAATGGCTGTTGTTGTTGACGCTGTTGTTGTTGCCTCTGAGGCAGTTTTGACTGGTGTTGTGACTGTTGAGGCTGCGGTTGCAGCTTTGGTTGCTGCTGCTGCCGTTGCAGTCGTTTTGGTTGTTGTCTGGGCTGGTTAGACCTTGCTGGTGTTGTAATATTCGGTTGCTGTTGTTGCCGCTGCGACTTAGGCGGTCCAGCAGACCGAAATTGTTGAGACTGAGTATTGCGAAAGATTCGCGTATTGATAGCGCCCCGTCTTTGGGAGCGATTTGGACGTAATGCCAACTTCATAAGACTCGCATAATGCGGACATCCCTGAAAATTGGCAGTGTGATCTTGTTGGCAATTGGCACATTTGGCCGGTTCGGTAGGGGGTTTCAAGCAGGCTGTGGTTAAATGTCCAGATCCACATTTAACACACCGAGGCGCATGGCGGCAATAGCGTGCGGTGTGGTTGAATTCCTGACAGCGATGGCACTGTGGCAGATTTGATGGAAGGCGACGCTTTGGCCACTCAACACTCACAACAAACCTACACAGTGTCTTTAACTTGAAAATAGATCTATTGTCTCTAGAATTAGTAGCAGTTGCTGCCGCTGCTGTTGTTACTGCTACACCTGGTATCCTACTATTTGATTGGCTTGAGGTAGTATTAGTATTCGGACCCAGATCAATAAAGAACAAATTTGGTGAGAAAGTACGACCAGTGTTGTTGCGGTCACGAAACTTGGGAACGTATACAGATCGAACTGTATAGCCCAGTTCGGTTAATTCGTTCCGTACACGCTGTGTACTAGTGCTGGCATGAATGCCACGCACAACAACGCGTAGTGAACGTTCCGAACGTAACTGATACGTGTTGAAAGTCAAAGTGTTGTCCAATTCGAGGACGTGAATGATTTGGCGATAAGTGGCCATGTTTTTGGGCAATAAACGAACTATATCGTTACCACCACCCAATTTGATGCTGTAATCAGTGATGGGAGGCACTAAGTCGGACAATTTTGACACTAATGCGTCCACATTGGACACGGCTGGAGGAGCTTTAGCTGAAGCTGCTGTTGCTCGCGCAGCTACTGCTGCTGCCGCCACTGATGTGCTTGGACCAAGGTATAAAGCAGACGACTGTTCAGACTGAACCCTTGATCTTACTGACTGTTGTGTTGATGCGTTAAAACGTACACAAATCTGTGGAGGTTTTGACGGAGTAATTGACTTGGAGGAGGTTGTAGCTGTTGTAGCTGTGGCTGTGGCTGTTTTTGTACCAGCTGAGGCGTATGATTTAGGCGCCGGAGGTGGTACAGAATCAGGATTCCTCATGTAGTAATCTCGAATAAATTCTGGATCGAGAGTGTTGATACAGCCGCCAACATAATTATTGTCGGCGGTGGCACTATTAGTGCTTTTCTTGCTGGTATTGCCATTATTTAAGGCAGTTGTGACGGCTTCGGCTAGACCAGATGTGGCCGAAGGCTGTTTTGGATCAGAAACAGTATCTGATTCAAAATCCGACTCAGTCAACAGACTGAATGGTCGATTGTCATGTTTAGTATTAGCAGCATTACCCTTATTGGATGGCAATTTGCGTTTGGCATCCAACGCAGACGAACGCAATTTGGCCGAATTGAAACGTACTGATTTGCGTACGTTACCACGGCGCAGCTGTTCGCGTGATTGTTGTTGATATGGCTGCTGCTGCTGTTGTGACTGTGTTAATAGTACTGGCTGGGATAATTGCCGAAACGGATGTAGTTCTTGGAAGCCAGCAGTGCCGACATTGGCCATACGTGTGGCTACAACACCATCCCCACCCCCAATCGAACCAATTGAACTGACCTGGCCCGTGTATTGAGAAGGATCAACAGCAGCCGATCCACCCCCAAATGAATGAGAATAATCAGCATAGTGACCCAATGAAGATGGCGGCGATTGTGACAAACACAAGAACGATACAGTCGAAGTAGACGACTGTGATGACAATGGTGAGTCTGGCATCGATACAACCGATGGACATGGCGAATTATGTTCTGACTGTTGTTGTGACAATTGTTGACTATCAGACTGCTGCATTGTGCTTTGCGCTATAGGCATTAACAATGACTTGCCTTGTGCAGCAAAACGAAATACAGGTGACTGACTAGACGCAACATAAGGGACAGTACTGTCCGTTGTCATGACTGGTAATGTATTGGCATTTAATGCCCTGCTGACTGCAGTACCCTCAATATTAATACTGCCGCTATCTAGGCTATCGTAGCAATCTAACAAGTCACAGACTTGCCTAAAGCTAGCGAATTTCTCCTGCAAATTGAGAGGTAAAGCCGTGTATGGTATTGTAGTAACTACTGTTGTTGTTGTAGTTCCTGGTAAAGTTGCTGCTGCTGTTGCCATAACAGACATTGCAGGTGTGGATGTAACAAAAACACTTGTAACACAAGTGACTGGATTTGCTACAGTTGCACTGGCCAGTGCCCTCGTCCAAGTTATCGTCGTTGCTGCCATTGTAGTTGCTGTAGTATTGGCAAATATAGGAATAGTAGTATCCATGGCTGCCGTTGTGATTGATGTGGCTACTAGTGTAGCAGGTGCAACAGGGACAGATGATGACGGCGACAATACAATAGATGTAGATGACAAAGTGACGGCCGTTGAGTTTGACATTGTAAGTTGCGTTTAAATTGTGTAAACAATACGCAGAAAAATGACTGGAATATTGGCGACGACACGCCGTTCTAACTGACTGTGAGTTATAAACAAACGGCGGCGACACGCCAATATCAAATACTAACTATAAAAGAGCAAATATCTAAAGAGACTAATTATGAGTGTCTCAAAAAACTAATACCTACTATTAAGAGTTATTATTGGCTATAGTAATGTGCTACTAAAGAGTAACGTACAATTCAGTACTTGATAAATGACTACTAACTAACTAATAAAGTAAGTGAGTATGTATGTAACGTACAGTTCTGTACTAGTATATGGCTATTAATTAAAGAATATTAATATGTTACGTACAGTTCTGTACTTGTAATGGCTATTAAATTAAATTTAATGTGTAACGTACAGTTCTGTACTTGTTAAGACAAATGTAGTCAATTATATATGGCTATGTTGCCATGTAGTGATATTTGTCAATTTAAAGGGAGAGAAAAACACAAAAAACCCACCCTCAAAAATAAACAAAAGCCCAGCGGCGAACACCATATCCAATACGTCTACAACATGCATTCTATGAAGTCCCCACGTAATACATTACGTGTATCGTTTTAGTAAACTAGTGTGTAATGGGGAGTTTTGTACAGAATTGTTGTTGTTTTGCTCGGTTGACACTTCGGGCTCTGAGTTCATATTAGTGTTAGTTAACTTTTTTGATTCTGATTTTGATTTTTTACATTTGTCGTTACTTTGATTTTTCTGCCGTGCTGTGCTCATCATCAAGAAAACTTTTTTTTCTCATTAAAAGTAAAATAAAAACATTTGTGTAAAAAACTACAATATTCAGGTAAGTGTTTATTAACTTAAAGTTATTATTAATCAGTTTGCAAGTAATGTAATTGTTTTTCATTGGCAGGCTGTACGAATTTTCTAGCTCAATGCAAAGCGCCATCTGTATTTAGTTTTCAAGTGCACCGAATGCATTATTTTATATTTTTGTAAGTCATAAACGCCATCTACCTAATTTACAATGTAATCACAAAACATTTAATTTTCATCAATTTTCTCACCCTGATCAAGGCGCCATCTATCGAAAAACTAAAAACTGTAAACTGATTTTAGTCTTAAGGTCTATATAATTCAATTTTATTTTAGAAATGTTCCCAAAAACATTCAACGTTTCAAGCGAGTTTATGATGGAAGATGGCAAAGAAAATGTGGAATCGCGTTTAAAAAAACTAGAGGAGGGGCAGGAAAAAATACTCCATAATCAAAATAAGATTTTGGCTGTCTTTAACAGGCTAACACAAGAAGAAGTAAGCCAGGAATCAATATTTCCAATTATATCGGAAGACGATTTAAAAACAGTCGAAGAAAAAATTAAAAACGATCCGTCAATTTATGTAAGTATATATATGTATAAATTTATATGTTATAATATAATCTATGCCTTTAAAAACACAAAATTTTTATTTTAAACTTTGATTTTAGATTACCATGATCAAAAAAATAATTAAGGATGACATTGTGGGGAATTTTGACTCCATTATTGGACACTTTATAATTTCTGAGTATAATTATGATGGTATTCAACAAAGAAAAGGCTTTTAAAACATATTTTGCGCTGAATAATGCTCTATTTTGTAAGCAGTAATAATCTTCATTATTATTATTTTTAATAAGGTATTAACCATACACATCCTTTATATTTTCCTAGGTGCTGCGAAAGCCTATATTACAAGCGAAAGGGACTATATAAAAAGCATACGCCAAGCGTTTAAAATCCACAAGGGCCGCATTTCAAAACGGAAGTACGACGCCAAAATAAAAACAAACAAAACCACTGTTAAAGAAAATATGGAATAAATTCTGAAATTTAGTTATTTTTATTTATATATATTACTGTATCATAATATTTATGGTATTTTTATTGTATAATAAAATAAATAATAAATAATTTTTTTTGAATATTTCATTGCCCACAAATGGCATTACAGTGTAGAATTTGTAAGCGGGGCAGTATAAGCATTACCGTTTAGACCACGAAGTGGTATAGAAAGTATAGGGACTACCCACAATAGTGCACACATTTTTGTGAAATGTGTATCGTTGAGTAGCCGATATGCCCACAAATGGCATTACAGTGTAGAATTTGTAAGCTGGGTAGTAAAGCATTTGTATTACAATTCAATATACGTTGTATATTGGGTAGTGCTGTATTAGCATTACCGTTTAGACCACCAAGTGGTATAGAAAGTATAGGGACTACCCACAATAGAGCACACAACGTGTATCGTTGAGTAGCCGATATGCCTACAGTCAGCATTACAATTTTGAATTTGTAATATTGGTTGTAATGGAAGCCCGAAGTGTGCTCGGCATTTTTTGCCCACTTTCCTGATGAGATTGTGGGCATACTCTCTACAAAGCGGCCAAGCTTCATTAAATGTAATGGGAATCGTACCCCATTTTCGAAGGTAGTGGGCATACCAAATTTCGAAGAGGTAATGGGTTACGTGGGGTGTTTTTTCGCCGCTGGGAGTAAACAAAAGAGAGAGATATACGTCACGCAACTATATGAGAGAGAATCGCTCTCAATCTCAAAATAGCCACCACCACTATTATAGCTAATTATGCCTAAGTGTAAGTGAAAGCGCTGCTACTCTGACTGACTAATAGTATAGTTGTCTTCTTCACACACTGAACGTTCTCTCGATCGTCCTTCCAGTTGGAAGTATTGTTGTTGTTGACCGTCTACACAGACGTTGTTGATGACTATGTTTGTATTGACTACTAATACTGTCTTAACTGATGTATGTGTGAACTCTCTAACACATTCCAGCACGTGCGGACGGGAAAAAAGGCCAGACTAGGCTATAATACAAGACGGACAGACGAACGCATATACATATGCAAATTGTCTGGAATTTTCAATTGGAAACGGAAAAGACTATTAGCTTAAAACAATGACTGCTAAAGTGGTCTAATATGCGAAACCAAATGAGAAAATTTCAAACTGCTGCGTACAGTAATGCAGATATGCGCAAAAATGTATTGTGACTTTACTCACGTATTGACAAATGTAATGCCTCTGTTTAGGGCAATGTGTTCACGCTTACCAGGTGGTTATGACAATGTGTATATTTGTATTTGATATTATTGATTTAAGTTGCGAGTACTTTTAAACTCGTTCTGGTTTATTGTATCTCTTTGTATTTAATGTGTACGTATATACAGCAATGTTCCAGTCGCCTGGAAACAGGCGTGAGAACAAAGGCTGGAATATTTTTTCGCACACACAAAGGCTGGAAACTGAATTGAAAATATTTTATTATTTTTTGATATTTGTGCACTGTTAATTATTTATAACTTATTGACTTTGAATTTATTCACTTTTTTTTCTCTTCAACTCTACTTGGCTTTTTTTTTGCCAAGAGGTAGATGGGTGGAGAGGTGACTGAATTGCGCTGCTGTCGTCGTTCCGTATTGAAGCCGAGAGTGTGGTCCGGGCACGTCCGCCGCTCACGAATGCTGGTGAAGGAGTTTTTCGGGCACTCACTCCATCGAACACTGTGTGTACGATGATCGATGGAGCGAGTGCCGAATACTCAAGACACTCTGGAGAGCGGCGATTCGTGTCCGGCACACCCGAACTCTTAGAACGAGAGAGCGGTGCGCATCACCCTCCCCCATGCTTATTTATTGATATTAATACAAATTACATTAGCCGTGGCAACAAAAACAATATTCTTATAAAACTATAAAAATAGGGAAAACTAAGAATAATTGTTCGCGACTTATGCTAGGATATGTGTGTATCGTGCGGTTTCGACTGCTACAGAAAAATATGTGGTAACGTCATGATCCGCATTATTGACTAATTAGTTCGTATTTGATAAGAGAGTAATGTTAATAGCTTAAACTCGAAAAATGTATTCATTTGACAAGTGGATTAGAACTACTACTTGTACAGATGCTATTGATTAACTTATAAACTATTAATTAGCAATTTATAGAGTATTTATAGCGAGTATTGGCTGATTATTCTTTATACCTGATTGATCGAACCTGCTATACGAAAACACACATGACTTTTTCTAAAGGATTTGTGCCTACTCTCTCATATGTCTAGTACTACACACAAACCCAATTCGAAATAAGGCGCTCAAAGCTAAAAAAGAACAAGACTAACCAGATACCCTATACCCTAAAAGTATGCCCCGGAAAATAGTAATAAGTTATAAGTAAAATTAAATATATATAAGTGTACATATAAAATAGCTGCGATCTTCCGTTGATGAGTGTTGCTCCCACGACGATGTTGAAGACGCCAAAAAATACAACTACATATATTTAATGTGTTGAATGTTGTTGCCAGTTGCTAGCTGGTGTTGACAATTGATTGCTGTTGCTGCTGCGTGCTGCTGAAAGTTGCTGCTACTGCTGCTGCGGGCAATCAGGTGTGAGTCGTCTATTTTGCATACAAATGATGCGTTTCAACGTGTTGATAATGTTGACTGCTGCCGATGGTTGCTGCTGCTGCTGCTGCTGACTGATGCGTGCTGCATACTGTTGCTGCTGCTGCTGCTGCTGGAGGCAGTCAGAAAGGTTGTTGTTGTTGCCGTTGCTGTGCTGCTGCGTGCTGCTGAATAATGCTGCGATTGCGACTGCTGGTAGACAACGGCATACTTATTGATGCGTTCAAAGTGTGAACGTGTTGACTGGACGTGTTGCTGCTGCCGAAGATCCTGATGCTGCTGCTGACTGATGTTGCTGCTGCTGGCTGTAGCTGAATAACGCATACTAATGCTGCGGCAAACAAAAGCTGCTGCTGCTGCTGGATGAGGCAGTCAGGGACGAATTTGTGTGGCGTTCAATGTTGAACGTGTTGACGATGTTTGTTGTTGCCGTGAATGCTGCTGCTGGGTGCTGCTGAATGGAGCTGCGACTACTGCTGCTGCTGGCAATCAAACGATGTATTGCCGTATTGCATTTAAAAATGCATTTTGACATGTTGACTAAACGTGCTGCTGTTGCCGAAGATCCTGATGCTGCTGCTGACTGATGTTGCTGCTGCTGACTGTAGCTGAATGACGCTTACTAATGCTGCGGCAAACAAAAGCTGCTGCTGCTGCTGGATGAGGCAGTCAGGGACGAAATGATGTAGCGTTCAATTTAGAACGTGTTGAGGATGTTTGTAGTTGCCGTGAATGCTGCTGCTGCGTGCTGCTGATTGTTGCTGCAAATGCTGCTGCTGCTGGCGGTAAACAATGTGTAGTTGTTGCATTTAAAAATGCATTTTGACATGTTGATAAACGTGTTGCTGCTGCCGAAGATCCTGTTGCTGCTGCTGACTGATGTTGCTGCTGCTGACTGTAGCTGACTGTTGCATACTAATGCGGCTGCGACAAAAGCTGCTGCTGCTGCTGGATGAGGCAGTCAAAGACGAATTGGTGTTGCGTTCAATGATGAACGTGATGATGACGATGTTGTTGCTGCCGTGAATGCGGCTGCTGCTGCTAACTGTTGCTGCTGCTGACTGTCGCTGAATTATGCTGACTAATGCTGCTGTTAACTGTTGCTGCGGCTGCTGCTGGGGGCAGTTGATGACGATCCGTAGTAGCGTTCTAAATACTTGTGAACGTTTTGACTTGATTGTTGCTGCCGTGAATGCAGCTGCTGCTGACTATTGTTGCTGCTGCTGACTGTAGCTGAATAACGCATACTAATGCTGCTGCGACAAAGACTGCTGCTGCTGCTGGAGGCAGTTGAGGATGATCCGTTGTTGTTGTAGTTGCATTGAAAAATGCATTTCAACTTGTTGACTTGTTGATTGTTGCCGTAAATGCTGCTGCTGCTGACTATTGTTGCTGCTGCTGACTGTAGCTGAATACCGCATACTAATGCTGCTGCGACAAAGACTGCTGCTGCTGCTGCTGGATGGCAGTTAAGGACGAAATTGTTACTGATGCCGAATAACCTGCTGCTGCTGCGTTGACTGCTGCTGCTGAATGATGCTGCTGCTGAATGATGCTGCTGCGATGCTGCTGCTGCTGCTGGATGAGGCAATCAGGGACGAATAGTTGTTGCTGCCGTTGCTTTTATTGTTGCAGACTGTTGCTGCTGGTGTCAAAACGGCGTGTTGATGATGTGCATTTAAAAATGCATTTTATTGTGGCTGCTGCTGAATGCGGCTGCTGGCAAACAACAAAGTAAATGTTGATTGCATTCAAAAATGCATTTTAATGTTATGATGATTTTTGTTGCTGCCATTTAGTAATGCTGCTGCTGCTGCGACGAAGGCTGCTGCTGCTGCTACTGGAGGCAGTCACGGACGATGTTTCGTTTTTGTTGATTGCATTTAAAAATGCACTTAAGAACGTGTTGATTGATGTTGATGCTGCACTTAAAAGTGCATTTAATGACGATCAGATTTTGTGTGCACTAAAAAGTGCATATTTGATGAACATTCAGAGAAAACGACACACACACAATAAAACACAAGATTTTGTTTTTTTATTTGACCATAAACGCAAAAATTGTGTTAGATAATTAAATCAAGATAAAAAATAATAAACATAAATAATGAGAAATAATAATGTTATTGTGGTGGTGGTTTTGAATTTATTGACAAATGTATCGCTCTATAAAGGAGAGCATTCCGTATTGTACAAATTTGTACGTTTTGACAAAGTGCAAAAAGTTAACAGACTATGGCGGCGAATTCGACGCAGTAGAATCGTTACTGTGTCGAAGCATACCACCCATAGTCTGCTTCATTTGCTCAAATTGTGCGAGCAGTTTGGACATTTGTTGCTGCTGCAATTCAATTAAATTGACTAGCATTGCATCTGAGCAATTGTTGACGTTGATGTTGCTGCTGTTGTTGTTGCCGCTGTCAGTGCCAACAATACTGTCCACAGCTGGGTCAACCACATGATCAATGGCCATGGGTTGTGGACACGGCAACTGTGAATGAGTTGGCAATGGCAACGTCAACACAGGAGCATCATCAACATTTATTGACTGGGGCTGTGTTTGTTGTTTTTTATTACCAACAAACTTATTGAAATTGCCCTGGAATGTCTGCTCGAGCCGACATTGTTGCATTTCAACAATCTGATCACGCGTTGGCGTGCCATCAAACTGTTGACGCAAACGCCCTTGGCGCTCTAACTCAAGCTTCTCCACATGGGCGAAACGTTCGCGTGGATTCATACGGACAGAACGTTTAGTAGACGACGATTTGGTCGGTTTTGACGGTGTGGCTGCTGTAGCAGAAACAACAGAAAGGGGTGCAGCTTGAACAAATGACTGCTGCTGTTGCCGATGCTGTTGCTTTTGCTGTTGCTTTTGTTGCCGTTGTTGTTGACCATTATTGGTCTTATTGATGACAAGTTGCTGCTTTTGCTGCTGCTGGGGTCGATCACGACGTTGATCTGAACGCGTTTGACGACGCAATTGATTATTGCTCAATTGTTTAGCCGGCAGCAATGGCTGTTGTTGTTGACGCTGTTGTTGTTGCCTCTGAGGCAGTTTTGACTGGAGTTGGTGAGACTGCTGTGGCTGCGATTGCAGCTTTGGTTGCTGCTGTTGCCGTTGCAGTCGTTTTGGTTGCTGTTTGGGCTGGTTTGTCCTAGCTGGTGTAGTCTTATTCGGTTGCTGTTGTTGGCGCTGCGACTGAGGCGGTCCAGCAGACCGAAATTGTTGAGATTGTGTATTGCGAAAGATTCGCGTTTTGATAGCGCCCCGTCTTTGGGAGCGATTTGGACGTAAAGCCAATTTCATTAGACTCGCATAATGCGGACATCCTTGAAAGTTGGCGGTGTGATCTTGCTGGCAATTGGCGCATTTGGCCGGTTCTGTTGGGGGTTTCAAGCAGGCTGTGGTTAAATGTCCAGATCCACATTTAACACACCGAGGCGCATGGCGGCAATAGCGTGCGGTGTGGTTGAATTCCTGACAGCGATGGCACTGTGGCAGATTTGATGGAAGGCGACGCTTTGGCCACTCAGCACTCACAACAAACCTACACAGTGTCTTTAACTTGAAAATTGATCTATTGTCTCTAGAATTAGTAGCAGTTGCTGCCGCTGCTGTTGTTGCTGCTACCCCTGGTATCCTACTATTTGATTGACTGACATTGGTATTCGGACCCAGATCAATAAAGAACAAATTTGGTGAAAAAGTACGACCAGTATTGTTGCGGTCACGAAACTTGGGAACGTATACAGATCGAACTGTATAGCCCAGTTCGGTTAATTCGTCCCGTACACGCTGTGTACTAGTGCTGGCATGTATGCCACGCACAACAACGCGCAGTGAACGTTCCGAACGTAACTGATACGTATTGAAAGTCAAAGTATTGTCCAATTCGAGGACGTGAATGATTTGGCGATAAGTGGCCATGTTTTTGGGCAATAAACGAACTATATCGTTACCACCACCCAATTTGATACTGTAATCAGTGATGGGAGGCACTAAGTCGGACAATTTTGACACTAATGCATCCACATTGGAAACGGCTGGGGGAGTTTTAAATTTTTTTTTTTTTTTTTTTTTTTATTTTTTAAAAAAAAAAAAGGGGGTGGGGGGGGGGGGGGGGGAGGGGGGCACAACTCGAAGGGCGACCGGCAACAATGTCGCATGCCGGACAGAGGTATGTATATTACATTTTTACCGTTCTCATTACTCATTTGAGCAACATTTAAGGGCATTATTGGACCTAACATGACAATAAAATAACATGTAAATTTTAACAAGATACAGAGAGTACAACTGAACTGCAGAATTGGCTTAAAATCTAACAATTAACATTCAAGTAACAATGTAACAGATTTAAAAATTTGAGCTGTTACGCTCTTAATTACGTTGCCCTGCTTAGCCGGCAACATAGTGGCTGCCAACTCTCTTACATTGCTGAGAAGTTGGACAGCTGTTTAAGTGTTAGTTGCGAGTGCATATGCACACGCAAGTAACACAGTGATTGGCAAGAAAATACATAAAAAAACATTAAACATAAATATTAATACTATTTTTTTTCTTTTTCTTTTCAGATTTTTGACGACTGGAGCTGGTGCCGAAGGATGATGCAAGATGTATGCCGCAGGATGCCGTTCGGGATGCTAGGTAAGTATTGGTTTGGTTTATGTGTGATTAAACCATGTTTATTCCATTTCACAGGTTGTTGGCGTTGATGTGATGCTGTTGTTGTTGGTGCCGCTCAGTTGCCAAGGCTGGACATAACATTCACAGCGCATGGACTTGGCGCATCATTGTAAGTGGCTGAAAATTCCGAAAATCTTGATATTAACCAATATTTTCTTTTTCTTTTCAGGTACACATCGACGTTAAGGCTGGAGCTGGATCTGGATCACGAAGAATGCCAATGGATATTTCGCACAGGTGCCACAATAAGTATGCGTGCCGGCAGGCGCGCATAATGATGGCAGTGACAACCCGCTTGTGCGTGATAATCCTGGTCGCATCTCAGACCGTAGTTGCTGCACTGCGTCCGTCATAAGGCTGCACACACGTTCAACGTGTGGCATAGGCGGGCGCATGCGTATATATTTGATCCAGGTATGTATGCAGTAGTACATAGCAGCCTGCCACGCTGCTATGCATGTAACATTTAATGACATGTTAGTAACATTATTTTCTTCTCTTTTCAGGTGGTGACAGCGGCGATGGAGATGGTGTGGATGCACGCAACAGGTAAGTATAGCATTTACGAATAATACACTAACTTTTCTTTTTTTTCAGGTGCCGGATGTGATTGCGGCTTAGCTGGCTGGCCATACGATTTGCCGTCGGAGTATAACTCGACGACGACAATTGCGGCCAAAATGCCTTCGTATGGCAAAAAGGCAAATTTCGTTGGGTATGACCGAAAATCTGCTAGGATCATCCGACGAGGGATGCGGATGCCACCATACGAAAGCTGAGGGATGTACCTTTCCAGTGATGTTAATGACGACGCTGCTGTTGGTGTTAGTCGTCGTGTTTATATCCATGTGCGATTGCAATTTTGGATATTAATCAGGTGCATATATTTGTCGCATAGCAGCCTGCCACGCTGCTATGCATGTAACATTTAATGACATGTTAGTAACATTATTTTCTTCTCTTTTCAGGTGGTGACAGCGGCGATGGAGATGGTGTGGATGCACGCAACAGGTAAGTATAGCATATTTATGATCATACACTAACTTTTTCTTATCTCTTTCAGGTGCCGGATGTGATTGCGGCTTAGCTGGCTGGCCATACGATTAGCCGTCGGAGTGTGGCTCAACGATGACAGTGAAGACCGTGACGCCTTCGTATGGCGAAAAAGGCAATTTTCGTTTGGTATAACGAAAAATCGCTATGAACATCCGACAGGGATGCGGATGCCACCATACGAAAGCTGATGAACAAACCTTTGTGGTGAGGTGTGTGGCGTTGCTGTCGGCAGTTGTTAACATCATTTTTAATCCATGTGTGAATTGGCATGTTTACATTTTTAACAAACAATATTTTCTTCTCTTTGCAGGTTAGTGACGGCAGCGATGGAGATGGTGGGACGCGCTCTTCAGGTGAGTATAGAGTATTATAAATAATACACTAATTTTTCCATTTCTTTACAGTTGATATTGCTGGTGTTGCTGCAGCTTAGATGCTCTCATCCACAATGCCGTCGGAGTGTAACTCGACGACGACTGTTTGGACCACGATGCCATCGTATGGCGAAAAGGCAATTTTCGATTGGTATGACCAAAAATTGCTAGGAGCATCCGAGAGGGCTGCGGATGAGACCATACTGGAAGCTGATGGACATACCTTTCTAATGAGGTGGTGTGGTGTTGTCTTGTCAGTTTTGTGTTTTGCATCTATTTTAAATCAATGTGTGAATTGACATGTCTGCATTTTTAACAAACAATATTTTCTTCTCTTTGCAGGTTAGTGACGGCAGCGATGGAGATGGTGGGACGCGCTCTTCAGGTAAGTATAGCATATTTATAAACATACACTAACTTTTCCTTTTCTTTCAGGTGCCGGATGTGATTGCGGCTTAGGTGGCTGGCCATAGATTTGCCGTCGGAGTATAACTCGACGACGACAGTGGCGACCGTGATGCCTTCGTATGGCGAAAAGGCAAATTTCGTTGGGTATGAATGACGAAATTTTGACTGGAGCATCCGACAGGGATGCGGATGCCACCATACGAAGGCTAAGAGACGTACCTTTCTGATGAGGTATATGACGACGCTGCTGGTGGTGTTGGTCGTCGTGTTTCATCCATCCGCGTATTGCCAATTGTTGGATGTAAGTTCAAGTGCATATAATTGTCGCACAGAGCCTGCCACGCTGCTATGCATGTTGCATTTAATGGCATGTTTATTAACAACATATTTACTTCTCTTCACAGGTTATGGACGGCGGCGATGGAGATGGTGTGGATGCACGCAACAGGTAAGTATAGCATATTACGAGTAATACACTAACCTTTCCTTTTTTTTCAGGTGCCGGGTGTGATTGCGGCTTAGCTGGCTGGCCATATGATTTGCCGTCGGAGTGTAACTCGACGATGACAGTGGAGACCGTGACGCCTTCGTATGGCAAAAGGCAAATTTCGTTTGGTATAGCGAAAAATCCTATGAACATCCGACAGGGATGCGGATGCCACCAACTGAAGCTGATAAACAAACCTTTTGGTGAGGTGTGGTGGCGTTACTGTCGGCAGTTGTTAACATCATTTTTAATCCATGTGTGAATTGGCAAGTTTTCATATTTGACAAACAATATTTTCTTCTCTTTGCAGGTTAGTGACGGCAGCGATGGAGATGGTGGGACGCGCTTAAACAGGTAAGTATAGAGTATTGTTGAAAATACACTAATTTTTCCATTTCTTTACAGTTGATATTGCTGGTGTTGCTGCAGCGTAGATGACTGGCCGCACACAATGCCGTCGGAGTGTGACTTGACGACGACTGTTTGGACCACGATGCCATCGTATGGCGAAGGCAATTCTTGATTGGTATGACCAAAAATTGCTAGGAGCATCCGAGAGGTCTGCGGATGAGACCATACGGAAGCTGATGGACATACCTTTCTAATGAGGTGTGTGGTGTTGCTGTCAGTGTTTGTTTACATCATTTTAAATCAATGTGTGAATTGACATGTCTGCATTTTTAACAAACAATATTTTCTTCTCTTTGCAGGTTAGTGACGGCAGCGATGGAGATGGTGGGACGCGCTCTTCAGGTAAGTATAGCATATTTATAAACATACACTAACTTTTCCTTTTCTTTCAGGTGCCGGGTATGATTGAGGCTAAGCTGGCTGGCCATATACAGCGGCGTCGGAGTAAAACTCGACGTCGACAATTGCGGCCAAAATGCCTTCGTATGGCAAAAAGGCAAATTTCGTTAGGTATGACGAAAATCTGCTAGGATCATCCGACTGGGATGCGGATGCCGTCATACGAAAGCTGAAGGATGTAGCTTTCCAGTGAAATACATGACGACGCTGTTGGTGGTGTTAGTCGTCGTGTTTCATCCATGCGCGTATTGTCAATTGCTGGATGTAAGAACGATGCATATAATTGACTCACAGCAGCCTGCCACGCTGCTATGCATAGTGCATTTTAATGGCATGTATATAACAATATTTTCTTCTCATTTCAGGTTAGTGACGGCGACGTTGAAGATGGTGTGGACGCGCTCTCATCAGGTAAGTATAACACATTTGTATTATTACACTCCTTTTTTTTTATTTGCAGGTGATGTTGACGAGACGGAGAGTTGCCAGCTGGTGTTATTGCTGGACTTTCAGCCTTTATTTGCGTAATGGTAATTGCATAGTTGGTCAAATCCGTGACCATATTGATTGCAAACGAGTGTGAAGTTAGTTCACTTTTCGGTAAGGAACTGTATTCACAAGTTGCATGTTAATTTTCATACGGAATTTGCTTTTCTTTTTATAGCAAAGCGTAGCTATGTGCGTATGCATTAGCATATGCATGTTCACTCCCCGCATAGAGCAGGATAAGTGACGGATGCTTAGAACTCATGTTTTGTCTGTAGCATGAGGGGGCTACTTATGTGCCATCATTATCAATAATGAATATGGCATCGGTAAGCATATTTTAAATCGAACGTGATTTTGAAAAATCACACAAAATTGCTAATAGACCAGTATTAGCAATTGGTAAAATTCCGTTTAAATTTCAATATTTATTTGCAGGTAGTACAGGTGGCTACATGGATGGCGGTTGTAGGCAGGTACTGTTGCATTTTTGCAATTTGTGACGCATGTTGGCTGATTGCTGATTGACGAGAGCTGTTGTGGTTGTGTTTACAGGTAATAATGACAATAATATCGTCTCCAATATTATGTTTATTCTTTTTGTTAATGAACATTTTATTTTTCTCTCTTTTTCTTTTCAGATTAACTCGCAGGACGCTGTGATCGTGGATGTCCGTGGTAGATGCCGTTGGTGTTGAGATGCTGGTCCGACGGCGAAGTGACGATACGCACGTGAAGATGGTAAGATGCGTATCATATTACGCACAGCAGCCTGCCACGCTGCTGATGCATATTATGTTGTTAGTTAAAAAACGTTTATACATTTCCAACTAACAATATTTGTCTTCTCTTTTTCAGGTTAATGGCGGCACGAGGGAGATGGTGTGGACGCGCCTTCTTCAGGTAAGTATAGCACATTTTTAGATAATACACTAACTTGTCCTTTATTTTCTTTCAGGTTACTAGCTGGGTGTGATTGGAGCTTTAGCTGGCTGGCCACATTCAATGCCGTCGGCAAAAAGTTCAACGACGACAATTGTGACCCTGATGCCTTCGTATGGCACAAAAGGCAATTTTCGTTTAGTACTACGAAAAATTGCTAGGAGCATCCGAGAGGTCTGCGGATGCCACCATACGAAAGCTTAGTGGCATACCTTTCCATTAAGGTGTATGTTGACGTTGCTGGTGGTGTTGGTTGTCGTGTTATGTCCATGTGTGAATTGACGTAGTGGCGACACGATCCTAAACGTTGACAGGATGCATGTCATTGTAGCACAGCAGCCTGCCACGCTGCTATGCATATTGTGCTGTATTCAAAAACTTGTATTTTTTAAATAACATTTATTTACTTTTTTTTATCTTTTCAGGTTCATGGCGATTCGAGGCGACGACGATGGAGATGGTGTGAACGCGTGCCTAAGGTAAGTATATAATCATTTATAACTCTTTTATTTTCTCTTTTCAGGTGAGCGAGCTGGAGTTGCATCAGGGGTAAGTTGACGAATAGTGAATGATTTTGGGTATCAATGCTAATCCGTTTTTTCTCTCCTTTCTACGCTGGTGTTGTTGCTGTGGATGAGTTGCTGGAGCATACCGCTGACTATTGTTGCCCATCGCTGGACTTAATGACGCATATCCAATAATTGACCACCCACCGTGCTGATGCCAGGCCGAATAGGACGTTCGACACAGGACATTGACTGGGGGCGGGCCAATTGGATATGACCAGTTTGACGATTGCTTTTTAGTTGTAATAGCAGGCATCCGTTTCCATAACTGGATCGGTACGCGGAGATGTACTCTCGCATGGCTTTAGTGTACCTGCTTTTATTTTAACCAAATTTTGAACTACTTCCAACATAACATTCAGTTTTGCCTCCAATGCGTCAAGTCGATGTAGTTTTTGCTGCTCTGGAGCTGGTATTGGTGAGTTTGCTATTGGTGGTGCTATGGCTGTAGTTGCGATCATCGATGTTGAAGTTGACTGGTTAATGGCTGGCTGTGGAGTAAACTGCTGCTGCTGATGTCGTTGCTGCTCCTGTTGCTCCTTTTGCCCGACTGGTGAGCGTCTCTGCTTCTGCCTGTTGATCCAGGTAGTTGCATGTAGTGGCTGCTGCTTCTGCTGCTGCTGTTGTCCGTTGCCGTTACGCGCATACCAGTTTTTGGTCTTCATGCGGTTTCCGGCAGTATTGGTGTCAACGTTGTTGTTTTGACTATTATTGTTTTGTTGTGGCTGCTGCTGCTGCATCTGGTGGTGTTGTTGCTGCTGCTGGTGGTGAGTATAGCGTTGGTGGTTGCGTTGATCTCGTCGCTGCTGTTGCAATTGATGTTTATATTGCTGCTGCCGCGGATGCTGTTTATAGATCACGCCACCAATCACTTTATTCGCGCGCATCTGGTCTCGTGCTATTTTATATTTGACACAGCCTTTATAGCTGCTCACATGGCTTTCACCGCAATTAGCACATTTGGCCAGCTCTTGCTTTGGCTTCTTGCATTTTTTGGTCTCGTGGTCGCCTGCGCATTTCATACAGCGGTATGGTCTGCGGCAGTAGTTGCGCGTGTGTCCGAATGCCTGGCAGCGATAGCACTGGACTGGGTCACGTGGCTTAGCCATGCGTTCAACTGCAATGGCTTGGTTGCCCAGAGACTCAATCTTGAGTATACCTAGATGAGCACCGTTGCTAGATGGTTCAACTTCCAGCTCAATTAGGTTTAGTGGCTTACCAGTGAACCGATGCTTCATCCTGCGAATGAATCTGATGTTGAATCCGTTGGCTTTCAGTTCATTCTTGATGTACTCGCATGGTGTGGATTGATGAAGTTTCCGGATGATCACCCTCAAGCCTCTGCTCTTTTTTGGCTGATGGGTGTGCAATGGAACGTTGTCTTTGGCCAGAGTAGCGTGAATGGCTTCGTATGTTTCCATATCCGCACATATCACTCTTAGGCCGTTGCTCGCTGTTAACCTAGTTTTGAATGCGCCTACAGCTGGGATGCTCAACAGCTTGTTAGTGAACGGCACAATATCATCATCAGGCACTTTTGGTAGAAATAATATTGGGATTTTCTTGCCAATATTTATTTCTCGCACAGACTGTCGTTGTTGCAGCAATAGCATTGTTTGTTGTGTTTGCTGCTGCAGTTGCTGTTGCAGTGATTGCTGCGAATTTATGTCCGTATCGCCATTTGGGCTTTTGTTGTTGCTGTTGCTGCCATTGGCTTTGGACTTTTTCGCTCTTTTCTGCATTTCCTCCATATCCCTGAAGAATCTGCTAATGTATCCAGGCGATTGCATAACTGCATTCGCCCTATATACTGGCACTCCTTCCGTTGGATGCTGAGAAGCGTCCACGGTCTCTACATCGACATATTCGTCCTCATCGGATTTATTCGAGTCGATGCATGGCCGTCGTCGCCTCTTTAGTGGCGAACCATGTTCTTGCTGCTGTTGTTGTTGCGAGCCCATAGTTGTAGTGGTTGTAGGCTCAGCTGCTACTTCATTACGTGTTCTCTGAACAGCTCTGTTCAGATTACGTAGTGGCACTGCTTGCTCGTTAACGTTGTCATTGCTGCTTGCAGATTTAGTTGGAGTTGTGATTGTTGCTGGGTCCAGTAGTGGTGGTGGTTGTTGTTGTAGTTTCCCTCCTTCTTGTTGTTGTTCTCCAACGTTGTCATTTAATGTGTTATTATTAGTTTTTACTTTATGATTTGTAGTATTATTGGGATTGTTGCCGTTTTTGATGTTATTTTGCAGTGAGGTGTTTTGCACTGCTTGTCGCCTGTTAATTGTGTAGTGTGCGTGTGGTTGCGTTCGATCGTCGATCTGAGTGTGTGAGTGGTTTGCATGTTTCTCCCTCTTCATTTGCACTGCACTCCCTTTTTCACTCGTAGTTGGCTGCAGTTGCGGCGAATTGGTTTGAGACATGGCTTTCGCTGCAACTGCTTTATGCTCTCTCACAGTTGAGTGATTTGAGTTGGTGGTTGGTGCGGCTGGAATTGAGTGTTTTGATCTCGCGCTATGGGAGTTCACTACACTGACAATTACCGGTTTGTGGTTGGTGATTTTGTCGCTTTTAGGGATGATGTTGCTGTTGCTGCTGCTGCTGCTAGGCGCCATCTTTTTTTCCACTTGGCGCGGCAATGGTTTTTCGCCATAACCTGCCCGCGACGATGATGACTTTCCAGATTCTCGGGCGGCATAATACTCATCCTCGCCCTCGGAATTGACTTTGCGAGTCTCGGGATTCGCTGCTTGGCCAGAGCCGACGCTACCGCTGATGGAGTTGGAGCGGGCTTTGGCCATATATGATGCCCTTGTTCGTCATCCACTTGCTTACCCGAGATCCAACGCTGTTTTGCCACTTTGGATTTTTTGCCATTTGCAGGTGTCTCCCTGTTGGGCAGTAATTGACTGGCATCGCCATCTTGTCTTTGCACTTTGACTTTTGTAGCTTTGTCCATTTTTTCACTTAAAGTTTTTCGCGCAAGAGTCGGTTTAAATTACACTCGCGCACTTTAGTTTATTGGCTTTAGTTTTGCACTTTATTGGCTTTAGTTAATATTCAGAAATAAAAAGAATTTAATTGCTTTTTTTTTTTCCACAAGTCTTTATTTCAGAATAGTGTTGAGTTGCAGTTGCGGACGGCGGCGAGCACGTCTGCACAACTCAAAGGGCGACCGGCAACAATGTCGCATGCCAGCCAAGGGTATGTTCTTATTACATGTCTACCGTTCTCATTACTCTTCTGAGCAACATATAAGGGCATTATTGGACCTAACCTTAACAAAACATTTAACATTGAAAAATTTAACAAAGATACAGAGAGAACAAAACTACACTGTATGAATTGACTTAAAATCTAACAATTAACATTACAATTGGCAAGTTACAAATTTTAAATTTTTGAGCAGTTACGCTCTTAATTGCGTTGCCCTGCTTGACCGACAACATAGTGGCTGCCAACTCTTTTACATTGATGAGTTGGACAGCTGTTTAAGTGTTAGTTGCGAGTGCATATGCACACGCAAGTAACACAGGAATGGCAAGAATATACATAAAAACATTATACATAAATATTAATACTATTTTCTTTCTTTTTCTTTTCAGATTTTGGACTACTGGAGCTGGTGCCGAAGGATGATGCAAGAAGTATGCCGCAGGATGCCGTTCGGGATGCTAGGTGAGTATTGGTAGGTTTATGTGTAATTAAACCATGTTTATTCCATTTCACAGGTTGTTGGCGTTGATGTGATGCTGTTGCTGATGCCGCCAAGTAGCCAAGACTGGACATAACATTCACAGCGCATGGACTTGGCGCATCATTGGTGCTGAAAATTCCGAAAATCATGGTTTTAACCAAAATTTTCTTTTTCTTTTCAGGTGTACATCAACATTGGAGCTGGAGCTGCAGCTGGATCACGAAGGATGACAATGGATATTTCGCACAGGTGCCACAATGTATGCGTGCCGGCAGGCGCGCATAATGATGGTGTGCAGTGACGACCCGCTTTGTGCGTGATATTCCATGTGTCGCATCTTGACCGTAGTTGCTGCAATGCGTCCGTCGTATGGCTGCCCACGTTCAACGTGTGGCATAGGCGGGCGCATGCGTATAGTATTTGATCCAGGTATGTATTGGGTAGCGCTTAGCAGCCTGCCACGCTGCTGTGCGTATTACATTTAATGGCATGTTAGTAACATTATTTTCTTCTCTTTACAGGTGATGACAGCGGCGATGGAGATGGTGTGGATGCACGCAACAGGTAAGTATAGAGCATTACGAATAATACACTAACTTTTCTTTTTTTTTCAGGTGCCGGATGTGATTGAGGCTTAGCTGGCTGGCCATTACGATTTGCCGTCGGAGTATAACTCGACGACGACAATTGCGACCAAAATGCCTTCGTATGGCAAAAGGCAAATCTCGTTGGGTATGACGAAAATCTGCTAGGATCATCCGACAGGGATGCGGATTCCACCATACGAAAGCTGATGCACGTAGCTTTCCAGTGATGTACATGACGACGCTGCTGTTGGTGTTAGTCGTCGTATTATATCCATGTGTGAATTGCAAATTTTGGATTATGAGTGCATATATTTGTCGCACAGCAGCCTGCCACGCTGCTATGCATATTGCATTAAATGACATGTTATTAACAACATATTTTCTTCTCTTTGCTGGTTCTTGACGGCGGCGATGGAGATGGTGTGGATGCACGCAACAGGTAAGTATAGCATATTACGAATAATACACTAACTTTTTCTTTTCTCTTTCAGGTGTCAATGCTGGGTATGGTTGCAGCGTAGTTGGCAGGCTATACACAATGCCGTCGGAGTATACCTCAACGATGACAATGCAGACCTAGGCGCCTTCGTATGGCAGTAAAGGCAATTATCATTTGGTATGACCAAAAATTGCTAGGATCATCCGATTGGGATTTGGTTGCCACCATACGAAAGCTGATGAACATACCTTTCTGGTGAGGTGTGTGGTGTTGTTCTCAGGGTTTGTTTACATCATTTTTCAGCCATGTGTGAATTGTCATGTTTACATTTTTAACAGACAATTTTTTTTTTTTTCTTCTCTTTGCAGGTTAGTGACGGCAGCGATGGAGATGGTGGGACGCGCTCAAACAGGTAAGTATAGAGTATTGTTGAAAATACACTAATTTTTCCATTTTTTTTACAGGTGATATTGCTGGTGTTGCTGTAGCGTAGATGACAGGCCGCACACAATGCCGTCGGAGTGTAACTCGACGACGACCGTTTGGACCATGATGCCATCGTATGGCAAAGGCAATTCTCGATTGGTATGACCAAAAATTGCTAGGAGCATCCGATTGCGATGCGGATGCCACCATACGAAAGCTTATGGATGTACCTTTCTAATGAGGTGTGTGATGTTGATGTCGGCGTTTGTTTACATCATTTTTAATCAATGTGTGAATTGACATGTATGCATTTTTAACAAACAATTTTTTTTTTCTTCTCTTTACAGGTTAGTGACGGCAGCGATGGAGATGGTGGGACGCGCTCTTCAGGTGAGTATGGAGTATTATAAATAATACACTAACTTTTCCTTTCTTTCAGGTGCCGGGTATGATTGAAGCTTGGCTGGCTGGTCATATACAGCGGCGTCGGAGTAAAACTCAACGACGACAATTGCGGCCGAAATGCCTTCGTATGGCGTAAAAGGCAAATTTCGTTCGGTATGACGAAAATCTGCTAGGAGCATCCGACAGGGATGCGGATTCCACCATACGAAAGCTGAGGGATGTAGCTTTCCAGTGATGTACATGACGATGCTGCTGTTGGTGTTAGTCGTCGTATTATATCCATGTGCGAATTGCAAAGTTTTGGATATTAGTGAGGTGCATATATTTGTCGCACAGCAGCCTGCCACGCTGCTATGCATATTGCAATTAATGGCATGTAAATAACAACATATTTTCTTCTCTTTGCAGGTTCTGACGGCGGCGATGGAGATGGTGTGGATGCACGCAACAGGTAAGTATAGCATAATTACGAATAATACACTAACTTTTCTTTTTCAGGTGCCGGGTGTGATTGTGGCTGGCCATACGATTTGCCGTCGGAGTATAACTCAACGACGACAATTGCGACCGTGATGCCTCCGTATGGCAGAAAAGGCAAATTTCGTTGGGTATGACGAAATTTTGACTGGAACATTCGACAGGGATGCGGATGCCACCATACGAAGGCTAAGAGACGTACCTTTCTGATGAGGTATATGACGACGCTGCTGGTGTTGTTGGTCGTCGTGTTTCATCCATGCGCGTATTGCCAATTGCTGGATGTAAGTACGATGCATATATTTGTCGCACAGCAGCCTGCCACGCTGCTATGCAAATTGCATTTGATGACGTGTTATTAACAACATATTTTCTTCTCTTTGCAGGTTCTTGACGGCGGCGATGGAGATGGTGTATATGCACGCAACAGGTAAGTATAGCATATTACGAATAATACACTAACTTTTTCTTTTCTCTTTCAGGTGTCAGTGCTGGGTATGGTTGCAGCGTAGTTGGCAGGCTATGCACAATGCCGTCGGAGTATACCTCAACGATGACAATGCAGACCGAGGCGCCTTCGTATGGCAGTAAAGGCAATTATCATTTGGTATGACCAAAAATTGCTAGGATCATCCGATTGGGATGTGGTTGCCACCATACGAAAGCTGATGAACATACCTTTCTAGTGAGGTGTGTGGTGTTGTTCTCAGGGTTTGTTTACATCATTTTTCAGCCATGTGTGAATTGTCATGTTTACATTTTTAACAGACATTTTTTTTTTTTTTTTTCTTCTCTTTGCAGGTTAGTGACGGCAGCGATGAAGATGGTGGGACGCGCTCAAACAGGTAAGTATAGAGTATTGTTGAAAATACACTAATTTTTCCATTTCTTTACAGGTGATATTGCTGGTGTTGCTGTAGCGTAGATGACAGGCCGCACACAATGCCGTCGGAGTGTAACTCGACGACGACCGTTTGGACCATGATGCCATCGTATGGCAAAGGCAATTCTCGATTGGTATGACCAAAAATTGCTAGGAGCATCCGATTGCGATGCGGATGCCACCATACGAAAGCTTATGGATGTACCTTTCTAATGTGGTGTGTGATGTTGCTGTCGGCGTTTGTTTTCATCATTTTTCAGCCATGTGTGAATTGTCATGTTTACATTTTTAACAGACAAAATTTTTTTTTCTTTTCTTTGCAGGTTAGTGACGGCGATTGAAGATGGTGTGGACGCGCTCTCATCAGGTAAGTATATTGTATTTTTACACTCCTTTTTCTTTTTATTTGCAGGTAATGTTGACTAGACGGAGAGTTGCCAGCTGGTGTTATTGCTGGACTTTCAGCCTTTATTTGCGTAGAGAGTATTGCAGATTTGGACAAGGGCTTGACCATATTGATTGCAAGCGAGCGTGAAGTTAATTCACTTTTCGGTAAGGAACTGTATTCACAAGTTGCATGTTAATTATCATACGGAATTTACTTTTCTTTTTATAGCAAAGCGTAGCTATGTGCGTATGCATGTGCATGTGCATGTTCACTCCCCGCATAGAGCAGGATAAGTGACGGATGCTTAGAACTCATGTTTTGTCTGTAGCATGAGGGGGCTACTTGTGTGCCATCACTATCAATAATGAATGTGGCATCGGTAAGCATATTTTAAATCGAACGTGATTTTGAAAAATCACACAAAATTGCTAATAGACCAGTATTAGCAATTGGTAAAATTCCGTTTTAAATTTCAATATTTATTTGCTGGTAGTACAGGTGGCTACATGGTTGGCGATTGTAGGCAGGTACTGTTGCATTCTTGCAATTTGTTACGCATGATGGCTGATTGCTGATTGGCGAGAGCTGTTGAGGTTGTGTTTACAGGTAATAATGACAATAATATCGTCTCCAATATTATGTCTATTCTTTTTTGTTAATGAACATTTTATTTCTCTCTTTTTCTTTTCAGATTAACTCGCAGGACGCTGTGATGGTGGATGTCCATGATAGATGCCATTGGTGTTGAGATGCTGATCCAACGGCGAAGTGACGATACTATCCAGAAGATGGTAAGATGCGTATCATATTACGCACAGCAGCCTGCCATGCTGCTGATGCATATTATGTTGTTAGTTAAAAAACGTTTATACATTTCTTAATAACCATGATTTTCTTCTCTTTTTCAGGGTGATGGCTGCGACGAGGGAGATGGTGTGGACGCGCTTTCTTCAGGTAAGTATAGCATATTTTTTAATAATAGACTAATTTTTCCCTCTTTTTTCTCTTTCAGGTGATGTTACTGGTGTTGTTGCAGCGAAGTTAGCAGGCCACACACAATGCCGTCGGAGTATAACTCGATGAAGACAAAGGAGACCGTGATGCCTTCGTATGGCGAAAAAGGCAATTTTCGTTTAGTATAACGAAAAATCGCTATGAGCATCCGACAGGGATGCGGATGCCACCATACGAAAGCTGAGGGATGTAGCTTTCCAGCGATGTACATGATGACGCTGCTGGTGTTTGTAGTCATCGTTTTATATCCATGTGTGTATTGCAAAGTGTTGGATGTCAATAAGGTACATATATTTGTCACACAGCAGCCTGCCACGCTGCTATGCATATAGCTTTCAATGACATATCAATAACAACATATTTTCTTCTCTTTACAGGTTTTTGGCGGCGACGGTGAAGATGGTGTGGATGCACGCGACAGGTAAGTATAGCATATTTATAATCATACACTAACTTTTCCTTTCCTCTTCCAGGTGCCGGATGTGGTCAAAGCTGGCTGGCCGTATGGAGTGCCGGCGTCGGAGTGTAACTCGACGATGGTAGTGGAGACCGTATTCACGCCTTCGCATGTTAATTTAAAAGCAATTCTCGTTTGGTATAACGAAAAATCGCTATGAGCATCCGACAGGGATGCGGATGCCACCATACGAAAGCTGAGGGATGTAGCTTTCCAGCGATGTACATGATGACGCTGCTGGTGTTTGTAGTCATCGTTTTATATCCATGTGTGTATTGCAAAGTGTTCGATATCAATAAGGTGCATATATTTGTCGCACAGATTTGAACGCTCACGCTGCTATGCATATAGCTTTCAATGACATATCAATAACAACATATTTTTTTCTCTTTACAGGTTTTTGGCGGCGACGGTGAAGATGGTGTGGATGCACGCGACAGGTAAGTATAGCATATTTGTAATCATACACTAACTTTCCTTTCCTCTTCCAGGTGCCGGATTTGTGGTTGTGTTTAGCTGGTTATGCTAGTGTCGTCTCCATATATGTGTAACTCGATTTTGTTGATGACCTTCGTATTTTGACGAAAAAGCAATTTTCGTTTGGTATAACGAAAAATCGCTATGAGCATCCCCCAGGGATGCGGATGCCACCATACGAAAGCTGAGGGATGTAGCTTTCCAGCGATGTACATGATGACGCTGCTGGTGTTTGTAGTCATCGTTTTATATCCATGTGTGTATTGCAAAGTGTTCGATATCAATAAGGTGCATATATTTGTCGCACAGCAGCCTGCCACGCTGCTATGCATATAGCTTTCAATGACATATCAATAACAACATATTTTCTTCTCTTTACAGGTTTTTGGCGGCGACGGTGAAGATGGTGTGGATGCACGCGACAGGTAAGTATAGCATATTTGTAATCATACACTAACTTTTCCTTTCCTCTTCCAGGTGCCGGATGTGCTTGAGGCTTAGCTGGCTGGCCGTATGCAGTGCCGTCGGAGTGTAACTCGACGATGGTAGTGGAGACCGTGACGCCTTCGTATGGCGAAAAAAGCAATTCTCGTTTGGTATAACGAAAAATCGCTATGAGCATCCGACAGGGATGCGGATGCCACCATACGAAAGCTGAGGGATGTAGCTTTCCAGCGATGTACATGATGACGCTGCTGGTGGTGTTGGTCGTCATGTTTCATCCATGCGCGTATTGCCAATTGCTGGATGTAAGTATGGTGCACATAATTGTCGCACAGCAGCCTGCCACGCTGCTATGTATATTGCATTTAATGGCATGTTTATTAACAACATATTTTCTTCTCTTCACAGGTTCTTGTCGGCGGCGATGGAGATGGTGTGGATGCACGCAACAGGTAAGTATAGCGTATTACGAATAATACACTAACTTTTCTTTTTTAAGGTGCCGGGTGTGATTGCGGCTTAGCTGGCTGGCCATACGATTTGCCGTCGGAGTATAACTCGACGACGACAATTGCGACCGTGATGCCTTCGTATGGCAGAAAAGGCAAATTTCGTTAGGTATGACGAGAATCTGCTGGGAGCGTCCGACAGGGATGCGGATGCCACCATACGAAAGTTAAGGGATGTACCTTTCAGATGAGGTGTGTGGTGTTGCTGTAGGTGTTTATAGTCACCTTGTTTTATCCATGTGCGTATTGCCAAGTGCTGGATGTTAGTGAGATGCATGCAATTTTTCGCACAGCAGCCTGCCACGCTGCTATGCAGATTGCATTTGATGACATGTGAGTAACAACATATTTTCTTCTCTTTACAGGTTTTTGGCGGCGATGGTGAAGATGGTGTGGATGCACGCAACAGGTAAGTATAGCATATTTGTGATCATACACTAACTTTTTCATTTCAGGTGGACGCGCTCGTCAGGTAAGTACAGTATATTAATCAGGAGTCAGCTCCACAGTCAGTTCCTGATCTAGGCGAATCTGCAGGTTTTCCATGTTTAGCGTAAGTAGCTCTTCCGCCTCGGAGTCTGCTGCAGCTTCAGTCTGGTTACGCCTCTCTTCATAGAGTCCAGGTAAGATTAGTTCCTGTATGGTAGCCGGCTGATGTTGTATAATCTCTTCCAGCCGAGAACGTGAGATCCGGCCATCCCTGTATTTGCGTCTCAGGTTATTGATTGCAAGCTCACCAAATCGTTCGTCCGTTCGATGCTCAGGGAGCGGTTGGGTAAAGAATGGGTGGCGTGGAGCAGTTGCACGTATCTCCGCTCTTCTAACCATATCTGCCTCATGCTGCAATCTCACCAGCGTGGGTAGGCTTTCGTAATCGTTGTCAAGCTGCGGTCGTGTCTGTTGTTGCTGCTGCTGTTGTTGCTGCAGTTGTAGCTGAAGTGGAATGATGTACTTTTGTAGTTGCTCAGTGTACTTTGGCCGATCGAGCCGCTGTGGCACATATGGGCTTGAGATGAGCTTCCTCGCCTCTATGTTGGGATGTAGGAAGAGAGAACCAGCCAGCCTGGCACTGCTGTTCTGGAAGATGTCATCTGCGCTCTTTATGTTGTGTCTGTCGCGGATCGTTTTATTGCTCGTGAACCATGGCACTCGTGTGATTCTGCGTAGCATCTTGTTTTGGGTGACATCCAGACGATGTAGTTGCGAGTTCGACGACAGGGCACCAAAGATTGACAACCCATAGTGCCATATTGGGGCCAGTAATTGCTTGTAGACCAGTACTTTGCAGGGTGTGGATAGCTTGCAACTCCTACCAAACATCCATTCCAGCTTTTTGTAGCCAGCCCAGAGCCTAGGGATGAGTTCAGTGACATGCGGCTTGAGAGTGAGTTTGCGGTCAAGTAACAGCCCAAGGTAGCGGTGCTTTGTTTTGTTTGCTATCCTCTGTCCGTTTAGCAACGGCGGCCGCGTTCCAGCAAACGGTTCCGTTTTCCTTAGGGTGAACATAACGTGGGCTGTTTTGTTGGCGTTAATTTTAATGCACCATCGATCTGCCCATTCCATGAAGTGTCTCAAGTACCTCTGGTTGCTGGCGATTGCACCGTTCGGGGTGTTCTTGCTGCACATGATGATGGTGTCGTCGGCATAGGTGGATAGCAGCATTTCCGAGTTCACTTCCGCTGCAGTTGGGCCACCCCAGTCGTTGAGCATCACTATGGATGGCAGTGGCATGTCGGACGAGTAAATGGTGTACAGGATGGGGCCCAAGCAGCTACCTTGAGGGACTCCCGCGGCTATCATTCTTTGGCTCGATCTTGTGCCATCGTTGCACTTAACCAAGAATTTCCGTTCTTTCAGGTAACTCTGGAGTACGTAGAACAGTGTCGGTGGCAGCAACTTTATCAATTTGGCCAGCAACCCCTCGTGCCAAACCCTATCGAACGCCTCCGTAATGTCAATAAATATTGCAGAGCAAAATTGACGTTTCTCGTACGCTTTTAGGATGTGTTGGGTGACTCGGGCCAGTTGTTGTTCCGTACCATGTTCTTTCCTGAATCCGAACTGATGGTTTGGGACAGCATTTGCAAACTCAGCACACTCAAATAGTCTTTGCATGATCAATTTCTCGAGTATCTTCGACAGTCCTGATAGCAAACTGATCGGTCTATACGAAGATACTTGTTCTGTGGGTTTGCCAGGCTTTAGAATCATCGTGATAGCCGCAGCTTTCCATTGGCTCGGGAAATGACCATATCTCAAAATGCTGTTGTAGATGAGAGCGAGATATATGATGGCCTTTTTTGGAAGCGATTTGATGGTGAGATTGTCTATGTTGTCCATGCCTGGTGACTTTTTGTTGTCCAACATAGCAATCTCCACCTCGATTTCGCTAGGAGTGATTGGCCGGAATGGTGGTGTGTGCATCACCTGATCAACATTACCACTGTCACTAACACATTGCTGCTGTTGTTGTTGCTGGGCTTTCAGTAGGAGTTGTTGTTGATATTCCTCACTTATTGCTGCCCGAGTGTCACTGGTGTTGGTGTATATTGGTTTGAACCGGTCTTCCAAGTGAGCTGCGAATGCTTCAGCTTTCTCCTCACTGCTCCTGGTCCAATTGATGGAGCCTCTGCTAACTCCGGTGGTGGTGGTGGTGGTGGTAGGTGCTGTTGTTGTTGTACCGTCGAGTTTCAAGGGCCAGTTGGGTATGGGCTGTCGTCTAAGCTTGTCCGTATACTTCCACAGCTTTTGCATCTTGTAGCGATCATTTGTATCAATCTGCTTGAGCTGATCGTTGATGTATGCGGATTTGCTTGATTTTAGTGCCTTTTTGAGACGATTTTGCACCTGCCTGTACTCCCTCTCTGACTCTGGGGTCCGCAAAGCAATCATTATACGTTTGGTTTGCTTTTTAGTTTGTAACAGCGCGCGTGTTACCGGATCCAGACGTTGGCGCTGTGGTTGCTGGCGGTTGCGTCGCTGGTGTTGGCAAGGTGGAGCGGCCGCTTTGGCTGCATTGTAGACATTTTGATAAAAGATGTCTATAGCGTCTTCGATGTCCTGGCCAGAGTTTATTTCCGTGTTGAGGAGCAGTCTTCGTTCCAGGTGTGCTTGGAAACGTTGGACGTTTGCTCGTCTTGGCAGTAGGCGTTTCCCGTTTGGTGCTGACGGTATTCCACCTAGACTGGATCCGTCCAAGCCAATGTGCACATGTATTGGCAGGTGATCCGAGTCCAAGTCGACAGTGGAGAAGGTTTTGACTCTATCATGGCTGAGTCCCCCAGTGACTGTGAAGTCAATGGCTGACGGTCTCTTCCTCCTGTCAAACGGATAGTGAGTTGCTCCTCCAGTGGCTAGGATCTGAAGTCGGTTGCTGCTATGTACGCATTCCATCAATGCTTTACCGCGTTGGCATGCTCGAGTGCCACCCCACCACGAGTGCTTGGCATTCCAATCGCCACATAATAAGAAGCTGGAGTTGTTGCCAAAATCATCAATGTATGCGAACAGATCCTTGAAGTTTTGTGCTGTCCATTGGTGTTGTGGCGGACAGTAAACAGGAGCAATGATCAGTCGCTGTGCATTGTTGAGTGAAATGGCAATTGGTGCACATTGGATGGAGGGTAGCGAAATTGGCGGCAGGGCAATATGTTTGACAGTGTTTCGTACTAGTATTGCAACTCCTCCTCTTTTATGGCTGGTTGGGTGAGTAACCGTGTAGTTGAGGTAACCATCAATGTTCAGAGCCGTGATGTTGGTTGTTGGCAGCCGTGTTTCAACAATTAGCATAGCATCCAATTGGTGTCGCAGCATAAACACTTCGAGCTCGTGTTTTTTGTTTCGCACACCGTTTGCATTCCAACACGCAATTTTAAAAGAGTTGCGGTGTTGGATAGTGCGTTGAGCGTCTGTGGTGTTGATGTTGTTGTTGTTGGTGTTGTTGCTGCTGCTGCTGCTGATGGTAGCTCTGGTATGTGTTGTGTTATACATTGCGAGCTTCATTGGCGGTAGTTGCATCACTTTCACTGATAGAGGGTGAGAGTGCACTGGCTAATGTCTTTGATATGCTCGTGGCTGTGTTTGTGTTAATCAAATTGATTAACACTTCGAATAGCATGTCAAGTTTTGTTTCCATTGTTTCAATTCTGGCCATGAGTTGGTCACTTTGTTCCAGAGTTGATGTGCGCGGGATTGCTGATTCTGCTGCTGCTACTGGTGGGGCATTCGTTGCTTGAGGTAAGTTGTTGGTGAATTGCTGCTGTTGTTGTTGTTGCCGTTGATGAAGATGCTGCTGACGTTCAACCTGTTGTTGTTGCTGCTGCTTCTCTCTTAGCTTTTTCTGCAGTTCTGCAAGATGTTTGCCCGCTGGGCCCAGTGTGCTGTTGTTGTTATTGTTGGCAGGACTATTTGGCGTACGTTTGTTCCTAAAGTGCGCATTTTCGTTCGCAGTGGCATAATTTGGCTTAGGGGTTTTTAATGCTCGCTGGTGTTGTTGCTGCTGATGTCTTCCTGGTGTTATTCGCCTTTGCCTTTGCTGCTGCTGATTATTCTTGTTGTTTTGGCCTGGTGTTGGATTTTTACGCTGTTGCCGCTGTTTTTGTTGTTGGTGTGGATGTTGCGGTTGCTTCAGTTGCGACTGCGGCTGCTGTTGTTGTGGTGTGGTGTCTATGTTGTTGCTGCTGTTCTTGTTACTCCTCACACCGTTGCCATTTCCATTACGCACTATCCAGCTGTAAGATATTTTGGGATTTCTAGCAGTTGTTTTGGCATTTCCAGTGTGATGGTGGCTCTGGGTTTGGTTTCCCTGCTGCTGCTGATGATGTTGCTGCTGCAAATGGAGTTGACTGCGTTGATCCTGGCGCTGCTGATGCAGCTGATGTTTGTAGTGCTGTTGTCGTCGTCGCGATTGTTGTTGTTTATTATTATTATTTGCGCCAACAGTCACTTTATTCGCACGCATTTCACGTCTAGCCTCTTTGAACTTGATACAGCCCTTGTAGCTGCTAACATGCCCTTCGTTGCAATTGACACATTTTGCCTTCTCATGCCTCGGCTTCTTACATGATGTAGATATGTGATCGCCGGCACATTTCATGCAACGAAATGGTCTGAGGCAGTAGTTTTTAGTATGTCCGAATGCCTGACAGCGGTGGCATTGGACCGGCTGATGTAAATTTACCATTCGTTCGACTTTTACCGTTTGGTTGAGTAGAGAATCTATTTTAAGAATTTCTAGATGAGCGTTGTTGGGTAAGGATTCAATTTCCAGCTCGAAAAGATGCAAGGGCTTTCCAGTTATCCTTTGCTTCATCACACGACTGAACTTAACGTTGTACCCATGGTGTTTTAGTGCTTTGGTGATATCGGTGCATGGTGTGGAACAATGTAGTTTGCGGATAATCACTCTAAAGCCTCTGTTGATCTTGGGTTGATGAGTGTGCAGTGGTACTTTGTCATCGATCATCATTTTTTGGATTGCATTGTATGAATCCATGTCCACACACTGTACTCTCAGACCGTTTTTTGCCGTTGTAGTGGTTCTAAATTTGCCGACAGCTGGGTTACTCGACAGCTTGTTAAGGAGCGGCATGATATCAGGCACCATTGGCAGAAATAACATTGGTATTTTATTTTTATTTTTTCCAGTTTTAGTGTCAAGCATTGGCTGCTGTCGTTGTTGCTGCGGTGAGGGCGGCGGCACTGTGATGTGGTCATTGATGTTAGTGTTGTTGTTGTCGGAGTCCATGCCACCATCATCACATCCATCTTGATTGGGCTGCATTGTTGCTGCTATTAATTCTCCATTGGGGCAGTTGTTGTTGTTGTTGTTGTTGCTGACATTGGTGTTGTTGCCATTGTTAAAGTCAGTTTCACTACTACCCCGGTTGGGTTGTTTGGCTACACTCCCGTTTCCTTCAGGGCTGTTGATAATGATGTTGTTATTACTGGCATTGATGCTGTCAATATCCATGTCAGTCTGGCCAGCACATTGGTTAGGCTGTGTAGAAGTATCGGCGTCAACATTGGGGCTGCTACTGCTATGATCATCGTCTTTTAATTTAGGTTTCTTGCTCCTGGCCTCATCGTGCAATTCATTGGCAGTTTTGCATTTGATGGCTGATGTATTAGGCACAGGTGCAAGCATATCCATATCTGTTTCAGCGGGATCAGCATTGGCGTTCAAAGACTGATCGTAGTCATCGTAGTCCTCGGAGTTGATACGTCGTCTCCTTTTGTATGGTGAACTAGTTAGGTGGTTTTCCTCTGTGGCTGCTGCAGATTCAATCCTCTGGACAGCTTTGATTGGTGTGGCGTGAAGCAGGGACAATTCGCTGGGCAACAAAGGCGGTACACGGACCAGCCATTCAGTTACGTTGTCTACTTCATCTGGTTTACGTATTTGCACTGCTTGCTCACTGTCATTTTTGCTTGGTGTTAGTAGCATCGGCAGTATGCATTTTTTGCTGGTAGTAATTTTATTTGGCGTTGTCCGATCCAGTTTTTCGTCTTCTTGTTGTTGATGTCCAACGTTGTCACTTGATTTATTTATAGTAGTTTTTATTTTTTCACTTGTTGCCGTAGCTTTATTGGTGTTGATTTGTGTTTGTGTTTTATTATTTTCAATGTGCAGTGTTTTATTTTGCACTGCTTGTCGGTTGGTACTTGTAATTTGTGCGTGTAATTGCAAGTTGCTTTTGGTTAGTGTGTGAGTGTGAGTGTATGCTGCGTTGTCAGTTTTTGTCTTCGCTTCAATTTCACTCGCGTCTGCACTCTCACTTGTTACTGCTTTGGCTGGTGTTGATGCTGCGCTTATAGTTTGAGTGTTTTTTGTCTCTTTGAGCAGCGTCAGTGATGGTGGTGGTTTTTGCGGCGAATTGGTTGGTGACTTTGCTTTTGCTGCCACTGCTTTGCGCTCTCGCTCAGTTGAGCGCACTGCGCTGGTTGAGTGTTCGCCCTGGTGTGAGTGACTTGGTTTCACCTTGCGGATTCCGTCAAAGTCAAAGTTGTCGCTTAGCGTTACATGACTTGTAGCTTTGTCGCTTGTGCAGATGCTTGGCGTCCATTTTTTTTTCACATACAGGGACAAGTCAATTTCTGTGGCGGGGCTCCTGGACTCTATTACGGTGACATCCAAGTCCAGTTCATCGCCTGAGCTGTTGTTGCTTTTGCCGCTGCTACCATAAGCATACGGCCGTGTGGAGATGTCCGATTCGGAGCTGGAGATCAACGAGATGTACTCACATTTGTCCATTTCTCCCTTGGCTATATCCTTTTTCAGCTGCATCAGCTTCACTATCTCCTCATTGCTAAGAAACGGCTCATCCTTGGGCTGCACTTGGCAGGCATCGTCATTTTTTACACTTTTATTCGCGTCTTCACTTGCCTGCGACTTGACTCTGTGGTCGTCCATTTTGTAATGTTGTTGCGCAGAAAAATTTTTCGCGTTTAATGTATTGCGCACTGCTAAGTGTTATATGAACTGCTTGTTTAAGGTTTATTTAACGTTTAACGTTTATTTAACATTTATGCACCCACGCACTAGTGCTTATTTAATAAAAAGAATTTAATTGCTTTTTTTTTTTCAAGTCTTTATTTCAGAATAGTGTTGAGTTGCAGTTGCGGACGGCGGCGAGCACGTCTGCACAGCTCGAAGGGCGACCGGCAACAATGTCGCGTGCCGGACAGAGGTATGTTATTATAACATTTTTACTTATCTTATTACTCTATTGAGCAACTTTTATAAGTATTATTTGACCTAACCTTAATAAACATTTAACATTGAAATTTAACAAAAGAAATACAGAGAGTACAAAACTATACTGCATTAATTGGCTTAAAATTTAACAATTAACATTACAATTGGCGAGTTACAAACTTTAAATTTTTGAGCTGTTACGCTCTTAACTGCGTTGCCCTGCTTAACCGGCAACATAGTTGCTGCCAACTCTCTTACATTGCTGAGAAGTTGGACAGCTGTTTAAGTGTTAGTTGCGAGTGCATATGCACACGCAAGTAACACAGGAATGGCAAGAATATACATAAAAACATTATACATAAATATTAATACTATTTTCTTTCTTTTTCTTTGCAGATTTTGGACGACTGGAGCTGGTGCCGAAGGATGATGCAAGAAGTATGCCGCAGGATGCCGTTCGGGATGCTAGGTGAGTATTTGTTGGTTTATATGTGATTAAACCATGTTTATTCCATTTCACAGGTTGTTGGCGTTGATGTGATCTGTTGTGATTCCATTCTAGCGCAGGTTCATTGGCGTTGAT
The DNA here is from genome assembly GCA_018152965.1 of Scaptomyza pallida. Lineage (NCBI taxonomy): Eukaryota > Metazoa > Arthropoda > Insecta > Diptera > Drosophilidae > Scaptomyza > Scaptomyza pallida. Next base: position 5,309,089 of record JAECXP010000130.1, read on the forward strand.
GTGTTTACAAAAAATTTTTTCTTTTGCTTGTTGTACATACTTGGAGCTGGAGTGCCGCTGAAAACCGTTTGCCAAGGCTGGCACATAATTATGGTGTTGACCCCGCATGTATTTTCCATGTTTCGTAGTTGGCTTAATGTGAGCTGTTGTTGTCGTCAGTTGTAAGTGGCTGAAAATTCCGAAAATCTTGATATTAAGCAAAATTTTCTTTTTCTTTTCAGGTACACATCGACGTTAAGGCTGGAGCTGGAGCTGGATCTGGATCACGTAGGATGCCAATGGATATTTCGCACAGGTGCCACAATGTGTATGCATGCCGGCAGGCGCGCATAATGGTGACAGTGACGACCCGCTTGTGCGTGATAATCCTGGTCGCATCTCAGACCGTAGTTGCTGCAGTGCGTCCGTCATAAGGCTGCACACACGTTCAACGTGTGGCATAGGCGGGCGCATGCGTATATATTTGATCCAGGTATGAATGCAGTAGCGCACAGCAGCCTGCCACGCTGCTATGCATATTGCATTAAATGACATGTTATTAACAACATATTTTCTTCTCTTTGCTGGTTCTTGACGGCGGCGATGGAGATGGTGTGGATGCACGCAACAGGTAAGTATAGCATATTACGAATAATACACTAACTTTTCTTTTTTTTTTTCAGGTGCCGGATGTGATTGCGGCTTAGCTGGCTGGCCATACGATTTGCCGTCGGAGTATAACTCGACGATGACAATTGCAGACCAAAATGCCTTCGTATGGCAAAAAGGCAATTATCATTTGGTATGACCAAAATCTGCTAGGATCATCCGACAGGGATGCGGATTCCACCATACGAAAGCTGAGGGATGTAGCTTTCCAGTGATGTACATGACGACGCTGCTGTTGGTGTTAGTCGTCGTATTATATCCAAGTGTGAATTGCAAAGTTTTGGATAATAATGAGGTGCATATATTTGTCGCACAGCAGCCTGCCACGCTGCTATGCATATTGCAATTAATGGCATGTAAATAACAACATATTTTCTTTTCTTTGCAGGTTCTGACGGCGGCGATGGAGATGGTGTGGATGCACGCAACAGGTAAGTATAGCATATTTATGATCATACACTAACTTTTTCTTATCTCTTTCAGGTGCCGGATGTGATTGCGGCTTAGCTGGCTGGCCATACGATTAGCCGTCGGAGTGTGGCTCAACGATGACAGTGAAGACCATGACGCCTTCGTATGGCGAAAAGGCAATTTTCGTTTGGTATAACGAAAAATCGCTAGGAGCATCCGACAGGGATGCGGATGCCACCATACGAAAGCTGATGAACAAACCTTTGTGGTGAGGTGTGTGGCGTTGCTGTCGGCAGTTGTTAACATCATTTTTACTCCATGTGTGAATTGGCATGTTTACATTTTTAACAAACAATATTTTCTTCTCTTTGCAGGTTAGTGACGGCCGCGATGGAGATGGTGAGACGCGCTCTTCAGGTGAGTATAGAGTATTATATATAATACACTAATTTTTTTGATGTGCTCGCTTCGCAGTCGAAACGAATAATGAAATCAGTTTCATACTGAAGCCCCAGTACAGCCGGATTGGAGTCGCAGCCTACTGGGATTTCAATACAAACTGAATAGTTTATTCAATCAATATTGTTACAAATATTTTCCCTGAATTTAGTGGGGCCAGCGAAGGTGCTGGTTCTGAATGGTAAAATGTGTATTGTGTTGACAATAGGTAGTAGTGTTTGTTGTTGATGTTTTTCCTTTTTTCAGCTCAAGGTCTAGATGCAGGAGCGCCGGCCAGCGCGCGGATGCGTGGGCCGACAGGAAGTGTGACTTCACGTGCCGAGGACAGCATTTCACGGGTGGTACAAGCTTGACCAGGAGCACGTTCCAGTGCATGATTGCAGAGGAGGTCCGGTAAGTATGTATGTATGCTATGTATTGTATTGACTTTATCTTCTTTCAGGTGGTATGAAATCAGGAGTGGATTTCAGCGGAAGACGTCAGGTAAGTATGTTAATATGTTTCTTTTCAGGTACTTTCAGCTATGCTCTTCCCAGGAGCACTAGCCGGTGCGGTTGTAGTGGACATCAGGGTAAGTATGGCAGTGAGTTGGCGCTTTTGAGGAACACAGGTAAGTATATTCGCATTATAAGACGTCTAGGCTTAGGTGGTGGGGATGGTTTAGCGTCATGATGGACTGGACGTGCTATGCGCATCAGTAAATGGCTCAGACGGTCTAAGATTTGATGACGTAGATGAGGGTGGATTAATGATAGCCAGAATTCCAGAGACTAGGCTAGTTTCCGGTGCGTCGCAGTGATTCAGCGTAAGTTGACTAGATGCTTCATGGGGTACCGCAGGCGCTGTGAGAGTCGGCTCGTGGTTAGTTAGTGGGAGCTGCATACTATTACCTGCGATCGGATTCTCCAGGGCTTCTGATGGTGTTTCACGGCTTCCTGGAGGTGGGTTTAGTACCGGGTTGGCAAGGATTGCAAGGATGCCCGAGACCAGACTGGGGTTCCTCAGCTCTTCATTGGTTAATAGGTATGCGAACGGCACTGTAGGGTCTGGTGCCCTGCGCTGTCGCTCAAGTTCAGCTTGCTCTTCTTGACGCCTCCGTTCTTGCAGCTTGGCCATTCGCTCTTGCTCATGTTTCTTATTGTCTTCACGCCTTTTTAAAATGTCTTGGCGCTCTTTGCGTCGCTCATCCCGGTGTTGCATCCATAGAGGAAGCGGTTCTGGGGTTGAGAGGCGCACTCCAGCTGGAATGCACTTATTCACCATGTTCAGGTAGCGTGGGCGGGTAAGACGGTTCGGCAGATAGACATGTGTCGCCACCTTGCGGGCCTCCGGGTTCTCGTGGGAGAGAAGTCTCTGCACATATTTACTGCAAGCATCATTGTAGTAGTCTTCTACGGTTCTCACGTTTAGATCTGCGTGGATTGCTTGGTTCCTGATGTACCAGGGAGCACCAGTTATTAACCTGAGGATCTTGTTTTGCACGGTTTGGATATCATTAAAATGAACTTGGCTGGCTAGCGGCCCCCAGACCGGAATGGTGTATTGCCAGATCGGCGCAATTAGCTGCTTGTAGAGAAGGACCTTGGCCTTTAGAGGAAGCTTGGAGCTACTCCTGTTTTGATGTGCTCGCTTCGCAGTCGAAACGAATAATGAAATCAGTTTCATACTGAAGCCCCAGTACAGCCGGATTGGAGTCGCAGCCTACTGGGATTTCAATACAAACTGAATAGTTTATTCAATCAATATTGTTACAAATATTTTCCCTGAATTTAGTGGGGCCAGCGAAGGTGCTGGTTCTGAATGGTAAAATGTGTATTGTGTTGACAATAGGTAGTAGTGTTTGTTGTTGATGTTTTTCCTTTTTTCAGCTCAAGGTCTAGATGCAGGAGCGCCGGCCAGCGCGCGGATGCGTGGGCCGACAGGAAGTGTGACTTCACGTGCCGAGGACAGCATTTCACGGGTGGTACAAGCTTGACCAGGAGCACGTTCCAGTGCATGATTGCAGAGGAGGTCCGGTAAGTATGTATGTATGCTATGTATTGTATTGACTTTATCTTCTTTCAGGTGGTATGAAATCAGGAGTGGATTTCAGCGGAAGACGTCAGGTAAGTATGTTAATATGTTTCTTTTCAGGTACTTTCAGCTATGCTCTTCCCAGGAGCACTAGCCGGTGCGGTTGTAGTGGACATCAGGGTAAGTATGGCAGTGAGTTGGCGCTTTTGAGGAACACAGGTAAGTATATTCGCATTATAAGACGTCTAGGCTTAGGTGGTGGGGATGGTTTAGCGTCATGATGGACTGGACGTGCTATGCGCATCAGTAAATGGCTCAGACGGTCTAAGATTTGATGACGTAGATGAGGGTGGATTAATGATAGCCAGAATTCCAGAGACTAGGCTAGTTTCCGGTGCGTCGCAGTGATTCAGCGTAAGTTGACTAGATGCTTCATGGGGTACCGCAGGCGCTGTGAGAGTCGGCTCGTGGTTAGTTAGTGGGAGCTGCATACTATTACCTGCGATCGGATTCTCCAGGGCTTCTGATGGTGTTTCCCGGCTTCCTGGAGGTGGGTTTAGTACCGGGTTGGCAAGGATTGCAAGGATGCCCGAGACCAGACTGGGGTTCCTCAGCTCTTCATTGGTTAATAGGTATGCGAACGGCACTGTAGGGTCTGGTGCCCTGCGCTGTCGCTCAAGTTCAGCTTGCTCTTCTTGACGCCTCCGTTCTTGCAGCTTGGCCATTCGCTCTTGCTCATGTTTCTTATTGTCTTCACGCCTTTTTAAAATGTCTTGGCGCTCTTTGCGTCGCTCATCCCGGTGTTGCATCCATAGAGGAAGCGGTTCTGGGGTTGAGAGGCGCACTCCAGCTGGAATGCACTTATTCACCATGTTCAGGTAGCGTGGGCGGGTAAGACGGTTCGGCAGATAGACATGTGTCGCCACCTTGCGGGCCTCCGGGTTCTCGTGGGAGAGAAGTCTCTGCACATATTTACTGCAAGCATCATTGTAGTAGTCTTCTACGGTTCTCACGTTTAGATCTGCGTGGATTGCTTGGTTCCTGATGTACCAGGGAGCACCAGTTATTAACCTGAGGATCTTGTTTTGCACGGTTTGGATATCATTAAAATGAACTTGGCTGGCTAGCGGCCCCCAGACCGGAATGGTGTATTGCCAGATCGGCGCAATTAGCTGCTTGTAGAGAAGGACCTTGGCCTTTAGAGGAAGCTTGGAGCTACTCCTGATCAGCCAGAGTAGTTTCTGCTTTCTGCAGAGAATCTTAGTGACAGTTGCTCTGATGTGCTGATTGAGGTTCAGCTTAGCGTCAAGCCGAACACCCAAGTAGGTGTGTACTGGCTTAGATGCAATGGAGCTACCATCCATTTGGGGCAATATGCTTGGGTCAACGGTCCGCAACGTATACAGCACGTGCCCCGTTTTTGCTATATTGACTCGGATGCACCACTTGTTGGCCCAACTGGAAAACTGATCCAAGTACCGGTTTAAACTATCAATTGCGCTTTTGTGGTTGTAGTGCCTTGCCATCACGACCGTATCATCAGCGTACGTTGCAAGCAGTACATCGCCATGGGGGATCGGCATGTCTGCAGAGTACACATTGTAGAGAATGGGGGCTAGCACACTTCCCTGTGGTACTCCGGCCGCTATCTTCTTAGTCGATGAGCGCACCCCCCCTGCGCATTCAACAACAAAAGTTCTTTCAGAGAGGTAGCTGGATAGAACTCTGTAAAGGACTACCGGCAGGAGACTCTTGAGTTTATAGAGTAGACCATCATGCCATACTCGGTCAAATGCTTCTTGAATGTCTAGGTAGACAGCAGGGCAGTAGTGGTTTCTCTCGAATGCGTTTAGGATGTATTGAGTTACCCTCCCCAGTTGTTGATCACTACCATGTTCCTTCCTGAATCCAAACTGGTGCTTAGGAATGGCCTCAGCAAAGGGATCACATTCGAAGAGTCGCCTAAGTAGGATAGCTTCAAAGATTTTAGATATTCCTGACAGCAGACTAATTGGCCGATATGATGACAGCTGATCCGGGGGTTTCCCAGGTTTTGGTATCATTTTGACGACTGCTCGTTTCCAGACGTCGGGGAAGTGACCATATTCGAGCATACTGTTAAAGATCAGAGCTATATACTCAACAGCTGATGGAGGTAGAGCTTTAATAGTGCGGTTGTCTATTTTGTCTAATCCAGGTGACTTCTTAGTCTTGAGCTTCTTTATTTCAGCTTGGATCTCTGCTGGAGTAATGGTTCTGAACGGAAGTGAAGCAGTGGTAAGAGGTTGGCGTGCAATCTCTTCGATTTCAGATCCGTCCTCTGTAGCAGAAAGAGCAAAAGGTGTGAATCTGGATTCTAAGTGTAGCCCAAACGACTCAGCCTTTTCCTCCGTGGTTTTACACCAAACGTTAGTTTCAGCGCCAGTTACATTTGAGTCATGTTTTCTGACTGGTAGGTTGGGCACAGGTTGCCTTTTGATGTCGCTGGTAACACGCCAAAGCTTTTGCATACTGTACCGGTCATCTGGATCCAAGCTTTCCAGCAGTCTGTCCATGCGTCTCTTTTTGTCGTTGGCCAGTTCCTTAGAGATGCGATTTGTAAGGCTGGTGACAATGGTTTTAATGAGCGGGTGCCGAAATTTTGTAAGCTCCTTTTTAAGCAGACGCTTAGCTTCAATCATAATCTGCACTGTGCGGCTTATTTTTGCACTACGCGGATTCACTGCTGTATTGCAAGACCCGTGTTGGTTTGTCGCATATGCTGCTGCCGTGTTAATATTCCGCTCTAGGATCAAGACACAATCGTCGATGTCTTTACTTGATCGGATTTCCGTTTCAGTAAGTACGTGGTCATCTAGCCATTTTTGAAATTTTTTGATGCTAGAGCTGGGTGGTAGCAATTGGGCTTTTCTGTGCCTTATAGGTGCTGATTCATGGATTGATATTATAATCGGAAGATGGTCAGAGGAAAGCTCATGCAGTGCTTGGATAGAGAGCCGTGAATGTTGTAAGCCACTGTACACAGCAAAGTCAATGGCTGACGGTGATTGTCGCGTGTTGAATGGAAAGTGCGTTGACGAACCGGTGGCTAGAACATTGTAATTGTGTGTTTGCACACTATGCAGCAGGTTAGTACCTCTCCTGCAAGAGCGGGAATTTCCCCACCAGCTGTTCTTTGCATTCCAGTCTCCAGCGATTATAAATTTGCTTCCCAGGTTGCTGAATAGCGCGTTGAAATCCTCTGTTGTCCAGGGGACTAATGGTGGTAGGTAAGTTGACGCAATGTTGATAGAGGTGCCATCCTTAAGAGCAACTGCCACTGTAGAGCACTGTATCTGGGGGAGAACCGAAGGCTGCAGCGCTAAGTGGCGTATTGAGCTTTTGATGTATATCGCAGCTCCTCCGCGTCTTCGACTTGAAGGGTGATTTGCAGTATACGATGTGTATCCAGTGATGCTGATGTTGTCTGTGTCAATAAGGTGGGTTTCGGAAACCAGAAGGACGTCGATACAGTGCCGGCTTATGAATACTTTGAGTTCATTCAACTTTCTTTTGAGTCCAGCAGCATTCCAGAAAGCAATTTTTAAAAGAGTATTGCTTTCTGGAGATGCTGCTGGGGCTGCGTTGCACGTGGCTGCTTTAAACATCGTGGAGTTCATTGGCTTTTAAGATGTTCATCATCATGATCATTAAATCGACCAGCTTATCCATCTTTTTCTCTAGGGTGGAGAGATCAGACTGCTTGTGGGAGCGGTCCTGGATTAGAGTGTCAGCAAGTTTATCAAGCTTCTGGCATATGAGTAATCCATAGTCATTAGAGGGGGATTGGGATCCCTGGTGGTTGTGGCGACTGCGACTGCGCGCGGAAGGCCTTGCAGCTGGCTGGGAAGCCAGGTGCACCTGGTGCTCTGGCGAAGAGCTCGTCAGAGGCTGCTTGGGTTGCTTTGGCTGCAGCTGCGTTTTTGTTAACAGGCTGCCTCTAGCCACGGAGGCATAGGTGTGCACAGAAGTGTTGTGCAGATCATGCGAAGCCGGAATCAGTGGCTGCACCGGTTTCGTCGTTATACGCTGCGTTTGCTGCTGAGGACGCTGTGGTTGTTGCTGTGAGCGCTGAGCGGCAGCTTTGTTGTGAGCAAGAGCAGGAGCTTGGGTTGACGTCCTCGCGCCTTGTCGGGCTGTAATAGGGATCTGTGGGATGCCGAGTTTTCCCAGCAAAGTATTTGCTCTCCCGATGTTAGTTGGTGCACGGGCTTTGCATGCTTCAGCATAAGCCTTGCAGCCTTTGTAACTGGCTGTATGCACCCCATTGCAGTTGGCACATTTCGCAGGCTCATCTTTGGTTTTAGTGCAGACCGTGGTTTGATGGTTGCCAGCGCATTTGACACAAATAAACTGACGTCGGCAATAGTTCTTGGTGTGGCCGTATTGCTGGCATCGGTGGCACTGTACAGCATCGATTGCCTTAAGGGGTCTTTCTACTGAAATTTGCTGCCTCCCAAGCGTAGTCAGCTTCAGCACCTCGGATATGCTATCAGTGGTTTCGAACTCCACTTCGAATAAGTCGATTGGTTCCCTCGAGAACTTACGCTTGATAACGTTGAGGTACCGCACCTTGTACCCCAGCTCCTTTAGTCTGGCGCGAATCCATTCCAGTGGAGTGGTTTTGTGGAGGTGCCGGATGATGACTCGGTACCCTTTGTTGCGCTCGAGTTGGTAAGTGTGGTTTTCGACGTTGTTCTCGACAAAGTAGGCCGTGAGCTTCCTATATGACTCAATGTCACTGCACAAGATACGAAGACCATTATTGGCGGACGGTTTTGTGACAAATTTGTCTCCAATGATTTTAGTTATTGTGCTGGTTGTCTCGATTATATTTTCTTTCTGTGCATGTAGTGAACTGTCGTTGGAATTATGTGTTATTTCGATTTTTCCAGGGCTCCAGTATTTCCTCTCTCTTTGGTCTCAATCTTGGGCTTGGGTGTTTTCCATGCTACTGCCAAGTTTGCAAGTGAGTGTGTTTATGTTTGTTTTTGTATGTGGTTATGAGCGAATGAAGAAGTGAGCTAAACTCTACTTGGCTTTTTTTTTTTTTTTTCGCCAAGAGGTAGATGGGTGGGGGGTGACTGGTTGCGCTGCTGTCGTCGTTCCGTATTGAAGCCGAGAGTGTGGTCCGGGCACGTCCGCCGCTCACGAATGCTGGTGAAGGAGTTTTTCGGGCACTCGTCCCATCGAACACTGTGTGTACGATGATCGATGGAGCGAGTGCCGAACACTCTAAACATCCTAGAGAGCGGCGATTCGTGTCCGGCACACCCGAACTTTGAAACGAGAGAGCGGTGCGCATCACCCTCCCCCATGCTTATTTATTGGTATTAATACAAAAATTACAAAAGCCGTGGCAACATAAACAATATTCTTATAAAACTATAAAGATAGGAAAAACTAAGAATAATTGTTCGCGACTTATGCTATGTATAAGTAAGTAGCGTGCGGCTCCAGCTGCTTATGAATATGCTTCATGGCGAAGCAGAAGCGCCCTAATCCGCATTATTGACTTATTTGTGGGTCTGATGGGAGAATATTGTGATAGCTTAAACTCGAAAAAGTATACATATGACAAGTGGATTAGAACCAATACTTGTTCAAAATGGTAAATGATTTAGCTTATACACTATTAATAGCAAGTGTTTAGGATATTTATAGCGAGTACCGGCTGACAATCTTTAAACCTAATTTAATCGAATTCGCTATATGAAGACACACATGACTATTCAGTGGGTTTGTGCTATTCTCTCTTAGGTCTAGTACGTAACACAAACCATTCGAAAAAGAGGCGCTGTACGCTAAAAAAGAAACAAACCAAATACCCTATACCCTAAATTTTGCCCCGGAAAATAGTTATAAGCTAATAAGTAAAATTAAATATATATATAGATGTAGAATAAAAAGCTGCAATCTTCCGTTGGTGAGTGTTGCTCCCACGACGATATTGAAGACGCCAAAAAATACAACTACATATATTTAATGTGTTGAAAGTTGTTGCCAGTTGCTAGCTGGTGTTGACTTTTGATTGCTGTTGCTGCTGCGTGCTGCTGAATGTTGCTGCTACTGCTGCTGCTGGCAATCAGGTGAGTGTCGTCTATTTTGCATACCAAAGATGCGTTTCAACGTGTTGATAATGTTGACTGCTGCCGATGGTTGCTGCTGCTGCTGCTGCTTACTGTTGCGTGCTGCATACTGTTGCTGCTGCTGCTGCTGCTGGGGGCAGTCAGGAAAGTTGTTGTTGTTACCGTTGCTGTGCTGCTGCGTGTTGCTGAATGATGCTGCGAATGCGGCTGCTGGTGAACAACGGCGTGTTGTTGTTGCGTTCAGAGTGAAACTGAACGTGTTGACTGGACGTGTTGCTGCTGCCGAAATATCCAAATGCTGCTGCTGCTAAATGTTGCTGCTGCTGACTGTCGCTGAATGATGCTGACTGGTGCTGCTGCGACAAAAGCTGCTGCTGCTGCTGGATGAGGCAGTCAGGGACGAAATTGGTGTGGCGTTCAATTTAGAACGTGTTGACGATGTTTGTAGTTGCCATGAATGTTGCTGCTGCGTGCTGCTAAAAAGATGCTGCAAATGCTGCTGCTGCTGGCGGTAAACAATGTATAGTTGTTGCATTTAAAAATGCATTTTGACATGTTGATAAACGTGCTGCTGCTGCCGAAGATCCTGATGCTGCTGCTGACTGATGTTGCTGCTGCTGACTGTAGCTGAATAACGCATACTAATGCTGCGGCAAACAAAAGCTGCTGCTGCTGGATGAGGCAGTCAGGGACGAAATGGTGTTGCGTTCTTATGACTTATGAACTTGATGACGATGTTGTTGCTGCCGTGAGTGCGGCTGCTGCTGCTAACTGTTGCTGCTGCTGACTGTCGCTGAATTATGCTGACTAATGCTGCTGCTAACTGTTGCTGCTGCTGCTGCTGGAGGCAGTCGTTGATGACGTTTCGTTGTTTTATCTGCATTTAAAAATGCAATTTGACGGTGATGAAAATTGTTACTGCTACCGAATATCCTGCTGCTGCTGCGTTGACTGCTGCTGCTGAATATTGCTGCTGCGATGCTGCTGCTGCTGGATGAGGCAATCAGGGATGGATAGTTGTTGCTGCCGTTGCTGCTATTGCTGCTGATTGTTGCTGCTGGTGGCAAAACGGCGTGTTGATGCTGTGCATTTAAAAATGCATTTTATTATGGCTGCTGCTGAATGCGGCTGCTGGCAAACAACAAAGTAATCGTTGATTGCATTCAAAAATGCATTTTAATATTGTGATGATTTTTGTTGCTGCCGTTTAGTAATGCTGCTGCTGCTGCGACGAAGGCTGCTTATGCTGCTGCTGGAGGCAGTCACGGACGATGTTTCGTTTTAGATTGATTGCATTTAAAAAAAAAGCACTTAAAACGTGTTGATTGATGTTGATGCTGCACTTAAAAGTGCATTTAATGACGATCAAGATTTGTGTGCACTAAAAAGTGCAAATTGATGAACATTCAGAGAAAACGACACACACACAATAAAACACAAGATTTTGTTTTTTAATTGACCAAGAACGCAAAAATTGTGTTAGATAATTAAATCAAGATAAAAAATAATAAACATAAATAATGAGAAATAATAATGTTATTGTGGTGGTGATTATTGAATTTATTGACAAAATGTATCGCTCTATAAAGGAGAGCATTCCGTATTGTACAAATCTGTACGTTTTGACTAATGTAAGAAGTTAATAAACTATGGCGGCGAATTCGACGCAGTAGAATCGTTACTGAGTCGAAGCATACCATCCATAGCCTGCTTCATTTGCTCAAATTGTGCGAGCATTTTTGATAGTTGTTGCTGCTGCATCATAAACTGATTTACCAGCATAGCATGAGAATTGTTGTTGCTGTTGATGTTGCTGCTGTTGTTGCTGACGCTGTCAGTGCCAACAATACTGTCCACAGGTGGGTCAACCACATGATCAATGGCCATGGGTTGTGGACACGGCAACTGTGAATGAGTTGGCAATGGCAACGTCAACACAGGAGCATCATCAACAGTTTTTGACTGGGGCAGTGTCTGTTTTTTATTTGCAACAAACTTATTGAAATTGCCCTGGAATGTCTGCTCGAGCCGACATTGTTGCATTTCAACAATTTGATCACGCGTTGGCGTGCCATCAAACTGCTGGTGCAAACGCCCTTGGCGCTCTAACTCAAGCTTCTCCACATGGGCGAAACGTTCGCGTGGATTCATACGGACGGAACGTTTAGTGGACGACGACTTCGTCGGTTTTGACGGTGTGGCTGCTGTAGCAGAAACAACAGAAAGGGGTGCAGCTTGAACAAATGACTGCTGCTGTTGCCGATGCTGTTGCTTTTGCTGTTGCTTTAGTTGTTTTTGACCATAATTGGTCGTATTGACTACTTGTTGCTGCTTTTGCTGCTGCTGGGGTCGATCACGACGTTGATCTGTACGCGTTTGACGACGCAATTGATTATTGCTCAATTGTTTAGCCGGCAGCAATGGCTGTTGTTGTTGACGTTGTTGTTGCCTCTGAGGCAGTTTTGACTGTTTATGTTGTGACTGCTGTGGCTGCGGTTGCAGCTTTGGTTGCTGCTGCTGCCGTTGCAGTCGTTTTGGTTGCTGTTTGGGCTGATTTGTCCTAGCTGGTGTTGTCTTATTCGGTTGCTGTTGTTGCCGCTGCGACTGAGGCGGTCCAGCAGACCGAAATTGTTGAGACCGTGTATTGCGAAAGATTCGCGTATTGATAGCGCCCCGTCTTTGGGAGCGATTTGGACGTAATGCCAATTTCAAAAGACTCGCATAGTGCGGACATCCTTGAAAGTTGGCGGTGTGATCTTGCTGGCAATTGGCACATTTGGCCGGTTCTGTTGGGGGTTTCAAGCAGGCTGTAGTTAAATGTCCAGATCCACATTTAACACACCGTGGCGCATGACGGCAATAGCGTGCGGTGTGGTTGAATTCCTGACAGCGATGGCACTGTGGCAGATTTGATGGAAGGCGACGCTTTGGCCACTCAACACTCACAACAAACCTACACAGTGTCTTTAACTTGAAAATCGATTTATTGTCTCTTGAATTAGTAGCAGTTGCTGCCGCTGCTGTTGTTGCTGCTACACCTGGTATCCTACTATTTGATTGACTGACATTTGTATTCGGACCCAGATCAATAAAGAACAAGTTTGGTGAGAAAGTACGACCAGTGCCGTTGCGGTCACGAAACTTGGGAACGTATACAGATCGAACTGTATAGCCCAGTTCGGTTAATTCGTCACGTACACGCTGTGTACTAGTGCTGGCATGAATGCCACGCACAACAACGCGCAGTGAACGTTCCGAACGCAACTGATACGTGTTGAAAGTCAGGGTATTGTCCAATTCGAGGACGTGAATGATTTGGCGATATGTGGCCATGTTTTTGGGCAATAAACGAACTATATCGTTACCACCACCCAATTTGATGCTGTAATCAGTGATGGGAGGCACTAAGTCGGACAATTTTGACACTAATGCATCCACATTGGACACGGCTGGAGGAGCTTTAGCTGAGGCTGCTGTTGCTCGCGCAGCTACTGCTGCTGCCGCCACTGATGTGCTTGGACCAAGGTATAAAGCAGACGACTGTTCAGACTGAACCCTTGATCTTACTGACTGTTGTGTGGGTGCGTTAAAACGTACACAAATCTGTGGAGGTTTTGACGGAGTAATTGACTTGGAGGAGGTTGTAGCTGTTGTAGCTGTGGCTGTTTTTGTACCAGCTGTGGCGTATGATTTAGGCGCCGGAGGTGGTACAGAATCAGGATTCCTCTTATAGTATTCTCGAATGAATTCTGGATCGAGAGTATTGATACAGCCGCCAACATAATTATTGTCGGCGGTGGCACTATTAGTGCTGTTCTTGCTGGTATTGTTGTTGCCATTATTTAAGGCAGTTGTGACGGCTTCGGCTAGACCTGATGTGGCCGAAGGCTGTTTAGTATTAGCATTGGCAGCATTACCCTTATTGGATGGCAATTTGCGTTTGGCATCCAACGCAGACGAACGCAATTTGGCCGAATTGAAACGTACTGATTTACGTACGTTACCACGGCGCAGCTGTTCGCGTGACTCTTGTTGATATGGCTGCTGCTGCTGTTGTGACTGTGTTGAGTGTATTGGCTGAGATAATTGCCGAAACGGATGTAGTTCTTGGAAGCCAGCAGTGCCGACATTGGCCATACGTGTGGCCACAACACCATCCCCACCCCCAATCGAACCAATTGAACTGACCTGGCCCGTGTATTGAGAAGGATCAACAGCAACCGATCCACCCCCAAATGAATGAGAATAATCAGCATAGTGACCCAATGAAGATGGCGGCGATTGTGACAGACACAAGAACGATACAGTCGAAGTAGACGACTGTGATGACAATGGTGAGTCTGACATCGATACAACCGATGGACATGGCGAATTATGTACAGATTGTTGTGATAAATGTTGACTATCAGACGGCTGCATTGTGCTTTGCGCTATAGGCATTAACAATGACTTGCCTTGTGCAGCAAAACGAAATACAGGTGTCTGACTAGATGTAACATAAGGGACAGTACTGTCCGTTGTCATGGCTGGTAATGTAATGGCATTTGATGCCGTGCTGACTGCAGTAGGAGAACCCTGAATCTCAATAATAGTATCATTATGATTACCACTACTGTTGCTACTGCTATCTAGGCTATCATAACGATCTAACAAGTCACAGACTCGCCTAAAACTCGAGAATTTCTCCTGTAAATCGAAAGATCTAGCCGTGTTGGGTGAAGTAATAACTACTGTTGTTGTTGTAGTTCCTGATAAAGTTGCTGCTGTTGCCATAACAGACATTGCAGGTGTGGATGTAACAAAAACACTTGTAACACAAGTGACTGGATTTGCTACAGTTGCACAGGCCAGTGCCCTCGTCAATGTTGTCGTCGTTTCTGCCATTGTGGTTGCTGTAGTATTGGCAAATATAGGAATAGTAGTATCCATGGCTGCCGTTGTGATTGATGTGGCTACTATTGTAGCAGGTGCAACAGGGACAGATGATGACGATACAGCAGATGACGGTGACAAAGTGACGGCCGTTGAGTTTGACATTGTAAATTGCGAATTATATTGTATAAACAATACGCAGATAAATGACTATGTTTAGAAATATTGGCGACGACACGCCGTTCTAACTGACTGTAAGTTATAAACAAACGGCGGCGGCACGCCAATATCGAAAACTAACTATAAAAGAGTAAATATCAAAAGAGACTATTATGAGTGTCTCAAAAACTAATACCTACTATTATGAGTTATTAATGGCTATAGTAATAAACTACTAAAAAGTAACGTACAATTCTGTACTTGATAAATGACTACTAACTAACTAACTAAGTAAGTGAGTATGTATGTAACGTACAATTCTGTACTAATAATGGCTATTAATTAAAGAATATTAATATGTAACGTACAGTTCTGTACTTGTAATGGCTATTAAATTAAATTTAATGTGTAACGTACAGTTCTGTACTTGTTAAGACAAATGTAGTCAAATAATAATATGGCTATGTTGCCATGTAGTGATATTTGTAATTATTTTAAAGGGAGAGAAAAACACAAAAAACCCACCCTCAAAAATAAACAAAAGTAAACAAAAGAGAGAGATACGTCACGCAACTATCTGAGAGAGAATCGCTCTCAATCTCAAAATAGCCACCACCACTATTATAGCTAATTATGCCTAAGTGTAAGTGAAAGCGCTGCTACTCTGACTGACTAATAGTATAGTTGTCTTCTTCACACACTGAACGTTCTCTCGATCGTCCTTCCAGTTGGAAGTATTGTTGTTGTTGCCAGCTACTGACTGCTGTTGTTGACTATGTTGTATTGACTACTAATACTGTCTTAACTGATGTATGTGTGAACTCTCTAACACATTCCAGCACGTGCGGACGGGAAAAAAGGCCAGACTAGGCTATATTACAAAACGGACAGACGAACGCATATACATATGCAAATTGTATGGAATTTTCAATTGGAAACGAAAAAGACTATTAGCTTAAAACAATGACTGCTAAAGTGGTCTAATATGCGTAACCAAATGAGAAAATTTCAAACTGCGTACAGTAATGCAGATATGCGCAATAAATGTATTGTGACTTACTCACGTTTTGACAAAAGTAATGCCTCTGTTTATGGCAATTAGTTCACGCTTACCAGGTGGTTATGACAATGTTGATATTTTTAATTGATATTATTGAATTAAGTTGCGAGTACTTTTAAACTCGTTCTGATTTATTGTATCTCTTTGTATTTAATGTGTACGTATATACAGCAATGTTCCAGTCGCCTGGAAACAGGCGTGAGAACAAAGGCTGGAATATTTTTTTTTTTTCGCACACACAAAGGCTGGAACTATTGAAAATATTTTATTTATTTTTTGATATTTGCACTGTTAATTATTTATAACTTATTGACTTTGAATTTATTCACTTTTTTTTTTTTTCAACTCTACTTGGCTTTTTATTTCCGCCAAGAGGTAGATGGGTGGAGGGGTGACTGAATTGCGCTGCTGTCGTCGTTCCGTATTGAAGCCGAGTGGTGTGGTCCGGGCACGTCCGCCGCTCACGAATGCTGGTGAAGGAGTTTTTCGGGCACTCGCCCCATCGAACACTGTGTGTACGATGATCGATGGAGCGAGTGCCGAACACTCAACACATCCCAGAGAGCGGCGATTCGTGTCCGGCACACCCGAACTTTGGAACGAGAGAGCGGTTGCGCATCACCCTCCCCCATGCTTATTTATTGGTATTAATACAAATTTACAAAAGCCGAGACAACAATAAATAGATTCTTATAAAACTACATAGTAGGGAAAACTAAGAATACTATTCACGACTTATGTTTGTATATGTGTGTATCGTGCGGTTTCGACTGCTACAGAAATATGTGTGGTAACGTCATGATCCGCATTATTGACTAATTAGTTCGTATTTGATAAGAGAGTAATGTTAATAGCTTAAACTCGAAAAAAGTATTCATTTGACAAGTGGATAACTATGCTTGTTCAAATGCTATTGATTAACTTATAAACTATTAATTAGCAATTTATAGAGTATTTATAGCGAGTATTGGCTGATTATTCCTTATACCTAAATTGATCGAATTTGCTATACGAAAACACACATGACTTTTTCTAAAGGATTTGTGCCTACTCTCTCATATGTCTAGTACTACACACAAACCCAATTCGAAATAAGGCGCTCGAAGCTAAAAAAGAACTAAGCTAACCAAATACCCTATACCCTAAGTGATGCCCCGGAAAATAGTAATAAGTTATAAGTAAAATTAAATATATAAATGTGTACAATAAAAAGCTGCAATCCTCCGTTGATGGGTGTTGCTCCCACGACGATGTTGAGGACGCCAAAAAATACAACTACATATATTTAATGTGTTGAATGTTGTTGCCAGTTGCTAGCTGGTGTTGATATTTGATTGCTGTTGCTGCTGCGTGCTGCTGAATGTTGCTGCTACTGCTGCTGCTGGCAATCAGGTGTGTGTCGTCTATTTTGCAAACTGAAGATGCGTTTCGACGTGTTGATAATGTTGTCTGCTGCCGATGGATGCTGCTGCTGCTGCTAAATGTTGCTGCTGCTGCTGCTGGAGGCAGACAGGAAAGTTGTTGTTGTTGTTGCCGTTGCTGTGCTGCTGCGTGCTGCTGAATGATGCTGCGACTGCGGCTGCTGCCAGTGGCGGTAAAACGATGTATTGTTGTTATTGCATTTAAAAATGCATTTATACATGATGAAAAACGTGTTGTTGCTGCCTGAAGATCCTGTTGCTGCTGTTGACTCCTTTTGCTGCTGCTGACTGTAGCTGAATGACGCTTACTAATGCTGCGGCAAACAAGAGCTGCTGCTGCTGGATGAGGCAGTCAAAGACGAATTGGTGTTGCGTTCAATGATGAACGTGATGATGACAATGTTGTTGCTGCCGTGAATGCGGCTGCTGCTGCTGCTAACTGTTGCTGCTGCTGACTGTCGCTGAATTATGCTGACTGGTGCTGCTGCTAACTGTTGCTGCTGCTGCCGGATGAGGCAGACAGGGACGAAATTGGTGTGACGTTCTAAATGCTTATGAACGTGTTGACTGGTTGTTACTGCCGTGAATGCGGCTGCTGCTGACTATTGTTGCTGCTGCTGACTGTAGCTGAATACCGCATACTAATGCTGCTGCGACAAAGACTGCTGCTGCTGCTGGAGGCAGTTAAGGACGATCCGATGTTGTTGTAGTTGCATTAAAAAATGCATTTTAAACGTGTTGACTGGTTGTTGCTGCCTTGAATGCGGCTGCTGCTGCTAAATGTTGCTGCTGCTGACTGTCGCTGAATTATGCTGACTAATGCTGCTGCTAACTGTTGCTGCTGCTGCTGCTGGAGGCAGTCGTTGACGACGTTTCGTTGTTTTATCTGCATTTAAAAATGCAATTTGACGGTGATGAAAATTGATGCTGCTGCCAGAATATCCTGCTGCTGCTGCGTTGACTGCTGCTGCTGAACGTTGCTGCTGCGATGCTGCTGCTGCTGGATGGGGCAGTCAGGGATGTATAGTTGTTGCTGCCGTTGCTTTAATTGTTGCAGACTGTTGCTGCTGGTGGCAAACGGCGTATTGATGCTGTGCATTTAAAAATGCATTTTATTGTGGTTGCTGCTGAATGCGGCTGCTGGCAAACAACAAAGTAAATGTTGATTGCATTCAAAAATGCATTTTAATGTTATGATGATTTTTGTTGCTGCCGTTTAGTAATGCGGCTGCTGCTGCGACGAAGGCTGCTAATGCTGCTGCTGGAGGCAATCACGGACGTGGTTTCGTTTTAGTTGATTGCATTTAAAAATGCACAAAAAACGTGTTGATTGATGATGTTGCTGCACTAAAAAGTGCATTTAATGACGATCAAGATTTTGTGTGCACTAAAAAGTGCATATTTGATGAACATTCAGAGAAAACAACACACACACACAATAAAACACAAGATTTTGTTTTTTTATTTGACCAAAAACGCAAAAATTATGTTAGATAATTAAATCAAGATAAAAAATAATAAAGATAAATAAAGAGAAATAATAATGTTATTGAGGTGGTGATTTGAATTTATTGACAAAATGTATCGCTCTATAAAGGAGAGCATTCCGAATTGTACAAATCTGTACGTTTTGACAAAGTGTAAGAAGTTAACAAACTATGGCGGCGAATTCGACGCAGTAGAATCGTTACTGAGTCGAAGCATACCACCCATAGTCTGCTTCATTTGCTCAAATTGTGCGAGCATTTTTGATAGTTGTTGCTGCTGCATCACATACTGATTTACGAGCATTGCATGAGTATTGTTGTTGCTATTGATGTTGCTGCTGTTGTTGTTGCCGCTGTCAGTGCCAACAATACTGTCCACAGTTGGGTCAACCACATGATCAATGGCCATGGGTTGTGGACACGGCAACTGTGAATGAGTTGGCAATGGCAACGTCAACACAGGAGCATCATCAACGCTTACTGACTGGGGCTGAGTCTGTTGTTTTTTATTACCAACAAACTTATTGAAATTGCCCTGGAATGTCTGCTCGAGACGACATTGTTGCATTTCAACAATTTGATCACGCGTTGGCGTGCCATCAAACTGCTGGTGCAAACGCCCTTGGCGCTCTAACTCAAGCTTTTCCACATGGGCGAAACGTTCGCGTGGATTCATACGGACGGAACGTTTAGTGGACGACAATTTAGTCGGTTTTGACGGAGTGGCTGCTGTAGCAGAAACAACAGAAAGGGGTGCAGCTTGAACAAATGACTGCTGCTGTTGCCGATGCTGTTGCTTTTGCTGTTGCTTTTGTTGCCGTTGTTGTTGACCATTGTTGGTCGTATTGACTGTTTGTTGCTGCTTTTGCTGCTGCTGGGGTCGATCACGACGTTGATCTGAACGCGTTTGACGACGCAATTGATTATTAGACAATTGTTCAGCCGGCAGCAATGGCTGTTGTTGTTGACGCTGTTTTTGCCTCTGAGGCAGTTTTGACTGATGTTGTTGAGACTGTTGTGGCTGCGGTTGCAGCTTTGGTTGCTGCTGCTGCCGTTGCAGTCGTTTTGGTTGCTGTTTGGGCTGATTTGTCCTAGCTGGTGTTGTCTTATTCGGTTGCTGTTGTTGCCGCTGCGACTGAGGCGGTCCAGCAGACCGAAATTGTTGAGACCGTGTATTGCGAAAGATTCGCGTATTGATAGCGCCCCGTCTTTGGGAGCGATTTGGACGTAATGCCAATTTCAAAAGACTCGCATAGTGCGGACATCCTTGAAAGTTGGCGGTGTGATCTTGCTGGCAATTGGCACATTTGGCCGGTTCTGTTGGGGGTTTCAAGCAGGCTGTAGTTAAATGTCCAGATCCACATTTAACACACCGTGGCGCATGACGGCAATAGCGGGCGGTGTGATTGAATTCCTGACAGCGATGGCACTGTGGCAGATTTGGTGGAAGGCGACGCTTTGGCCACTCAACACTCACAACAAACCTACACAGTGTCTTTAACTTGAAAATAGATCTATTGTCCATTGAACGAGTAGCAGTTGCTGCCGCTGCTGTTGTTGCTGCTACACCTGGTATCCTACTATTAGATTGACTGACATTAGTGGTATTAGTATTTGGACCCAGATCAATAAAGAACAAATTTGGTGAGAAAGTACGACCAGTGCCGTTACGGTCACGAAACTTGGGAACGTATACAGATCGAACTGTATAGCCCAGTTCGGTTAATTCGTCACGTACACGCTGTGTACTAGTGCTGGCATGTATGCCACGCACAACAACGCGTAGTGAACGTTCCGAACGTAACTGATACGTATTGAAAGTCAGGGTATTGTCCAATTCGAGGACGTGAATGATTTGGCGATATGTGGCCATGTTTTTGGGCAATAAACGAACTATATCGTTACCACTACCCAATTTGATGCTGTAATCAGTGATGGGAGGCACTAAGTCGGACAGTTTAGACACTAATGCATCCACATTGGACACGGCTGGAGGAGCTTTAGCTGATGCTGCTGTTGCTCGCGCAGCTACTGCTGCTGCCGCCACTGATGTGCTTGGACCAAGGTATAAAGCAGACGTCTGAACCCTTGATCTTACTGATTGCTGTGTAGGTGCGTTAAAACGTACACAAATCTGAGGTGGTTTTGACGCAGTGACTGGCCTAGAGGAGGTTGTAGCTGTTGTAGCTGTTGCTGTTTTTGTACCAGCTGTGGCGTATGATTTAGGCGCCGGAGGTGGTACAGAATCAGGATTCCTCATATAGTAATCTCGAATAAATTCTGGATCGAGAGTATTGATACAGCGGCCAACATAATTATTGTCGGCGGTGGCACTACTTGTGCTTTTCTTGCTGGTATTGCCATTATTTAAGGCAGTTGTGACGGCTTCGGCTAGACCAGATGTGGCCGAAGGCTGTTTTGGATCAGAAACAGTATCTGATTCAAAATCCGACTCACTCAACAGACTGAATGGTCGATTGTCATTCTTTTTAGTATTAGCAGCATTACCCTTATTGGATGGCAATTTGCGTTTGGCATCCAACGCTGACGAACGCAATTTGGCCGAATTGAAACGTACTGATTTTTTTTTTTTGATCTTTGCGAGACAAAGGTGAATCGCATAATGAGCTCGCACTTGCCCGAAGACTCAAACCGAGCCTGAAACCAGCAGGCTGGGAGAGTTTAGGGGGCAAGTACGAGCGATATATTTATTCGATATTATATCTTAACATCTTTTATAAATTCAATGGTGCCATTTTAACAATAAAGGTTGGCAGATATTTGCGATATTAAGCTTAGCCTAATATTATTGATAATTGTGTAGTGTCTTAATATTAACATTGTTGGCTTATTTAGATTTTCATTTTATTTACAGGATTAGGTATTTGTTTTGAGTGGCTGATGCATTTGTAGTGCTCAATTTTATATTTTGTTTGTCTACTTTTATTTATAGTTTAATAAATTTGTTATTTTGTTTGGTAAGTATTTAATTATTTGTATATTTATTTTATTTTCAGGTATTTATTATTTGTATTTTCCTTTTTATTATTTATTTCAGGTTTCTTTTTTATTTATTCCAGGTTGGAGGTGAGTATTTGTTTTCGTTTTGCATGTTTGTGTTGCTTGTTTGTTTTGTTTGTTTAATTGTTTGCATTTTATTTTGTATAGCATACTTTTAGTTACTACGTTGTTGGCTACTGGCTGTTGGTTTTGGTTCTATATGTTGAAAATTTTGTGTGGCATACTTTTAGGCACGGATTTTAATTAAGTGAGCTTAGAACAGCTGCGCTTTGCGCATGATTGCAGATGTGCATTGCGAAAGCTCTAAAGCTCAAAAGCTTACGCAGCTATTATGCACAGCTGTTTGCATGCTGCGTGGTTGTTAAATTGCATGTTATTGTGTTGAAATAATTAAATATGTGTTATTAATTGTTTTTTAAATTATTTTCTTTTGCAGGTGACTGGTCCATGAGGAAGAGCCAACGCTGGAGGGTGCATAGAGCATCAGGTAAGTATGGATGATTGTTTTAAACTTGCTTTTTGTGTGCTAATTAGTTTGTTTACTTTCAGGTGGCAGCAGCAGATTAGGAAATTCAGCGCATGCTCGCAATCGGCCAGGAATACACCTGGAGAGCCGCCGTTGGTGCAATTTCGTTGCTGTTGTTGCCGAGGAAGCGTATATGCCTTAAGTTGCTGAGTTTAAAGGCCAGATGATACAAATTACTGGACCCGTGAAATATGTGCATGTGAGTTTTTTCTGTGTGTTTTGTGAACTGTTTGGCTATTATTTTCTCTTGTTACAAGGCTTGGTGCATTTGGTTTAGTAGGAGTTGGACCACCTTTTAAGGTTTTATATGATGGCAACTCTTTTCAACCTGAGCCTTATATATAGAGAAATATATAACACGACAGACACAGATTTATTTAATGGTTCGTTACTTTTGTTATTCACTTTGTCTAAATGTACGCGTGCTAAACCCAAGTGGCTAGTTTGGGTATTTGTACATAAAGATTAGCATTTTTGTGAATAAGTAACTGATTTTATGATTGCGACACCAGAAATTATTAGTTTCCATAAGTCTGCAGTTATGATAAGAGTGGGTTTGTGAAATGAGATTGGATAAGCATGTGCCTAAGTATGCGAAACTACTCTAATGCTATAAAAGAGTGTATGTTTGCATGTTTTCTGACTATAGCATATGAGCCCGTTCTCAATTCAATACGGGCAACATAGCTATCCCACTTGGTTAGAGCAGGGCAGATGAATAGGGTTACTACATGTGTAAGCCCTAGTATTGGTTAGCCACCACTTGTACCTTTCAAGCGGTATTTGAATAATGGTGTTTATAAGCACCGGTATGAATTTGGTTGCATATAAATATGCTGTTAGTGTTAGTATAGTTTAGATTTGAAAAACAAGAGAGCTAGCATACAGAGGAGTGTCAGTCATACTTTCATGTTTCAGCTTCCTACAGACGCGGTTTTTGGCTGACAACATTAGCATCTTACATAAAGAAGCCTAACACCCACTCTCGTATACCCACTTCTCTGTCATAAAGTTGAAAAAATTGTAATTTAGAAGGATAGAGAGGTGTTGGTTGAGAGGCGAGTAGGACAGCAGACACCAGTCATGCATTACACGCTTAACCATAGTATTAGAAGGATAGATTTAGAATAGGTTTAGATTTGTAAAAAAGATGTTGGTTGAGAAAGCAAGTAATTAAGCAGACACCAGTCATGCATTACACACTTTCTCAACCATAGTACTAGATAGGGTAGATTAAAAATAGGTTTAGATTTGTAGTAAATCGGTAGATATAAGGCAAAAAATAGAGTAGAGTTCATGCATTTATGAGTATTTTGAAATAAATAGATTAAGATCGATAGATATATATAGATGTAAGAGAGGTAAGTATAGCTTGTAAAAAATAGTACAATTGTTTAAATTAGAGATGTAAAATAGGTGTGAAATGCTAAAAGGCGATATCCATTAGCTTCTGTATATGAAACAAACTGAATTATATACTAACTAGGGAGAACCTGATAGTATTTCACGAAATATAAAGATGTTGCAATTGCTAGGCGATATCCACAAGTTTCATGCGCATGAAACAAACTGAATTATGCACCCACTTGGGAGAACCCAGCAACGGATAGATAGATAAAAGAGCAATATATTGAATAGTTTTAATTTTAATTTTAGGAGAACGAAAAGAATTTACATGAAATTTAAAGTTTAAAGAGAAGGAAAGATGTTAGGAAGGAGTGAGAAATAGGTAGAGAGAGATTTAAGATACCCGAGAAGTGTCCTTGTGGTGTGCATGCATCCTTCAGGGTCATTGTTAAGCTGCTGCCTGTCCAGTGATGGTTTGGTCCAGAGTCGTCATATTCCATATCTTGGAGAGAAGAGGCAGGCGGTGGCACTGAGAACAATTTAAAGTTAGTATTAGTAAAGGGTTAATAAGTATAGCTAGGAGGGAAGATGAAAAAAAGGTTATATATATTATTTAGCTTATTTCGCTTTGAGATCTGTAAAGAAAAATAGTTATTTTAGCAGATTCCGCTCGCTGTTGCTGTTGTTGTCCTCGTTAAGTAGTGACAGGCGGTGACTTTTAGCCTGCCCGATATCCTACCTGCCTGCCTGGATAACACTTGAAATTTTTCCAGTCATCCATCACCCCTTTTCATTGGGAAGTTGCACGTTTGGGTTGATTCTGTAATAGACTTGCAAGTAGTTTTGTTATGAGTATAAGGTAAGATTGCATGAAAATATGTTGTTTGTGTTAGAATTAGTATTAGTTTTATATAGATTTTAAGTTGTAGACTTAACATTTTTAGAGTGATTAGCAGAGATAAGGATAATATAGAGTTTAAGTGTGAATTTAAGTATTGAGTAGTTTATAGTTTTGTAAAAGTTTTAGATTATTTAGATAGTAAGTAAAAATTAGAAGTAGTGTGGTTTTAGGCACGGACATGCAGATAGGAGAGAAGACATTATGATAATAAGAGATTAAGTAGATAGAGAGTTTAGGCGTAAGGAAGGATGTAGTATAGTTTTATATGTAAGAGTATAGAGTATAGTATTATAAGTTTAGAGAGATTGATAAAAAGGAGAGTTTAAAGAAGGTAAGTCTTTTTAAAGAAGTAGGAATATTTTAAAAATTTTACGTTACTTTGATAGATACAGTTTTTGAGTAAAAAGAGTAGAATAGTGCATGCATTTTTGAGTATAATGAGAAAACTAAGTAGATAGATTAAAGTAGATAATATAGATGAAGTACAGGCTAGTGTAGATTGTGAGAATTAGTATAGAATAGCATAATGTTGAGATTTTAAGTAGATAGAACAAAGTAGGTGATATGTAATATAGTTTTAAACGAGGCTAGTAAGAAGAAAAGGTAGTAAAGGTAGTGTAGTGGTGAAAATCAAAGTGAAATTCAAAGTAGATAGAATTTTTTGAGTATTGGAAAAGGAGAGAGAGCTAGCATACAGAGAAAATGACAGTCATACATTCATATTTCAACTTCCTACAGACGCGGGCGTAGGCTGACAACAGGAGCATCTTATATGAAGAAGACTAGCATCTACTCAAGTATGCCAACTATAGAGGCTAGTGATAATAGAATACAAAAATAGTGTAGAGGTGAAATTCAAAGTGGATAGCATTTGTTGGGTAATGGAGAAAGAGAGAGAGCTAGCATACAGAAAAAGTATCAGTCATACATTCATGTTTCGGCTTCCTACAGACGCGGTTTTTGGCTGACAACAGGAGCATTCAACATGAAGAAGACCAATATTTACTCAAGTATGCCCACTATAGAAGCTAGTGAATCTAATAAGAAGTAGTATAGTGGTGAAATTTTAAGTAAACAGATAGCATTTGATGAGTGTTTGATAAGGATAGGAGACAAGAGAGCTGGCGTACAGAAAGATGTCAGTCATACTATTATGTTTATGTTTCCTACAGACGCGTGCTTAGGCTGACAACAGGAACATCTTACATAAATAAGCCTAACACCTACTCAAGTACGCTCACTCCCCTGCAGATAAGTGTAAGAGTTGAGTTGAGTTTATCGAGTGATTAAGAAAGATAGTGAGATGTTGGATGAGATAGTAAGTAACTAAGCAGACACCAGTCGTGCATTACATACTTTCTCAAGTAAGAATAGATTGAGTAGAGGAGAGACAGAACAGATTTTAGACAGATTTTAGTTGGCGGATAGTTAAGGTTACTAAGTAGAATAAGCTGATAAGAAATAATAAAAATAAAGATAGTATAACAAATAACCAATCAAAAGAAGAGTTTAAAGAAGATAAGTGTTTTCAAAAAAGTTAGAGTATTCAAGAATTTTACGTTAATTTGAAATATACAAAGTTTATGAATACTTTAAGATAGAGTAGTGCATGCAATACTTTGAGATAGAGTAGTGCATGCATTACTGAATATAGTGAAGATCTAAGTAGGTGGATCGAAATAGTTAATATAGATGTAAAAGTGGCTTAGTGAGGCTAGTAAACAGTAGTAAAAAAAATGAAGTTCTAAATAGATAGGTAAAAATAGGTGGTATAGTAGTGACAGATGCCAGTGAGACTAGTAGAAAAATAGAAAATAGTGTAGCTTACATAAGGTAAGATAAGGTAAAAAATTTTTAGTTTAGCAAGAAGTGAGTTTTGAGAATATAGTGCAGGTAAGTTTATAAGTTATGAAAGTAAGATTGATTTTAACTATTAGAGTATGAGTAGGTAATGAGTTTAAAGAAGGCAATTTGAGTGAAACGATAGTGGGTAAAAATATGGAAGATTTTTAGAAAGAGTTGTTTTCGTTAAAGAGGATAGAACAGTTAAGTTTGTAGGTTAGGAAAGTAAGATTGATTTTACATATTACAGTAGGAGATAAGTAAGTTTACAGTAGTTTGAATATTGAGGTATTAGAAGATATGTAAGATTTTTTGAAAGTGGTGTTTACTTTTAGAGCAGAAAAGGTAAGTTTATAGGTTAAGAAAGTAAGCATGAGTTTAAATGTTAAAATAAGAGTTTATAGTAGTTAAGGTTTTATAATACAGTTGCAAAGGATAAGTAGTTAATTAAGAGAGGCGAGTTGAGAAGTAATTGATAACATTGAAGTTTGAAGTTTGAGTTTAATAGGACCAGGTAGTTAAATAGACTTTGAATTTTTGAATTTAAGATAGCTAATACTTTAAAAGATTGTATTTAATAGATTTAAAAAGCAAATTTAATAGGTTTAAGTTGAGAGTTAATCGTGGAAAGAGATTATAGAGTTATTATACAGAGGAAGGCATGCAAGTTGAAGTTATAAAGGAAAAGTTTAGAGTAGTGAAGAGAATAGATTTTGGAAAAGTTTAGAAAAGTAATTAATTAAGATCTTATATGTATAACAATATTTCTAATTATTTATCCTAAGGTGCTGCTGTTTGTTGCTGCTGCGATGACGATGATGTGATGATGTTGCCTTGATGTTGGTGTATTTCATCCATCGTTGGCAGCGTGCACCTGGAACCTCCTATGGTCCACGCGCACACCGCTTTAGCTGCTGTGAATCCCTCGTAGGCAGAGTGCACCTGGAACCTCCAAAGTGGTCCACGCGCACACCGCTTTTGTTGCTACTGCTGTTGATTCGTCGGCGGTTTGAGGAGCTGAAATATACATATAAAAATAGAATAAGTTATACAATTTCATAAATGGTTTGATAAAAATTTCATTGAAAAACTTGGTTTATCGATACGCTGCAGGTGTCCTGGTCGGAGGAATTCCTGAAAGTGCTGACAAGCGCATGGATTCCAGTCTGAATAGAGCTGTCCAGGTCGTAGATTGCCATGATGGAGTTGGTCGATATTTAATCCCACTTCCAGACTTGTTTTAGGTTTCTTCATGGTATGGGAAGCTAGTTGTGTTGTGTTTCACTGCTGGGGTACTCCTTTAGGCTCGTCACTGAGTTAAAGCCTGTCAGGTGATGATTTGGTCCAGTGTCGTCGTTCTCCATGTCTTGGAGAGTCGTGGCGGGGGGGGGAATTAAAAAAAAAAAAAAAAAAAAAAAAATAAAAATAAAAAAAAAAAAAAAAAAAAAAAAAAAAAAAAAAAATAATATTTTATTAAATAAAAAAAATTTTTTTTTTTTAAAAAAAAAAAAAAAAAAAAAAAGAACACTTGCCCGCCAGCAAAGCGACTGACGGTAAGGATTTATTTAGTTTATCTTATTATCTAACATGACAATTTACATAAACTTAAATTACAACAAAAGTATTTTTAAAAAGAGCGGGCACTTAACATTTTCAACAGTGTAAACTAACATACATTTAACATTGAACAAGTCTGGCAGCTCTGGTTAGCTTTTTGAGCGAGTTGGCATATCTAACATTGTAAATTTAATAAAATAAGGTAAGTATTGTGTGTAATTATTAAAATTTATATTATTAATTCTATTTATTCTATTGCAGGTATTTATTCTATTGAAGCGCTGGAAAACATGAAAAGGGGCATCAATGGCAACGTCATATGCACGTCGCACATCTCATCCCGTGCCATATTGGTGTAGTTTGTTTTTGTGTGGGCATTGCACTTTTGCCATATGCAATGCCACGCGGAGTTGCAGCCAGTTGCGTTGGTGCACGGATGCACGCTGGATGACTCTGGACCTGGATTCGAACATTGAGGGACGATTGTGGACAGATGCAGCATACAGAAAGTCCACGCCTGGACGGGATTCGATGAGCGGTGTGTGAATTGCAAGCACTTTTAAATTTGCAATTTTTGCTTGCTGGTCTGGCCGCCAAGTTTGACGACGCTTGCAATTCATGCCGCTCAGGTGGACGGATGCCATGATGTTGCCACTGGAGACGCATTACAGATGATGAAGGGATTAACGCCCGGTGCCGCATGTATCGTTGCGTGCGCCTCAGGTAAGTTTTTGCATTATTAATATTGCTCTGTGAAATATAAAACTTTGGAAATTTTATTAACATATTTGTTCTCACCAGGTATGCCATCATTGACCAGCATAACAGCATTGGACTTGCTACAACCAGGTTGCGGCATCCCAGTAAGCGTCGACCATGTGCACTAAAGTGCCCAGAAGGAGCAGCAGCTTCGTTGACATTGCCATTGTCAACAAGTCCAGCGTCATCATTATCGCCGCCATTGTCGTCATCTATTGCGCGTTCAAGGCACTGTCGGACCAGCTCCAGACCACGATCCAGCAGAATCTCTTGATGCTGAGATTGTTGTAGCGACGTCTGTTGAGCCTCGGACGGAATTTCGGCTTTCTTGTATCCTCTCTCTTTGTGTAACGCAATCGATGTTTGTGTTTGCGTCTGTTCTGTAGGCGACAGTTGCAGCTCAGGATCACCTTCGTAATCGGGCAGTATGATACGTTGAATGGCTGGCGGCTGGCCAAAGATGAGTGCCACAACTCTTTCTCTGGCAATTTCACCTCTATTGTATCGCCTTCTCAGGCAATTTATAATGGCTTCATTATACCTCTGAGGCGTCGGATTTTCACTCTTTCTCTGTTTTATTATTTTCATTTGTCGCTCATTATACTCTACTAATTTCTTTTTTCTTTCTATTTCCAGGTCTTCTTTTTCTAATCGCAGGAGTGTTGGAATCTGTTGCTTTGTTGTTGTTGCTGATGCTGATGATTTTGCGGTTGCAGTGGACGGATATACTGGGTAAGTTGTTTTAAATATCTCGCCCTTTTGATGCGCTGCGGCTCAAACGGATGCAGTACAAGCTGACGAGCCTCTGGATTGATGTGGCATGCCAGAGAACTAGCAAAGCGCTCACTAGCCCTCTGGAACACCTCGTCAACAGTGTCAATATTGTGAGCGGCTCTAAGTGTATCGTTTCGTGTGTATCTTGTCGCTTTGAGTGTTTTTCTAATTATTTTATTTTGCAGACCTTGGATATGGAGCAGCTGTGAATCGGATGTGAGTGCACCCCAGACAGGCAGGCCGTATTGCCAAATGGGCATTACTAGCTGCTTAATTATGACCACTTTGCAGCCATTTTCAAGTCGGCTATTTGGACCAATGAGCCATTCGAGTTTTGCTGCTCGTGCCTTCAACTTTACACATAGCAGCGTTATGTGTGAATTAAGGGTGAGTTTTTGATCCAGCTTGATGCCAAGGTATGTGTGTGATTTTAAAAGTGCTATGGTCTGTCCGTTTACGCTTGGTGATTGGATTATGTCCGTCTCTCTTATTTGCCTTAGTGTAAATACAACGTGGCCTGTTTTGTTCGCATTAATATTTATGCACCACTTTTTGGCCCAATTTGAAAAGTGATTAAGATAATTTTGATTATGGCTAACAGCAGTGTTTATCATCGCCGATGCGCTCATAACAACTGTGTCGTCAGCATAGGATGAGAGAAGCATTGTTTTTTGTGTTGTTGAGCATTGTGCGGGATTATCAGTGATAAGATGTGGCAGTGGCATGTCCGATGCAAAGATAGTGTATAAAACAGGCCCAAGTACACTACCTTGCGGAACGCCAGCAAGAATCTTTCCAGTTCTCGACTGGTTGCCATTGCTACATTTAACGCAGAACGTGCGCTCATTAAGGTAACTCTCAAGAATACGATACAAATTTAGTGGCAGCAGTTTAATAAGCTTGTATAAGAGTCCGTCATGCCATACGCGATCGAATGCCTCCGATATATCCAAGAAAATTGCCGAGCAGTATTGCTTATTTTCATAGGCTTTCAATATGAATTGAGTGACACGGGCAAGTTGCTGTTCGGTGCCATGCTCTCGCCTAAATCCAAATTGATAGTTTGGGATAGCTTTTGCAAAATCATCGAAATCAAAGAGCCTTGCCATCAGCATTTTTTCAAAGATTTTTGAGAAGCCTGGAAGCAGACTTATTGGCCGGTATGAACACATGTCAGCTGTGTTCTTGCCCGGCTTAAGAATCATTTTAATGCTGGCATGTTTCCACTGTTTAGGAAAGTGACCTAGTCTTAGTATTGAATTGAAAATAAGAATAAGATATAATAATGCTTTTTTTGGCAATTTTTTAATAATTTTATTTTCGATCTTATCTTCCCCAGGTGACTTGACCAGCTCCAGAGCATCGATTGTCTTCTCCAGCTCGGGTAGAGTTATTGGCCGAAAAGATGAGGGGTCTTCACGCTGCTGCTTTTGTTGCTTAAGAAGTTCGCGCTTAACGACGATTTCTGCTCTCTCTTCGCTTGTGTTGGCCAGCTTTGGAGCGAACCTCTCTTCCAGGTGAGTTACAAATGCCTCCGCTTTTTCCATAGGTGTCCTTGTCCACGTTGACTCTGTCGTGCTTCCATGAGGGATGAGATTTGGAGAAGAAACTGGAATTCTCAGTGGCCAATCCGGCTGAGGCTGCCTTTTAATTTTTGAGGTGAGTTTCCATAATTTTTGCATTTGATATCGATCGTGTCTATCAATGCCTTCAAACAGTTTATTAATGCGTTTTTTTTTCAGCTTGGACAGCGCTTTTTGGAGACGATTTTGGATTGCCCTGTATTGACGCCTTGCCTCTGCCGTTCGTGTCGCCAGCATAAACTCTCTGCTCTGTTTCTTTTGTGTAAGCAGTGTTTTTGTCGCCTCGTCCAGCTGGAGATGGAGCCGTTGGTTGCTGGTATATCTTTTACCTGTTCCCTGATGCATTTGCCCGTTCGATGTAGCAGCGGCTGCAGCTTCATAAATGTTCCGCAAGAAAATATCAACAGCAACATCGATATCTTCAGCGGATCGTATCTCTGTATTGAGATGAATCAACCGATTTAGAGACTGCTGAAAGTGGCCAGTGTTTACATTTTCAGGCATAAGGCGTTTACTGGCAACGTGCGTATCTATCTCGCGCAAACTGTTACCGATCATTAGCTCAACTGTAAGCGGCAGATGATCGGAGTCCAGATCCGTGGATGAATTGATATTGAGGGAAGTATCTTTAAATCCTTTATATATACAAAAATCTATTGCTGACGGTCTTTTCCTTTTATCGTAGGGGAAGTGTGTGGCGCTACCAGTGGCCAGAACATTGCACCCATTGCTGGCATGCACGGCCTCCATCAACGCTCTGCCTCTCATGCAATTGCGGATGTTGCCCCACCACGAATGTTTCGCATTCCAGTCGCCGCACAGCAGAAAACTTGATGAGCCTTCATCGCCGCAGATCTTACTAAAATGGTCTACAAGTCCAGTGAAGTGGGCAGCCGACCACTTAAACACTGGCGGGCAATACATCGGCGCAATAATTAATCCATTTTTATTTGTATTTTCAGGAAAGACGATGACAGGTGCGCTTTGGAGAAACGGTTTGGAAATTGTCTGGAGAGCTGAGTGACGGATATCATCCCGGACCAATATGGCTACCCCACCGCTTCGAAGGCTCAACGGATTGTGTGCAGTGTAAGTTTGATAACCGTCAACAGAGATTGCTCTAGTACGCGTTTCTATAATCATCATAACTTTAATTTCTTCTCTTTTCAGATGCTCCTCAACTTCATCCATCTTGTTAGCCACACCACAAGCGTTCCAAAAGGCAATTTTAAAAGAGTTGCCGTTTTGGCTCACGCTGTGGATGGCTAGATTAAGGGCAGGATTGGCATTTGATCGGACATGTCTCTTTGGGGCTTGCTTAAACATAGTAAGCATCAGTGGCGGAAGACGGCATCATCTCAATGGATTCTGGTGACGTACTCATTGTTTTTGTTGATTTATTTGTATTCATGTTTATTAATTTAATTATGGCAGTGAATAAATGGTCGATCTTGGCCTCGAGCCTTGAAAAAAAGTGTACATTTTTATCATCATGGGCATGGGCATTTGTTTGGACATGGGCATGAGCATGGTCAAGGACATGGGCATGGGCATGAGCATGAGCCTGGACATGGGCATTGGCTGGACGTTTTATTGGCAGTTGTTCTTGCTGCTGTTGTTGCTGCTGTTCTTCTCTCAATTTTTGCTGAAATTTAACCAAGTGCTTTTCAGCGGGATTGCCGTGTGCAACATGCTTATACACAGGAGTTTTTGGAGTTGCTGTTGTTCCTGCTGCTACTGTTTTGACTTTTTGTGCATTGTTTGTTAGCTGCTGCTTCTGATGCTGTTGTTGTTGTTGTGGCCGTTTCTTTTGGGAATGAGTAGACTTCTCGATTTCTTTGCCACGGCTTGACGGCTGCTCTTGTTGATGCTGTTGATTGCGATGTTGCTGTTGTTGTTGCGTAACGTGTCCATTACGTACAATCTGACTGTAAGATGGCCTAGCGTTGTTGTTATTTGCTTTTAACTGATGTTGCTGTTGCTTTTGTTGATGTTGGTAATGTTGTGTGTGGTTGGGTGGTGGTTGATTTTCGTTGCGCTGTTGTTGTTGAGGTTGATGTTGATTCTGATGGCGCTTCTGGTGCTGCTGTTGCCTTTTCAGCTCACCAAATTGCCTGTTTGATCGTAGCAAGCTACGAGCCTTCTTAAATGCCTCACACCCTTTATAACAGCTTACATGATTGCCGTTGCAGTTGCAGCATTTTGCGTCTTCATTCCTTGGCTTTTGGCATGTTGTTGATGCGTGTTGTCCTGCACATTTCATGCACATAAATGGCCGTCTGCAATAATTTTTGGTGTGTCCAAATGCCTGACAACGATGGCATTGGACCGGATCACGTGGCTTTGCTTGACGCTCAATCTGAATGGCTTGATTGCCAAGATGTGTGATTTTTAATAAACCTTCATGTCCACCGTCCAACATAGGTTCCAGCTCAACTTCGAAAAGGTTAAGTGGCTTTCCATTGAATCTGTGCTTCATTAGCCGTATATATCTAGTGGTGTATCCAAGAGCCTTTATCTGGTCTGAAATCCAATTGGTAGGAGTAGTGTGATGAAGGTGTCGAACTATAACACGGTATCCCTTTGCGTTACGTGCCTGATGCGTATGAAGTTGGATGTTATCTTCTTCTAGGGCATTTAAAATCGCATTGTGGGTTCCCATGTCCACACATTGGACCCTCAGCCCGTTGTGGGCAGTAGTCTTGGTTTGGAATTTACCTACTTTTGGGTCACTAGTGAGTTTGTTTATTATGGGCATAATTTTTGGTACTATTGGCAGAAAGAGAGTAGGAACTTTGGTGCTTGAAATTGTAGCTTTATTTAAAACATTTTGTATTTGTTGATTTGGATGTTTTTGTTGCTGCTGCTGTTGTTGTTGTTGCTGCTGCTGTTTTTTCCATTCGTCATCTTGTTGCTGCTCCAGATTTGATTGTTGTTGTTGCTGTTGGTTCCCTTGTTGCTTTGGCTGTTGCTGTTGTTGTTGATGATTGTTATTGCTTTGTAAATGTATTTCAGACTGCTGCTTTCGTTGTTGATCCATCCCT
Organism: Scaptomyza pallida; assembly: GCA_018152965.1. Taxonomy (NCBI): domain Eukaryota; kingdom Metazoa; phylum Arthropoda; class Insecta; order Diptera; family Drosophilidae; genus Scaptomyza; species Scaptomyza pallida. The sequence continues at coordinate 5,343,101 of JAECXP010000130.1, forward strand.
GGTTTAGCAACATTTTGCTCTGAAATAGTTTTGGCAACATTCTGCTTTGGGATCGCGGTAGCAACATCTCGCTCTTCAGTATGTTCGGCAACATTTTTGTTGGGTAGAGTTTTAGAAACATGTTGCCTTGCATTAATAGCATTAACATGCTGCTGTAAATGTTGGGATTGACACTGTTGCGATTGTTGCTCCTGTTCTAGCTTCATACGGCGTGCCTCCTGGTGCACCCTATTGGCAAATCCACTCTTAAAGATTGGAGTTTTTAATGGCGTGTCTAAAAAGACCAATTCATCGTCATCCTCAGACTCAATATCTTTACATCTTCTTTTATATGGAGAGCGAACTGAGTCATCCGTTTCGTTAACGGCTAATGATTTCGCTACTGGCGTTCGGAGCATGGGTGATAATTCATTTGGTAATAAGGGCGGCACACTAGTCAACCAATTATCTACCAATTTATATTTGGTAGGAGATGCTAATGGTTCTACTTCATGTGTCGTCTGTGTAAGCATAGGCAACAGGCATTTTCTGCTAGCAATTGTTTTTGCTGTCGTTAGTTGTTGTTGCTGCTGCTTATGCTCACTAATTTGCTGCTTCGTCTGTTGTGAAGTGTCTTGCTGTTTCAGACGCTGTATGCCAGAGAGCGCTTTAGCATTTGTCAGTGTATTGGTGTGAATGTCTATGTCCCTCATATCTGTTATTGGTGATAGTCTTTGCTTTGCTTTCTTTTGTATTTCATTTGGCTTGGGCGCGCTTTTTATTTTGGCGCTTTCTTTTCTGTTTGGCGGTTCTACTGTGTTTGGCGGTTCGATGCTTGAGAGAGAGAGCTCTGCGAGCATTGAGTGACTTTTTACTTTTGGATGTGTTGAGTTTTTTGTACGTGCTGTTCTGTTGTTGTGAGCGCGTACATGCTCCTCTGTGAGGGCGCTTGCTTCGCTATTTTCGCTGTCTTTTAACTTTGTAACGCATTTTTCAGCGTTTATGTCGCTATCTATTGCGCTTTCTATAGTGCCTGGCGCTAACTTTTTAACATAAAGGCTGCGGTCAATGCGCCCAAAACGACGATTAAACTCAATTATTGTTTGCTGTAGCGGACTATTTGAGGAGTCCGACTGCGCCCTTTCCTCATCCCCCTCTGAGCCCATCATTGACTCAAACACCGATTTATCCAAGGATGTGTCCCACCCATATTGCCTTAGTGATAATTGGGAGTCTGTCTCGGATATCAATGATATTGACTCACCGACTGCATCATTATTTATTGTATTGTTATCCATTGCCATGTTGTCCGGAGCAAGTGCATCCTGTTGTCGAGTTTCGCCATGGCTAATGCATCCTATAGCAGTCTCGTCGGTAATATTCTCCATTCAATAGCAAATCCTTATTCACTTGCGTTGTCAAATTAAATGAAGATTTTATTTTGGCTGCGTCTTAGGCCAATACATTTATATTCTTTGTTCACTACTTTATTATATATACTTATTAAAACCACTTGTTTTTTTATAAGTTGCAAAGGAGTTTTTTTCCAATGCGAACACTTGCCCGCCAGCAAAGCGACTGACGGTAAGGATTTATTTAGTTTATCTTATTATCTAACATGACAATTTACATAAACTTAAATTACAACAAAAGTATTTTTAAAAAGAGCGGGCACTTAACATTTTCAACAGTGTAAACTAACATACATTTAACATTGAACAAGTCTGGCAGCTCTGGTTAGCTTTTTGAGCGAGTTGGCATATCTAACATAGAAAAGAGGTAAGTATTGTGCGTAATTATTAAAAATTTATATTATTAATTCTATTTATTCTATTGCAGGTATTTATTCTATTGCAGCGCTGAAAAACATGGAAAGGGGCATCAATGGCAACGTCATATGCACGTCGCACATCTCATCCCGTGTCATATTGGTGTAGATTTTGCATGTTTGTGTGGGCATTGCACTTTTGCCATATGCAATGCCACGCGGAGTTGCAGCCGGTTGCGTTGGTGCACGGATGCACGCTGGATGACTCCGGACCTGGATTCGAACATTGAGGGACGATTGTGGACAGATGCAGCATACAGAAAGTCCACGCCTGGACGGGATTCGATGAGCGGTGTGTGAATTGCAAGCACTTTTTAATTTGCAATTTTTGCTTGCTGGTCTGGCCGCCAAGTTTGACGACGCTTGCAATTCATGCCGCTCAGGTGGACGGATGCCATGATGTTGCCACTGGAGACGCATTACAGATGATGAAGGGATTGACGCCCGGTGCCGCATGTATCGTTGCGTGCGCCTCAGGTAAGTTTTTGCATTAATATGGCTCTGTAAAATAGAGAACTTTGGAAATTTTATTAACATATTTGTTCTCACCAGGTATGCCATCATTGACCAGCATAGCAGCATTGGACTTGCTACAACCAGGTTGCGGCATCCCAGTAAGCGTCGTCCATGTGCACTAAAGTGCCCAGAAGGAGCAGCAGCTTCGTTGACATTGCCATTGTCAACAAGTCCAGCGTCATCATTATCGCCGCCATTGTCGTCATCTATTGCGCGTTCAAGGCGCTGTCGGACCAGCTCCAGACCACGATCCAGCAGAATCTCTTGATGCTGAGATTGTTGTAGCGACGTCTGTTGAGCCTCGGACGGAATTTCGGCTTTCGCAATCGATGTTTGTGTTTGCGTCTGTTCTGTAGGCGACAGTTGCAGCTCAGGATCACCTTCGTAATCGGGCAGTATGATACGTTGAATGGCTGGCGGCTGGCCAAAGATGAGTGCCACAACTCTTTCTCTGGCAATTTCACCTCTATTGTATCGCCTCCTCAGGCAATTTATAATGGCTTCATTATACCTCTGAGGCGTCGGATTTTCGCTCTTTCTCTGTTTTATTATTTTCATTTGTCGCTCATTATACTCTACTAATTTCTTTTTTCTTTCTATTTCCAGGTCTTCTTCTTCTAATCGCAGGAGTGTTGGAATCTGTTGCTGTTGTTGTTGTTGCTGATGCAGATGATTTTGCGGTTGCAGTGGACGGATATACTGGGTAAGTTGTTTTAAATATCTCGCCCTATTGATGCGCTGCGGCTCATACGGATGCAGTACAAGCTGACGAGCCTCTGGATTGATGTGGCATGCCAGAGAACTAGCAAAGCGCTCACTAGCCCTCTGGAACACCTCGTCAACAGTGTCAATATTGTGAGCGGCTCTAAGTGTATCGTTTCGTGTGTATCTTGTCGCTTTGAGTGTTTTTCTAATTATTTTATTTTGCAGACCTTGGATATGGAGCAGCTGTGAATCGGATGTGAGTGCACCCCAGACAGGCAGGCCGTATTGCCAAATGGGCATTACTAGCTGCTTAATTATGACCACTTTGCAGCCATTTTCAAGTCGGCTATTTGGACCAATGAGCCATTCGAGTTTTGCTGCTCGTGCCTTCAACTTTACACATAGCAGCGTTACGTGTGAATTAAGGGTGAGTTTTTGATCCAGCTTGATGCCAAGGTATGTGTGTGATTTTAAAAGTGCTATGGTCTGTCCGTTTACGCTTGGTGATTGGGATATGTCCGTCTCTCTTATTCGTCTTAGTGTAAATACAACGTGGGCTGTTTTGTTCGCATTAATATTTATGCACCACTTTTTGGCCCAATTTGAAAAGTGATCAAGATAATTTTGATTATGGCTAACAGCAGTGTTTATCATCGCCGATGCGCTCATAACAACTGTGTCGTCAGCATAGGATGAGAGAAGCATTGTTTTTTGTGTTGTTGAGCATTGTGCGGGATTATCAGTGATAAGATGTGGCAGTGGCATGTCCGATGCAAAGATAGTGTATAAAACAGGCCCAAGTACACTACCTTGCGGAACGCCAGCAAGAATCTTTCCAGTTCTCGACTGGTTGCCGTTGCTACATTTAACGCAGAACGTGCGCTCATTAAGGTAACTCTCAAGAATACGATACAAGTTTAACGGCAGAAGTTTAATAAGCTTGTATAAGAGTCCGTCGTGCCATACGCGATCGAATGCCTCCGATATATCCAAGAAAATTGCCGAGCAGTATTGCTTATTTTCATAGGCTTTCAATATGAATTGAGTGACACGGGCAAGTTGCTGTTCGGTGCCATGCTCTCGCCTGAATCCAAATTGATAGTTTGGGATAGCTTTTGCAAAATCATCGAAATCAAAAAGCCTTGCCATCAGCAGTTTTTCAAAGATTTTAGAGAAGCCTGGAAGCAGACTAATTGGCCGGTACGAACACATGTCAGCTGTGTTCTTGCCCGGCTTAAGAATCATTTTAATGCTGGCATGTTTCCACTGTTTAGGGAAGTGCCCTAGTCTTAGTATTGAATTGAAAATAAGAATTAGATATAATAATGCTTTTTTTGGCAATTTTTTAATAATTTTATTTTCGATCTTATCTTCCCCAGGTGACTTGACCAGCTCCAGTGCATCGATTGTCTTCTCCAGCTCGGGTAGAGTTATTGGCCGAAAAGATGAGGGGTCTTCACGCTGCTGCTTTTGTTGCTTAAGGAGTTCGCGCTTAACGACGATTTCTGCTCTCTCTTCGCTTGTGTTGGCCAGCTTTGGAGCGAACCTCTCTTCCAGGTGAGTTACAAATGCCTCCGCTTTTTCCATAGGTGTCCTTGTCCACGTTGAGTCTGTTGTGCTTCCATGAGGGATGAGATTTGGAGAAGAAACTGGAATTCTCAGTGGCCAATCCGGCTGAGGCTGCCTTTTAATTTTTGAGGTGAGTTTCCATAATTTTTGCATTTGATATCGATCGTGTCTATCAATGCCTTCAAACAGTTTATTAATGCGTTTTTTTTTCAGCTTGGACAGCGCTTTTTGGAGACGATTTTGGATTGCCCTGTATTGACGCCTTGCCTCTGCCGTTCGTGTCGCCAGCATAATCTCTCTGCTCTGTTTCTTTTGTGTAAGCAGTGTTTTTGTCGCCTCGTCCAGCTGGAGATGGAGCCGTTGGTTGCTGGTATATCTTTTACCTGTTCCCTGATGCATTTGCCCGTTCGATGTAGCAGCGGCTGCAGCTTCATAAATGTTGCGCAAGAAGATATCAACAGCAACATCGATATCTTCAGCGGATCGTATCTCTGTATTGAGATGAATCAACCGATTTAGAGACTGCTGAAAGTGGCCAGTGTTTACATTTTCAGGCATAAGGCGTTTACTGGCAACGTGCGTATCTATCTCGCGCAAACTGTTACCGATCATTAGCTCAACTGTAAGCGGCAGATGATCGGAGTCCAGATCCGTGGATGAATTGATATTGAGGGAAGTATCTTTAAATCCTTTATATATACAAAAATCTATTGCTGACGGTCTTTTCCTTTTATCGTAGGGGAAGTGTGTGGCGCTACCAGTGGCCAGAATATTGCACCCATTGCTGGCATGCACGGCCTCCATCAACGCTCTGCCTCTCATGCAATTGCGGATGTTGCCCCACCACGAATGTTTCGCATTCCAGTCGCCGCACAGCAGAAAACTTGATGAGCCTTCATCGCCGCAGATCTTACTAAAATAGTCTACAAGCCCAGTGAAGTGGGCAGCCGACCACTTAAACACTGGCGGGCAATACATCGGCGCAATAATTAATCCTTTTTTATTTGTATTTTCAGGAAAGACGATGACAGGTGCACTTTGGAGAAACGGCTTGGAAATTGTCTGGAGAGCTGAGTGACGTATATCATCCCGGACCAATATGGCTACCCCACCGCTTCGAAGGCTCAACGGATTGTGTGCAGTGTAAGTTTGATAACCGTCAACAGAGATTGCTCTAGTACGTGTTTCTATAATCATCATAACTTTAATTTCTTCTCTTTTCAGATGCTCCTCAACTTCATCCATCTTGTTGGCCACACCACAAGCGTTCCAAAAGGCAATTTTAAAAGAGTTGCCGTTCTGGCTCACGCTGTGGATGGCTAGATTAAGGGCAGGATTGGCATTTGATAGGACATGTCTCTTTGGGGCTGGCTTAAACATAGTAAGCATCAGTGGCGGAAGACGGCATCATCTCAATGGATTCTGGTGACGTACTCATTGTTTTTGTTGATTTATTTGTATTTATGTTTATTAATTTAATTATGGCAGTGAATAAATGGTCGATCTTGGCCTCGAGCCTTGAAAAAAAGTCTACATTTTTATCATCATGGGCATGGGCATTTGTTTGGACATGGGCATGAGCATGGGCAAGGACATGGGCATAGGCATGAGCATGATCATGGACATGGGCATTGGCTGGACGTTTTATTGGCAGTTGTTCTTGCTGCTGTTGTTGCTGCTGTTCTTCTCTCAATTTTTGCTGAAATTTAACCAAGTGTTTTTCAGCGGGATTGCCGTGTGCAACATGCTTATACACAGGAGTTTTTGGAGTTGCTGTTGTTCCTGCTGCTACTGTTTTGACTCTTTGTGCATTGTTTGTTAACTGCTGCTTCTGATGCTGTTGTTGTGGCCGTTTCTTTTGGGAATGAGTAGACTTCTCAATTTCTTTGCCACGGCTTGACGGCTGCTCTTGTTGTTGCTGTTGATTGCGATGTTGCTGTTGTTGTTGCGTAACGTGTCCATTACGTACAATCTGACTGTAAGATGGCCTGGCATTGTTGTTATTTGCTTTTAACTGATGTTGCTGTTGCTGTTGTTGATGTTGATAATGTTGTCCGTGGTTGGGTGATGGTTTATTTTCGTTGCGCTGTTGTTGTTGAGGTTGCTGTTGATTTTGATGGCGCTTCTGATGCTGCTGTTGCCTTTTCAGCTCACCAAATTGCCTGTTTGATCGTAGCAAGCTACGAGCCTTCTTAAATGCCTCACACCCTTTATAACAGCTTACATGATTGCCGTTGCAGTTGCAGCATTTTGCGTCTTCATTCCTTGGCTTTTGGCATGTCGTTGATGCGTGTTGTCCTGCACATTTCATGCACATAAATGGCCGTCTGCAATAATTTTTGGTGTGTCCAAATGCCTGACAACGATGGCATTGGACCGGATCACGTGGCTTTGCTTGACGCTCAATCTGAATGGCTTGATTGCCAAGATGTGTGATTTTCAATAAACCTTCATGTCCACCGTCCAACATAGGTTCCAGCTCAACTTCGAAAAGATTAAGTGGCTTTCCATTGAATCTGTGCTTCATTAGCCGTATATATCTAGTGGTGTATCCAAGAGCCTTTATCTGGTCTGAAATCCAATTGGTAGGAGTAGTGTGATGAAGGTGTCGAACTATAACACGGTATCCCTTTGCGTTACGTGCCTGATGCGTATGAAGTTGGATGTTATCTCCGGCTAGGGCATTTAAAATCGCATTGTGGGTTCCCATGTCCACACATTGGACCCTCAGCCCGTTGTGGGCAGTAGTCTTGGTTTGGAATTTACCTACTTTTGGGTCACTAGTGAGTTTGTTTATAATGGGCATAATTTTTGGTACTATTGGCAGAAAAAGAGTAGGAACTTTGGTGCTTGAAATTGTAGCTTTATTTAAAACATTTTGCATTTGTTGATTTGGCTGTTTTTGTTGCTGCTGCTGTTGTTGTTGTTGCTGCTGCTGTTTTTTCCGTTCGTCATCTTGTTGCTGCTCCAGTTTTGATTGTTGTTGTTGCTGTTGGTTCCCTTGTTGCTTTGGCTGTTGCTGTTGTTGTTGATGATTGTTATTGCTTTGTATATGTATTTCAGACTGCTGCTTTCGTTGTTGATCCATCCCTGGTTTAGCAACATTTTGCTCTGAAATAGTTTTGGCAACATTTTGCTTTGGGATCGCGGTAGCAACATCTCGCTCTTCAGTATGTTCGGCAACATTTTTGTTGGGTAGAGTTTTAGAAACATGTTGCTTTGCATTAATAGCATTAACATGCTGCTGTAAATGTTGGGATTGACACTGCTGAGATTGTTGCTCCTGTTCTAGCTTCATACGGCGTGCCTCCTGGTGCACCCTATTGGCAAATCCACTCTTAAAGATTGGAGTTTTTAATGGCGTGTCTAAAAAGACCAATTCATCGTCATCCTCAGACTCAATATCTTTACATCTTCTTTTATATGGAGAGCGAACTGAGTCATCCGTTTCGTTAACGGCTAATGATTTCGCTACTGGCGTTCGGAGCATGGGTGATAATTCATTTGGTAATAAGGGCGGCACACTAGTCAACCAATTATCTACCAATTTATATTTGGTAGGAGATGCTAATGGTTCTACTTCATGTGTCGTCTGTGTAAGCATAGGCAACAGGCATTTTCTGCTAGCAATTGTTTTTGCTGTCGTTAGTTGTTGTTGCTGCTGCTTATGCTCACTAATTTGCTGCTTCGTCTGTTGTGAAGTGTCTTGCTGTTTCAGACGCTGTATGCCAGAGAGCGCTTTAGCATTTGTCAGTGTATTGGTGTGAATGTCTATGTCCCTCATATCTGTTATTGGTGATAGTCTTTGCTTTGCTTTCTTTTGTATTTCATTTGGCTTGGGCGCGCTTTTTATTTTGGCGCTTTCTTTTCTGTTTGGCGGTTCTACTGTGTTTGGCGGTTCGATGCTTGAGAGAGAGAGCTCTGCGAGCATTGAGTGACTTTTTACTTTTGGATGTGTTGAGTTTTTTGTACGTGCTGTTCTGTTGTTGTGAGCGCGTACATGCTCCTCTGTGAGGGCGCTTGCTTCGCTATTTTCGCTGTCTTTTAACTTTGTAACGCATTTTTCAGCGTTTATGTCGCTATCTATTGCGCTTTCTATAGTGCCTGGCGCTAACTTTTTAACATAAAGGCTGCGGTCAATGCGCCCAAAACGACGATTAAACTCAATTATTGTTTGCTGTAGCGGACTATTTGAGGAGTCCGACTGCGCCCTTTCCTCATCCCCCTCTGAGCCCATCATTGACTCAAACACCGATTTATCCAAGGATGTGTCCCACCCATATTGCCTTAATGATAATTGGGAGTCTGTCTCGGATATCAATGATATTGACTCACCGACTGCATCATTATTTGTTGTATTGTCATCCATTGCCATGTTGTCCGGAGCAAGTGCATCCTGTTGTCGAGTTTCGCCATGGCTAATGCATCCTATAGCAGCCTCGTCGGTTATCTTCTCCATTCAATAGCAAATCCTTATCCACTTGCGTTGTCAAATTAAATGAAGATTTTATTTTGGCTGCGTCTTAGGCCAATACTTTTATATTCTTTTGTTCACTACTTTATTATATATACTTATTAAAACCACTTGTTTTTTTTTTTTTTTTTAAGTTGCAAAGGAGCTATCCAATGCGAACACTTGCCCGCCAGCAAAGCGACTGACGGTAAGGATTTATTTAGTTTATCTTATTATCTAACATGACAATTTACATAAACTTAAATTACAACAAAAGTATTTTTAAAAAGAGCGGGCACTTAACATTTTCAACAGTGTAAACTAACATACATTTAACATTGAACAAGTCTGGCAGCTCTGGTTAGCTTTTTGAGCGAGTTGGCATATCTAACATATAAAAAGGTACGTATTGTGTGAAATTATTGAAATTTATATTATTAATTCTATTTATTCTATTGCAGGTATTATAGAAGCGCTGGAAAACATGAAAAGGGGCATCAATGGCGACGTCATATGCACGTCGCACATCTCATCCCGTGCCATATTGGTGAAGTTTTTTTGTGTGGGCATTGCACTTTTGCCATATGCAATGCCACGCGGAGTTGCAGCCAGTTGCGTTGGTGCACGGATGCACGCTGGATGACTCTGGACCTGGATTCGAACATTGAGGGACGATTGTGGACAGATGCAGCATACAGAAAGTCCACGCCTGGACGGGATTCGATGAGCGGTGTGTGAATTGCAAGCACTTTTAAATTTGCAATTTTTGCTTGCTGGTCTGGCCGCCAAGTTTGACGACGCTTGCAATTCATGCCGCTCAGGTGGACGGATGCCATGATGTTGCCACTGGAGACGCATTACAGATGATGAAGGGATTAACGCCCGGTGCCGCATGTATCGTTGCGTGCGCCTCAGGTAAGTTTTTGCATTATTAATATTGCTCTGTGAAATATAAAACTTTGGAAATTTTATTAACATATTTGTTCTCACCAGGTATGCCATCATTGACCAGCATAACAGCATTGGACTTGCTACAACCAGGTTGCGGCATCCCAGTAAGCGTCGACCATGTGCACTAAAGTGCCCAGAAGGAGCAGCAGCTTCGTTGACATTGCCATTGTCAACAAGTCCAGCGTCATCATTATCGCCGCCATTGTCGTCATCTATTGCGCGTTCAAGGCACTGTCGGACCAGCTCCAGACCACGATCCAGCAGAATCTCTTGATGCTGAGATTGTTGTAGCGACGTCTGTTGAGCCTCGGACGGAATTTCGGCTAGTGTCTGTGCTATCGACTGCTGCTCGCAGTTTGTGCGTAACGCAATTGATGTTTGTGTTTGCGTCTGTTCTGTAGGCGACAGTTGCAGCTCAGGATCACCTTCGTAATCGGGCAGTATGATACGTTGAATGGCTGGCGGCTGGCCAAAGATGAGTGCCACAACTCTTTCTCTGGCAATTTCACCTCTATTGTATCGCCTTCTCAGGCAATTTATAATGGCTTCATTATACCTCTGAGGCGTCGGATTTTCACTCTTTCTCTGTTTTATTATTTTCATTTGTCGCTCATTATACTCTACTAATTTCTTTTTTCTTTCTATTTCCAGGTCTTCTTCTTCTAATCGCAGGAGTGTTGGAATCTGTTGCTGTTGTTGTTGCTGATGCTGATGATTTTGCGGTTGCAGTGGACGGATATACTGGGTAAGTTGTTTTAAATATCTCGCCCTTTTGATGCGCTGCGGCTCAAACGGATGCAGTACAAGCTGACGAGCCTCTGGATTGATGTGGCATGCCAGAGAACTAGCAAAGCGCTCACTAGCCCTCTGGAACACCTCGTCAACAGTGTCAATATTGTGAGCGGCTCTAAGTGTATCGTTTCGTGTGTATCTTGTCGCTTTGAGTGTTTTTCTAATTATTTTATTTTGCAGACCTTGGATATGGAGCAGCTGTGAATCGGATGTGAGTGCACCCCAGACAGGCAGGCCGTATTGCCAAATGGGCATTACTAGCTGCTTAATTATGACCACTTTGCAGCCATTTTCAAGTCGGCTATTTGGACCAATGAGCCATTCGAGTTTTGCTGCTCGTGCCTTCAACTTTACACATAGCAGCGTTATGTGTGAATTAAGGGTGAGTTTTTGATCCAGCTTGATGCCAAGGTATGTGTGTGATTTTAAAAGTGCTATGGTCTGTCCGTTTACGCTTGGTGATTGGATTATGTCCGTCTCTCTTATTTGCCTTAGTGTAAATACAACGTGGCCTGTTTTGTTCGCATTAATATTTATGCACCACTTTTTGGCCCAATTTGAAAAGTGATTAAGATAATTTTGATTATGGCTAACAGCAGTGTTTATCATCGCCGATGCGCTCATAACAACTGTGTCGTCAGCATAGGATGAGAGAAGCATTGTTTTTTGTGTTGTTGAGCATTGTGCGGGATTATCAGTGATAAGATGTGGCAGTGGCATGTCCGATGCAAAGATAGTGTATAAAACAGGCCCAAGTACACTACCTTGCGGAACGCCAGCAAGAATCTTTCCAGTTCTCGACTGGTTGCCATTGCTACATTTAACGCAGAACGTGCGCTCATTAAGGTAACTCTCAAGAATACGATACAAATTTAGTGGCAGCAGTTTAATAAGCTTGTATAAGAGTCCGTCATGCCATACGCGATCGAATGCCTCCGATATATCCAAGAAAATTGCCGAGCAGTATTGCTTATTTTCATAGGCTTTCAATATGAATTGAGTGACACGGGCAAGTTGCTGTTCGGTGCCATGCTCTCGCCTAAATCCAAATTGATAGTTTGGGATAGCTTTTGCAAAATCATCGAAATCAAAGAGCCTTGCCATCAGCATTTTTTCAAAGATTTTTGAGAAGCCTGGAAAAAAATTTTTTGTCATAAAAAAAAAATTTTTTTTTTTTTTTTTTCCCTAAAAAAAAAAAAAAAAAAAAAGCGGGTGCGTGTGGGTGTGGGTGTGAACGCGTGGGTGTGCGCTGCGTGGCGGCAGAGGGAAATAAATGCGCAATAATGCACATATGCGTGCACATGTATGTATGTAGAAAAACACACAAACTTCTTAAAAATGCAAACGCACATGTGCATATGCGAAAATTATTTTTCCCCCCCCCTCAAACAAAAAACACAAGAACCAATTACACGCGACACACAACATTTTTTTTTTTTTCGTAAGCAATAGAAACAATTGTAGGCAATAATGAACAATATATGTTCTTAAATTGAAAGTAAATATAATTATACAGGCGTACGTGATTAACTCTCGCGTCGAGGGTCTGAGGCGACGGCGACGTTTGACGGAACGATATTGACTGTATGACCAGTGTGGCGTGCGCTCAAAATTCAACTAAAATAGTTGCGTCGGCCCAACAACAGACAAAGCCGAGATTGAATATGACGCTCGATCGAACCGGTTGCGTCGCGTCGCCTCAGACGCTCGGCCAGAGAGATTGAGAGAGAGCGAGAGAACTTAATACATGTATGCTGTGTTACGGACGAACGAACGCTAGAACTTAAGCGAACGTACGACCGACTAACATAATAACAAATTGCTACGAAATGGAAATTAAATGATGTATGTCAATATTGATGCGCTCTTCTCTTGCGTTCTTAAGAGTAACATGCGAAAGAATGTTTAAGAGAAAAACAACATCTAACATACTTAGAGTACGTGCGATACTAGCTGGCTACGAAGGGCCGCCTTAAACTCGGCAAAAATGGAGAAGTGTAAATGATGCGTGAGATGGGGTGTGTCTAAACATTCTATTGATTCGGCATGCTTGTTCGTGTGTGAGCGCGCAAATATGCTCGCCCGACATGTCCGTCCAGTCTGTTCGTCTGAATTGCCGCCCGAGTGCACTCAAAGTCGTTTGTCGTGTTCGAAGCGTCTGTATTTGGTTGGGTGAGCGGGTATGGAGGCATGTACGAGTGCGTGTGTCTATGTGTGTGTGCGTGTGTCAGATCGCGTGAGGGTGTTTGTGCTGCGTGTGTGCTGCGAGAACATGCTTGATACGGCATAAACAATGGACAGCCATATGCATCAAACATGTTGCGTCGCAACACACAACAACAACACAACACAGCAGCGAACGACAACGACGACAACAACAACAGCACAAAAAACACAACAACACCGTACACACACAAGCCATACATAAAATCCGCTACCCACAGATACAACGAACAATAACAAACGACCAGAGCCACACAATAATGGCAACAAAATGACAACACAGGACAAGAAAAAACAGACGGGCGAACAATCATGCACGCCACAGTTAAGAAAAACATGCTCGAAATCAATTTGGTTATTGACTGGTACTATTTAGAGTGTGCTGACTCGGATATGAGATGTTGTTTTACCTATTGCATTCTCACGCTGGATAAATATTAAAAAATATCATTTTGTAAAAATAGGCATCCAAAATCAGTGCTGCATCACAGTATGGCTGAGCTAAACTCAAGCCAACTGTGTGAGCTAAATAGTATTTGCGTAAATATGGGGGTTTTTGAAAAGAATTAAAATTCCTAATGCTGTCCCCGATAGCAATGTGACAAAGAATACTAGACGTACTATAGGGGGGTTAATTAAGTGCTAAGCTCAATGTTGTCCCCGTAACAATACAGATTGTTTGACAAATCAAGATTCTACTAATCTACGCAGATAGTGATTACTTGATAGAGAGCTGCAGTAAACTTAATAAATACCTAAGTAAACATAAAAAAGAATACTGCATGATGGACGCTGGTGATGATCCTGATCCCGGTGTGTTGACAGGTGTTGACGGATCGTGATGACGTGTTGAGTTTCTCCTGGCATGTTGTTGTTGCTGCTGCTGCTGCTACGACTGCTGCCGAGGATTGATTGATGACGTTGGCTGGTTCTTAATGAAGACGATGCTGACGATTGTAGATAACGATTGCGGATGATGATCTCACGATTGAGCCACTTAACAAATGACTGTGACTGCCTTTGGAGACATCATCGCAAGCAACGTTGTGACGCCAAGCAGTTGCGTACATCAAAAGTGTTGATATTCAGGAGCGATACCACTATATCGCAGTAATAGTGGTGTAATTGGAGACGGGTGGGTAGCTTTGCAGAATGCGATGCAAATGTTACTGCTACCGTTGTTGCACTCCGGTTGTGGGCGCAACGTGATTTGTTAGAGTTGATTACAGTGCAGCTTCTCTGGCTGTGCTGCGACTGTACATGATTGAAGAAGCAGGTAGTATGGTCCACCGTACAGTATACTGGCGATACTGATACAGGTGGATCGAGACGGATGATGAAGATTGCACTTAAAAGTGCAGTTATTGATGCGGTTGTTAACGTCTGGAACATGGTGACGCTGGATTCACGAAATTCGCACTTAAAAGTGCAAATGTCGCGACTGGTTGTTGGAGGCGTGTGCTTAGCATTTAAAAATGCTGTTATTGATGAAAGTTGTTGTTGTGCAAATGATTTTGCGCTTAAAAAAGCACAATTGGTGCATTGCAGAGGGCAATTTGAATATGGCTAACCGTGTTGTGGACTAGGTGTGGGGGTGTTCGATACGGTGTCACTTGCACTGTGTCGAACAATTCCAGCCACAATCTGTTGCATTTGGTCGAATTGCCGATGCATTTGTGTCATTTGTTGTTGTTGCATTTGCAACATATTGACCAGCATTGATAATTCAGTGCTATTGTTATTGGCAACAACTCCACCAATCGCATCAGCACAAGACGGCTCAGCCGCCTGGTCAACCAACATGGGTTGTGGTTGCTGCTGCGATTGTTGAGATGGTTGTTGTTGCTGTTGATGGGCTTGTTGTTGTTGTTGTGCATCTGTAGAAGAAGATGACAACTCAGGGGTGCGTTTGAGCAATGTGGAATTGCGAAAAACGTCCTGGAATGTAGTCTCTAATTGACGTTGTTGGATATCAACAATTTGTTGGCGACTCACAGGCTTGCCATCAAATTGTTGTAGCTGTCGCTGTTGGCGCTGTACCTCAAGGCGCTCAACCTGTGCGAAACGTTCACGAGGACTCATTGTGGCAGAGCGAACTGGACGACGGACGGACTGAACAGTAGGTGGTGGTACAGCTGATGTTGATGCTGCTGTTGCTGGTGGCTTAGCCTTCTTAGGCTTTGCCAAAGAATTTGCCAAGTCAGCGCCAGTTTTGACGTTGGCATCGGGACCAGCACCCTGTTGCTGTTTCAGCAACTTGTTCTTGCGCTGTCGTTGTTTCGCTCGGGCATTCCTACTCTTGATAGGGTTATTGACTTGCTGCTGCTGATGCTGCTGCTCAGGCAGCTGTTTTTGTGACTTTTTGTTAGTCACCGTATGGCTGGGTTTAATCGGTTTGGGTTGCTGTTTTTGCCGATGCTGCTTTGAAGCAGCAGCGGAAGAGGGCGACAAAATAGGAGCAGACTTACTATTATTGATAGCCACCGACTTGGTAGCAGACCGATTTTTAGATTTTGAATCCGGGACAGATTCGGATTGTGGCCGAGATTTTGGCCGTGATTGATTTGGCGTTCGTTTAGAAGCGAAGCGTTTGCCCTTACGCTGCTTCTGTTGAGCCAGTCGGACGAGATCCAAATAGTGTTGGCATCCCTTATAATTGGCTGTGTGCTCCCCCACAGTTGGCACATTTGGCCGGAACGGAGCTAGGCTTGAAACACGTACGTGTCATATGATCAGCGCCACACTTGACGCACCGAGGTGCGTGATAGCAATAACGTGCTGTGTGGCTAAATCGCTGACAGCGATGACATTGTGGAAGCTTTATGACAGTGTTATTATTGCGGCGGCGATGTTGTTGTGGCCATTCCACCTTGACCACATACCGGCACAACGTTTTCAATTTGAAAATCTTTTTATTGTCATTCATCGTTGGCCCCGGAGCCAGCGAGATGAAGAATAGATTTGGGGCAAAGGTACGTCTGGGGCCGACAGTGTTGTCGTTACAATTACGGTCCCGGTACTTGGGATTGTATACGGAACGAACCGTATAACCCAGACCAGAAAGCTCGTCTGTGATGCGTTTGGTTGGTGTTTGGGCATGAATGCCACGCACCACGACGCGAAAAGAACGTTCGGACCGCGGCTGGTATGTATTAAATGTCAGAGTGCTGTCCAATTGTAGGACTTTAATGAGTTTGCTGTATAAAGCAAAAGTGCGAGGCAAAATACGGATGCCATACGTACCGCCTAGTTTGACCGAGTAATCGGTGGCTGGAAAACCAAGGTTGGCTAATTTCGCTACCAACGAATCCACATTGTGGATAATGCGGACGTTAGTGGAATTGGTAGTGGCATTACTACTATTGCCTAACGCTTCCGATTGTGACTCAGATTGCATCGGAATTTCAGAGGTGAGACTCTTGAACCTGACGCTTATTTGAGGAGGCTTTATCTCCCGAACGAATGCTGGCGATTGAGCTTGTGAGACGCCGGTTGCTGTTGCTGTTGCTGCTGCTGCTGCAGCTGCAGCTGCTGCTCTATGTGGCGGCATCGCCGAAACGATTGGAGTGGTATCGATAAAGTCTGGGTCATTATTGCGCATGAGCAAAGTGTTGGCTTGAGTCTGAGCCGATGTGACTGCATCGGCGGCAAGGCGTTTCGAACTGTGTCGAGTTGGAGAAGTTGTAACTGCTGTTGTTGCATCCGATTCAAAATCAGATGAGTTAAGCAAGCTAAACTTGCTGCTACCCTTACCAGCTTTGCGTTGAATACGCAATGCATCTTGCACAGATGAGCGCGACTTGGCCGAGCTGAATCTAACAGATTTGCGAGTAGCACTGCGGCGTATCTGATCACGCTGCAGTTTCTGCTGCTGCTTCTGTTGAAACGGATGAAGTTCATTGAAACCGGCATGACCCACACAATCAACATTGGCGGTCGACGACTTGTTAGTTGACGACGCCGCCGCCATGCCGTCGCCCTCATTGTTGGCATCATCGCCCGCACCATCCACTGTATTGCGGTTCGGCGCGCCGAACGTATACGCGGTTGGTGGGGACAATGTTTGCGGCAGCGATAACGGAAGCGACTGCGATGGCGAGGATGACAAACACATAAATGACACAGGTGATGTTGACATCTCGGATGAGTCGCGGCGTGAATGTGTAGGAAACTCTTGCTGGATTTCATCTTGTGGGCATAGGCTTTCGGATGAAGCCGAGTTATTCGATGACAAGCTAGACAATGCTATTGTCTCAGCTTGTTCATTCCGGTTTGACATGGTTGTTGGTGCCGATGTTGATGCATCGGCAATAATTGATGGTGATGGTGCAGAACAAACCAGATCGCCGCTACAGTCAAGATAATCACACACCTTACGAAAGTGAGCAAACTTCTTGTGAACGGCCGCAGGTAAAACTCCTGATTGCTGGATGACTGCAGTTGATGTTGTTGGTATTGCGGCTGTTGATGCTATTAAAGCAGTAGACGCATTAACGGACGTAGTGGTCGCACAAGCCGAAGTCGCCAATGATGGTGCGGTCGTTGTTGCTATTGTTGTAGCAGCAGTTGTAACAACAACAAGAACGCCCGATGCATTCGCCTTGCCACGCGGCGGTGACTTTGGCGCCTTAAACGGATTATTTGATCGCTTATGCGGCATTGTGCTGGTTGTTGACTAACTATATGCAAGCAGCGGCGGCGACGACACGCCTTCTGCTTATTTATAGTAATTGAAAGAGAGAAATATACGAAAAAATTGCGGCGACGACACACCTGCGTATATATTGAGAGGTAATAAGCGCTGTAAAAAATAATAATCAACGCTAGAAAATGATTATTTGCTACTTACTTATTAGTATTTGTATGTATTTTAATGTATTTATGTAATAAAATACTAATATTCTAATATTTGTAATTGATAAGGTAACGTACAAAAGCTGTACTTAATTGGTATGTGGCGCTATGGCGTCACTGCGTATTGCGAACAAAAAATACGAAAAATTATGGCGACGACACGCCTACGTATATGATTAAGGGTAATAAGCGCTGTAAAAAATAATAATTAACGCTAGAAAATGGTTATATGTTACTTACTTATATGTTTGTAAGGTATGATAAAGTGTAATATATATTATTTTATTAATGTGAAAAAATACTAATATATTTAGTTGGTAGGGTAGCGTACAAAAGCTGCACTTAATTGATAGGTGGCGCTCGGCCACTGTGATAAACTTCAATATAGTTGATGAGTAGGTGGCGTACAAAAAAGCTGTACTTGATTGACAGGTGGCGCTTTGGCGGCACTGCGTATTGCAGGCAATAGTCGAGCTTTAGTGATGATGCTGGGCGCTGCGTCTAGTAAGAGAGAGCGCAACCATTAGAGATGACTTCGGGTTCTGAGTGACGTCGCCAGCTCAAGTCGGCTGTGTTCGTTCAATTACCTAAAGTACCTATGCAAAGAGCTGCTCAAAAATATGCATATATGTGTGCATATGTAAAGCGAGAGAGCGTGCGCGCAAATATAAAAAAGAAACAAATAACACACATACAGACTCACTCATAGGCAAGTCAAACGCGCGCAACTGTCTAATACAGTTGATGCTGTCTCTTTCCTTCTTTAGGGCTCGCTCAGTTCGCTCTCCAAATATGCAAGTATGCATGCACATCCAAAGCTCAGTTGAGCTTTAGCAGCTAAAGCCGCTCACTGTAACTATTGTTGACAAAGCTTTATACACACACACAAGCGCACGAACGCACGTGCGCTAACAAAGAGCGTGAGAGAGCTTTTATGTTTACGAACGTTGTTGTTGTTGGTGCTGCTGCTGCCGCTGCGTATGCATATGCGTGAGTATGAATTTTGTTGTTGTTGTTGTTAACAGCGCACGATCTGGTCGATGTATATGTATATATGCGTGTGATATATACGCGTTGATGAGGGTGGGTTTTTATTTGGCAAACTAATGCTGGAAAAAACAATAACAATGGATAGCAGAAAAAACCAGTGTATGTGCAATGCAATGCTAGCAGACTTATGCGTGTGTGTGTGTGTGAGATGGAGATGCTAAAGACTTAACATAAACATAACAAAATAAATAATATTTATTGTGCCTACGCGTATGTCAGAAGCAATGTATTTATGCGCGCGACTGTATTTATGCGGCGCATGTATTGGCGAGCAATATCTGTTGTTGTTGTTGTTTAAAAGACGCCTGTAAACAGATATCGCTGTGGCGAAAAAAATATTGTTACGACGGTTGCCGAACAGACTTTTTGTAACGAAGCAATGACGGGCGTCGGGAGTGAGCTTTTCTTCGAGCTTCTCTTCACTGACTCTCTCGGTAGATATGCGCACGTGTGCCGGCTGGCCGAAAAAACGTTTATATGTTTGCCGAAGAATAAATATGTTTATGATGCACACATATGCAATGTATGTGTGAGTATATGCAAAATGACATGTGCAAGATTGCGTAACTGACTGTACATATATGAGAATATATATACCTTATACCAAATTCACCTTTACCTTGTGTGTGTGTGTGTGTGTTGGGCGAAAGATGAACGTCAATGATGATAATGATGAAGTTGTAGCTGTGCCAAGTACTCGTAACACACATAGACTGTACTTGCACACTTTCATTAATTGGTATGTTTATGCCTTTAAGACTTTATTGATCAGGTAATCTCTTTGTGTGCGACAGTGTGTGCGATTTAAATATCGTCCGGAAACGGACAATATTTAATCAATATCAAGCACCACTGTGCACGAGTTATTGAAAATATTTATTTAATAAACTTGTTATGTTTTTTATTGATCACGTTTATATATATTCGACGACTTTTTCGGATATTAAATATTAAATATTAAATAATTAGCAGACCGGACTTTTATGCGCGTTCACGAGCGATTGAAATAGAAACTGTACTGAACTGAAAGCTTTTTTTTCCTTAGCCCGTAGGCAAAATAGAAGCGTTAACGCGTGCGTGTGCGTGTGGGTGTGGGTGTGAACGCGTGGGTGTGCGCTGCGTGGCGGCAGAGGGAAATAAATGCGCAATAATGCACATATGCGTGCACATGTATGTATGTAGAAAAACACACAAACTTCTTACAAACGCACATGTGCACGCACATGTGCATATGCGAAAATTATTTTCTCTCTGCCGTCACAGCGAAAACCACACATGCGCACACACGAACCAAACACGCGACACACAACACATTCACACTTCACTTTTTATTATTCGTAAGCAATAGAAACAATTGTAGGCAATAATGAACAATATATGTTCTTAAATTGAAAGTAAATATAATTATACAGGCGTACGTGATTAACTCTCGCGTCGAGGGTCTGAGGCGACGGCGACGTTTGACGGAACGATATTGACTGTATGACCAGTGTGGCGTGCGCTCAAAATTCAACTAAAATAGTTGCGTCGGCCCAACAACAGACAAAGCCGAGATTGAATATGACGCTCGATCGAACCGGTTGCGTCGCGTCGCCTCAGACGCTCGGCCAGAGAGATTAGAGAGAGCGAGAGAACTTAATACATGTATGCTGTGTTACGGACGAACGAACGCTAGAACTTAAGCGAACGTACGACCGACTAACATAATAACAAATTGCTACGAAATGGAAATTAAATGATGTATGTCAATATTGATGCGCTCTTCTCTTGCGTTCTTAAGAGTAACATGCGAAAGAATGTTTAAGAGAAAAACAACATCTAACATACTTAGAGTACGTGCGATACTAGCTGGCTACGAAGGGCCGCCTTAAACTCGGCAAAAATGGAGAAGTGTAAATGATGCGTGAGATGGGGTGTGTCTAAACATTCTATTGATTCGGCATGCTTGTTCGTGTGTGAGCGCGCAAATATGCTCGCCCGACATGTCCGTCCAGTCTGTTCGTCTGAATTGCCGCCCGAGTGCACTCAAAGTCGTTTGTCGTGTTCGAAGCGTCTGTATTTGGTTGGGTGAGCGGGTATGGAGGCATGTACGAGTGCGTGTGTCTATGTGTGTGTGTGCGTGTGTCAGATCGCGTGAGGGTGTTTGTGCTGCGTGTGTGCTGCGAGAACATGCTTGATACGGCATAAACAATGGACAGCCATATGCATCAAACATGTTGCGTCGCAACACACAACAACAACACAACACAGCAGCGAACGACAACGACGACAACAACAACAGCACAAAAAACACAACAACACCGTACACACACAAGCCATACATAAAATCCGCTACCCACAGATACAACGAACAATAACAAACGACCAGAGCCACACAATAATGGCAACAAAATGACAACACAGGACAAGAAAAAACAGACGGGCGAACAATCATGCACGCCACAGTTAAGAAAAACATGCTCGAAATCAATTTGGTTATTGACTGGTACTATTTAGAGTGTGCTGACTCGGATATGAGATGTTGTTTTACCTATTGCATTCTCACGCTGGATAAATATTAAAAAATATCATTTTGTAAAAATAGGCATCCAAAATCAGTGCTGCATCACAGTATGGCTGAGCTAAACTCAAGCCAACTGTGTGAGCTAAATAGTATTTGCGTAAATATGGGGGTTTTTGAAAAGAATTAAAATTCCTAATGCTGTCCCCGATAGCAATGTGACAAAGAATACTAGACGTACTATAGGGGGGTTAATTAAGTGCTAAGCTCAATGTTGTCCCCGTAACAATACAGATTGTTTGACAAATCAAGATTCTACTAATCTACGCAGATAGTGATTACTTGATAGAGAGCTGCAGTAAACTTAATAAATACCTAAGTAAACATAAAAAAGAATACTGCATGATGGACGCTGGTGATGATCCTGATCCCGGTGTGTTGACAGGTGTTGACGGATCGTGATGACGTGTTGAGTTTCTCCTGGCATGTTGTTGTTGCTGCTGCTGCTGCTACGACTGCTGCCGAGGATTGATTGATGACGTTGGCTGGTTCTTAATGAAGACGATGCTGACGATTGTAGATAACGATTGCGGATGATGATCTCACGATTGAGCCACTTAACAAATGACTGTGACTGCCTTTGGAGACATCATCGCAAGCAACGTTGTGACGCCAAGCAGTTGCGTACATCAAAAGTGTTGATATTCAGGAGCGATACCACTATATCGCAGTAATAGTGGTGTAATTGGAGACGGGTGGGTAGCTTTGCAGAATGCGATGCAAATGTTACTGCTACCGTTGTTGCACTCCGGTTGTGGGCGCAACGTGATTTGTTAGAGTTGATTACAGTGCAGCTTCTCTGGCTGTGCTGCGACTGTACATGATTGAAGAAGCAGGTAGTATGGTCCACCGTACAGTATACTGGCGATACTGATACAGGTGGATCGAGACGGATGATGAAGATTGCACTTAAAAGTGCAGTTATTGATGCGGTTGTTAACGTCTGGAACATGGTGACGCTGGATTCACGAAATTCGCACTTAAAAGTGCAAATGTCGCGACTGGTTGTTGGAGGCGTGTGCTTAGCATTTAAAAATGCTGTTATTGATGAAAGTTGTTGTTGTGCAAATGATTTTGCGCTTAAAAAAGCACAATTGGTGCATTGCAGAGGGCAATTTGAATATGGCTAACCGTGTTGTGGACTAGGTGTGGGGGTGTTCGATACGGTGTCACTTGCACTGTGTCGAACAATTCCAGCCACAATCTGTTGCATTTGGTCGAATTGCCGATGCATTTGTGTCATTTGTTGTTGTTGCATTTGCAACATATTGACCAGCATTGATAATTCAGTGCTATTGTTATTGGCAACAACTCCACCAATCGCATCAGCACAAGACGGCTCAGCCGCCTGGTCAACCAACATGGGTTGTGGTTGCTGCTGCGATTGTTGAGATGGTTGTTGTTGCTGTTGATGGGCTTGTTGTTGTTGTTGTGCATCTGTAGAAGAAGATGACAACTCAGGGGTGCGTTTGAGCAATGTGGAATTGCGAAAAACGTCCTGGAATGTAGTCTCTAATTGACGTTGTTGGATATCAACAATTTGTTGGCGACTCACAGGCTTGCCATCAAATTGTTGTAGCTGTCGCTGTTGGCGCTGTACCTCAAGGCGCTCAACCTGTGCGAAACGTTCACGAGGACTCATTGTGGCAGAGCGAACTGGACGACGGACGGACTGAACAGTAGGTGGTGGTACAGCTGATGTTGATGCTGCTGTTGCTGGTGGCTTAGCCTTCTTAGGCTTTGCCAAAGAATTTGCCAAGTCAGCGCCAGTTTTGACGTTGGCATCGGGACCAGCACCCTGTTGCTGTTTCAGCAACTTGTTCTTGCGCTGTCGTTGTTTCGCTCGGGCATTCCTACTCTTGATAGGGTTATTGACTTGCTGCTGCTGATGCTGCTGCTCAGGCAGCTGTTTTTGTGACTTTTTGTTAGTCACCGTATGGCTGGGTTTAATCGGTTTGGGTTGCTGTTTTTGCCGATGCTGCTTTGAAGCAGCAGCGGAAGAGGGCGACAAAATAGGAGCAGACTTACTATTATTGATAGCCACCGACTTGGTAGCAGACCGATTTTTAGATTTTGAATCCGGGACAGATTCGGATTGTGGCCGAGATTTTGGCCGTGATTGATTTGGCGTTCGTTTAGAAGCGAAGCGTTTGCCCTTACGCTGCTTCTGTTGAGCCAGTCGGACGAGATCCAAATAGTGTTGGCATCCCTTATAATTGGCTGTGTGCTCCCCCCCACAGTTGGCACATTTGGCCGGAACGGAGCTAGGCTTGAAACACGTACGTGTCATATGATCAGCGCCACACTTGACGCACCGAGGTGCGTGATAGCAATAACGTGCTGTGTGGCTAAATCGCTGACAGCGATGACATTGTGGAAGCTTTATGACAGTGTTATTATTGCGGCGGCGATGTTGTTGTGGCCATTCCACCTTGACCACATACCGGCACAACGTTTTCAATTTGAAAATCTTTTTATTGTCATTCATCGTTGGCCCCGGAGCCAGCGAGATGAAGAATAGATTTGGGGCAAAGGTACGTCTGGGGCCGACAGTGTTGTCGTTACAATTACGGTCCCGGTACTTGGGATTGTATACGGAACGAACCGTATAACCCAGACCAGAAAGCTCGTCTGTGATGCGTTTGGTTGGTGTTTGGGCATGAATGCCACGCACCACGACGCGAAAAGAACGTTCGGACCGCGGCTGGTATGTATTAAATGTCAGAGTGCTGTCCAATTGTAGGACTTTAATGAGTTTGCTGTATAAAGCAAAAGTGCGAGGCAAAATACGGATGCCATACGTACCGCCTAGTTTGACCGAGTAATCGGTGGCTGGAAAACCAAGGTTGGCTAATTTCGCTACCAACGAATCCACATTGTGGATAATGCGGACGTTAGTGGAATTGGTAGTGGCATTACTACTATTGCCTAACGCTTCCGATTGTGACTCAGATTGCATCGGAATTTCAGAGGTGAGACTCTTGAACCTGACGCTTATTTGAGGAGGCTTTATCTCCCGAACGAATGCTGGCGATTGAGCTTGTGAGACGCCGGTTGCTGTTGCTGTTGCTGCTGCTGCTGCAGCTGCAGCTGCTGCTCTATGTGGCGGCATCGCCGAAACGATTGGAGTGGTATCGATAAAGTCTGGGTCATTATTGCGCATGAGCAAAGTGTTGGCTTGAGTCTGAGCCGATGTGACTGCATCGGCGGCAAGGCGTTTCGAACTGTGTCGAGTTGGAGAAGTTGTAACTGCTGTTGTTGCATCCGATTCAAAATCAGATGAGTTAAGCAAGCTAAACTTGCTGCTACCCTTACCAGCTTTGCGTTGAATACGCAATGCATCTTGCACAGATGAGCGCGACTTGGCCGAGCTGAATCTAACAGATTTGCGAGTAGCACTGCGGCGTATCTGATCACGCTGCAGTTTCTGCTGCTGCTTCTGTTGAAACGGATGAAGTTCATTGAAACCGGCATGACCCACACAATCAACATTGGCGGTCGACGACTTGTTAGTTGACGACGCCGCCGCCATGCCGTCGCCCTCATTGTTGGCATCATCGCCCGCACCATCCACTGTATTGCGGTTCGGCGCGCCGAACGTATACGCGGTTGGTGGGGACAATGTTTGCGGCAGCGATAACGGAAGCGACTGCGATGGCGAGGATGACAAACACATAAATGACACAGGTGATGTTGACATCTCGGATGAGTCGCGGCGTGAATGTGTAGGAAACTCTTGCTGGATTTCATCTTGTGGGCATAGGCTTTCGGATGAAGCCGAGTTATTCGATGACAAGCTAGACAATGCTATTGTCTCAGCTTGTTCATTCCGGTTTGACATGGTTGTTGGTGCCGATGTTGATGCATCGGCAATAATTGATGGTGATGGTGCAGAACAAACCAGATCGCCGCTACAGTCAAGATAATCACACACCTTACGAAAGTGAGCAAACTTCTTGTGAACGGCCGCAGGTAAAACTCCTGATTGCTGGATGACTGCAGTTGATGTTGTTGGTATTGCGGCTGTTGATGCTATTAAAGCAGTAGACGCATTAACGGACGTAGTGGTCGCACAAGCCGAAGTCGCCAATGATGGTGCGGTCGTTGTTGCTATTGTTGTAGCAGCAGTTGTAACAACAACAAGAACGCCCGATGCATTCGCCTTGCCACGCGGCGGTGACTTTGGCGCCTTAAACGGATTATTTGATCGCTTATGCGGCATTGTGCTGGTTGTTGACTAACTATATGCAAGCAGCGGCGGCGACGACACGCCTTCTGCTTATTTATAGTAATTGAAAGAGAGAAATATACGAAAAAATTGCGGCGACGACACACCTGCGTATATATTGAGAGGTAATAAGCGCTGTAAAAAATAATAATCAACGCTAGAAAATGATTATTTGCTACTTACTTATTAGTATTTGTATGTATTTTAATGTATTTATGTAATAAAATACTAATATTCTAATATTTGTAATTGATAAGGTAACGTACAAAAGCTGTACTTAATTGGTATGTGGCGCTATGGCGTCACTGCGTATTGCGAACAAAAAATACGAAAAATTATGGCGACGACACGCCTACGTATATGATTAAGGGTAATAAGCGCTGTAAAAAATAATAATTAACGCTAGAAAATGGTTATATGTTACTTACTTATATGTTTGTAAGGTATGATAAAGTGTAATATATATTATTTTATTAATGTGAAAAAATACTAATATATTTAGTTGGTAGGGTAGCGTACAAAAGCTGCACTTAATTGATAGGTGGCGCTCGGCCACTGTGATAAACTTCAATATAGTTGATGAGTAGGTGGCGTACAAAAAAGCTGTACTTGATTGACAGGTGGCGCTTTGGCGGCACTGCGTATTGCAGGCAATAGTCGAGCTTTAGTGATGATGCTGGGCGCTGCGTCTAGTAAGAGAGAGCGCAACCATTAGAGATGACTTCGGGTTCTGAGTGACGTCGCCAGCTCAAGTCGGCTGTGTTCGTTCAATTACCTAAAGTACCTATGCAAAGAGCTGCTCAAAAATATGCATATATGTGTGCATATGTAAAGCGAGAGAGCGTGCGCGCAAATATAAAAAAGAAACAAATAACACACATACAGACTCACTCATAGGCAAGTCAAACGCGCGCAACTGTCTAATACAGTTGATGCTGTCTCTTTCCTTCTTTAGGGCTCGCTCAGTTCGCTCTCCAAATATGCAAGTATGCATGCACATCCAAAGCTCAGTTGAGCTTTAGCAGCTAAAGCCGCTCACTGTAACTATTGTTGACAAAGCTTTATACACACACACAAGCGCACGAACGCACGTGCGCTAACAAAGAGCGTGAGAGAGCTTTTATGTTTACGAACGTTGTTGTTGTTGGTGCTGCTGCTGCCGCTGCGTATGCATATGCGTGAGTATGAATTTTGTTGTTGTTGTTGTTAACAGCGCACGATCTGGTCGATGTATATGTATATATGCGTGTGATATATACGCGTTGATGAGGGTGGGTTTTTATTTGGCAAACTAATGCTGGAAAAAACAATAACAATGGATAGCAGAAAAAACCAGTGTATGTGCAATGCAATGCTAGCAGACTTATGCGTGTGTGTGTGTGTGAGATGGAGATGCTAAAGACTTAACATAAACATAACAAAATAAATAATATTTATTGTGCCTACGCGTATGTCAGAAGCAATGTATTTATGCGCGCGACTGTATTTATGCGGCGCATGTATTGGCGAGCAATATCTGTTGTTGTTGTTGTTTAAAAGACGCCTGTAAACAGATATCGCTGTGGCGAAAAAAATATTGTTACGACGGTTGCCGAACAGACTTTTTGTAACGAAGCAATGACGGGCGTCGGGAGTGAGCTTTTCTTCGAGCTTCTCTTCACTGACTCTCTCGGTAGATATGCGCACGTGTGCCGGCTGGCCGAAAAAACGTTTATATGTTTGCCGAAGAATAAATATGTTTATGATGCACACATATGCAATGTATGTGTGAGTATATGCAAAATGACATGTGCAAGATTGCGTAACTGACTGTACATATATGAGAATATATATACCTTATACCAAATTCACCTTTACCTTGTGTGTGTGTGTGTGTTGGGCGAAAGATGAACGTCAATGATGATAATGATGAAGTTGTAGCTGTGCCAAGTACTCGTAACACACATAGACTGTACTTGCACACTTTCATTAATTGGTATGTTTATGCCTTTAAGACTTTATTGATCAGGTAATCTCTTTGTGTGCGACAGTGTGTGCGATTTAAATATCGTCCGGAAACGGACAATATTTAATCAATATCAAGCACCACTGTGCACGAGTTATTGAAAATATTTATTTAATAAACTTGTTATGTTTTTTATTGATCACGTTTATATATATTCGACGACTTTTTCGGATATTAAATATTAAATATTAAATAATTAGCAGACCGGACTTTTATGCGCGTTCACGAGCGATTGAAATAGAAACTGTACTGAACTGAAAGCTTTTTTTTCCTTAGCCCGTAGGCAAAATAGAAGCGTTAACGCGTGCGTGTGCGTGTGGGTGTGGGTGTGAACGCGTGGGTGTGCGCTGCGTGGCGGCAGAGGGAAATAAATGCGCAATAATGCACATATGCGTGCACATGTATGTATGTAGAAAAACACACAAACTTCTTACAAACGCACATGTGCACGCACATGTGCATATGCGAAAATTATTTTCTCTCTGCCGTCACAGCGAAAACCACACATGCGCACACACGAACCAAACACGCGACACACAACACATTCACACTTCACTTTTTATTATTCGTAAGCAATAGAAACAATTGTAGGCAATAATGAACAATATATGTTCTTAAATTGAAAGTAAATATAATTATACAGGCGTACGTGATTAACTCTCGCGTCGAGGGTCTGAGGCGACGGCGACGTTTGACGGAACGATATTGACTGTATGACCAGTGTGGCGTGCGCTCAAAATTCAACTAAAATAGTTGCGTCGGCCCAACAACAGACAAAGCCGAGATTGAATATGACGCTCGATCGAACCGGTTGCGTCGCGTCGCCTCAGACGCTCGGCCAGAGAGATTGAGAGAGAGCGAGAGAACTTAATACATGTATGCTGTGTTACGGACGAACGAACGCTAGAACTTAAGCGAACGTACGACCGACTAACATAATAACAAATTGCTACGAAATGGAAATTAAATGATGTATGTCAATATTGATGCGCTCTTCTCTTGCGTTCTTAAGAGTAACATGCGAAAGAATGTTTAAGAGAAAAACAACATCTAACATACTTAGAGTACGTGCGATACTAGCTGGCTACGAAGGGCCGCCTTAAACTCGGCAAAAATGGAGAAGTGTAAATGATGCGTGAGATGGGGTGTGTCTAAACATTCTATTGATTCGGCATGCTTGTTCGTGTGTGAGCGCGCAAATATGCTCGCCCGACATGTCCGTCCAGTCTGTTCGTCTGAATTGCCGCCCGAGTGCACTCAAAGTCGTTTGTCGTGTTCGAAGCGTCTGTATTTGGTTGGGTGAGCGGGTATGGAGGCATGTACGAGTGCGTGTGTCTATGTGTGTGTGTGCGTGTGTCAGATCGCGTGAGGGTGTTTGTGCTGCGTGTGTGCTGCGAGAACATGCTTGATACGGCATAAACAATGGACAGCCATATGCATCAAACATGTTGCGTCGCAACACACAACAACAACACAACACAGCAGCGAACGACAACGACGACAACAACAACAGCACAAAAAACACAACAACACCGTACACACACAAGCCATACATAAAATCCGCTACCCACAGATACAACGAACAATAACAAACGACCAGAGCCACACAATAATGGCAACAAAATGACAACACAGGACAAGAAAAAACAGACGGGCGAACAATCATGCACGCCACAGTTAAGAAAAACATGCTCGAAATCAATTTGGTTATTGACTGGTACTATTTAGAGTGTGCTGACTCGGATATGAGATGTTGTTTTACCTATTGCATTCTCACGCTGGATAAATATTAAAAAATATCATTTTGTAAAAATAGGCATCCAAAATCAGTGCTGCATCACAGTATGGCTGAGCTAAACTCAAGCCAACTGTGTGAGCTAAATAGTATTTGCGTAAATATGGGGGTTTTTGAAAAGAATTAAAATTCCTAATGCTGTCCCCGATAGCAATGTGACAAAGAATACTAGACGTACTATAGGGGGTTAATTAAGTGCTAAGCTCAATGTTGTCCCCGTAACAATACAGATTGTTTGACAAATCAAGATTCTACTAATCTACGCAGATAGTGATTACTTGATAGAGAGCTGCAGTAAACTTAATAAATACCTAAGTAAACATAAAAAAGAATACTGCATGATGGACGCTGGTGATGATCCTGATCCCGGTGTGTTGACAGGTGTTGACGGATCGTGATGACGTGTTGAGTTTCTCCTGGCATGTTGTTGTTGCTGCTGCTGCTGCTACGACTGCTGCCGAGGATTGATTGATGACGTTGGCTGGTTCTTAATGAAGACGATGCTGACGATTGTAGATAACGATTGCGGATGATGATCTCACGATTGAGCCACTTAACAAATGACTGTGACTGCCTTTGGAGACATCATCGCAAGCAACGTTGTGACGCCAAGCAGTTGCGTACATCAAAAGTGTTGATATTCAGGAGCGATACCACTATATCGCAGTAATAGTGGTGTAATTGGAGACGGGTGGGTAGCTTTGCAGAATGCGATGCAAATGTTACTGCTACCGTTGTTGCACTCCGGTTGTGGGCGCAACGTGATTTGTTAGAGTTGATTACAGTGCAGCTTCTCTGGCTGTGCTGCGACTGTACATGATTGAAGAAGCAGGTAGTATGGTCCACCGTACAGTATACTGGCGATACTGATACAGGTGGATCGAGACGGATGATGAAGATTGCACTTAAAAGTGCAGTTATTGATGCGGTTGTTAACGTCTGGAACATGGTGACGCTGGATTCACGAAATTCGCACTTAAAAGTGCAAATGTCGCGACTGGTTGTTGGAGGCGTGTGCTTAGCATTTAAAAATGCTGTTATTGATGAAAGTTGTTGTTGTGCAAATGATTTTGCGCTTAAAAAAGCACAATTGGTGCATTGCAGAGGGCAATTTGAATATGGCTAACCGTGTTGTGGACTAGGTGTGGGGGTGTTCGATACGGTGTCACTTGCACTGTGTCGAACAATTCCAGCCACAATCTGTTGCATTTGGTCGAATTGCCGATGCATTTGTGTCATTTGTTGTTGTTGCATTTGCAACATATTGACCAGCATTGATAATTCAGTGCTATTGTTATTGGCAACAACTCCACCAATCGCATCAGCACAAGACGGCTCAGCCGCCTGGTCAACCAACATGGGTTGTGGTTGCTGCTGCGATTGTT
Source organism: Scaptomyza pallida (assembly GCA_018152965.1). Taxonomy (NCBI): domain Eukaryota; kingdom Metazoa; phylum Arthropoda; class Insecta; order Diptera; family Drosophilidae; genus Scaptomyza; species Scaptomyza pallida. The sequence continues at coordinate 5,373,994 of JAECXP010000130.1, forward strand.
GAGATGGTTGTTGTTGCTGTTGATGGGCTTGTTGTTGTTGTTGTGCATCTGTAGAAGAAGATGACAACTCAGGGGTGCGTTTGAGCAATGTGGAATTGCGAAAAACGTCCTGGAATGTAGTCTCTAATTGACGTTGTTGGATATCAACAATTTGTTGGCGACTCACAGGCTTGCCATCAAATTGTTGTAGCTGTCGCTGTTGGCGCTGTACCTCAAGGCGCTCAACCTGTGCGAAACGTTCACGAGGACTCATTGTGGCAGAGCGAACTGGACGACGGACGGACTGAACAGTAGGTGGTGGTACAGCTGATGTTGATGCTGCTGTTGCTGGTGGCTTAGCCTTCTTAGGCTTTGCCAAAGAATTTGCCAAGTCAGCGCCAGTTTTGACGTTGGCATCGGGACCAGCACCCTGTTGCTGTTTCAGCAACTTGTTCTTGCGCTGTCGTTGTTTCGCTCGGGCATTCCTACTCTTGATAGGGTTATTGACTTGCTGCTGCTGATGCTGCTGCTCAGGCAGCTGTTTTTGTGACTTTTTGTTAGTCACCGTATGGCTGGGTTTAATCGGTTTGGGTTGCTGTTTTTGCCGATGCTGCTTTGAAGCAGCAGCGGAAGAGGGCGACAAAATAGGAGCAGACTTACTATTATTGATAGCCACCGACTTGGTAGCAGACCGATTTTTAGATTTTGAATCCGGGACAGATTCGGATTGTGGCCGAGATTTTGGCCGTGATTGATTTGGCGTTCGTTTAGAAGCGAAGCGTTTGCCCTTACGCTGCTTCTGTTGAGCCAGTCGGACGAGATCCAAATAGTGTTGGCATCCCTTATAATTGGCTGTGTGCTCCCCCCCACAGTTGGCACATTTGGCCGGAACGGAGCTAGGCTTGAAACACGTACGTGTCATATGATCAGCGCCACACTTGACGCACCGAGGTGCGTGATAGCAATAACGTGCTGTGTGGCTAAATCGCTGACAGCGATGACATTGTGGAAGCTTTATGACAGTGTTATTATTGCGGCGGCGATGTTGTTGTGGCCATTCCACCTTGACCACATACCGGCACAACGTTTTCAATTTGAAAATCTTTTTATTGTCATTCATCGTTGGCCCCGGAGCCAGCGAGATGAAGAATAGATTTGGGGCAAAGGTACGTCTGGGGCCGACAGTGTTGTCGTTACAATTACGGTCCCGGTACTTGGGATTGTATACGGAACGAACCGTATAACCCAGACCAGAAAGCTCGTCTGTGATGCGTTTGGTTGGTGTTTGGGCATGAATGCCACGCACCACGACGCGAAAAGAACGTTCGGACCGCGGCTGGTATGTATTAAATGTCAGAGTGCTGTCCAATTGTAGGACTTTAATGAGTTTGCTGTATAAAGCAAAAGTGCGAGGCAAAATACGGATGCCATACGTACCGCCTAGTTTGACCGAGTAATCGGTGGCTGGAAAACCAAGGTTGGCTAATTTCGCTACCAACGAATCCACATTGTGGATAATGCGGACGTTAGTGGAATTGGTAGTGGCATTACTACTATTGCCTAACGCTTCCGATTGTGACTCAGATTGCATCGGAATTTCAGAGGTGAGACTCTTGAACCTGACGCTTATTTGAGGAGGCTTTATCTCCCGAACGAATGCTGGCGATTGAGCTTGTGAGACGCCGGTTGCTGTTGCTGTTGCTGCTGCTGCTGCAGCTGCAGCTGCTGCTCTATGTGGCGGCATCGCCGAAACGATTGGAGTGGTATCGATAAAGTCTGGGTCATTATTGCGCATGAGCAAAGTGTTGGCTTGAGTCTGAGCCGATGTGACTGCATCGGCGGCAAGGCGTTTCGAACTGTGTCGAGTTGGAGAAGTTGTAACTGCTGTTGTTGCATCCGATTCAAAATCAGATGAGTTAAGCAAGCTAAACTTGCTGCTACCCTTACCAGCTTTGCGTTGAATACGCAATGCATCTTGCACAGATGAGCGCGACTTGGCCGAGCTGAATCTAACAGATTTGCGAGTAGCACTGCGGCGTATCTGATCACGCTGCAGTTTCTGCTGCTGCTTCTGTTGAAACGGATGAAGTTCATTGAAACCGGCATGACCCACACAATCAACATTGGCGGTCGACGACTTGTTAGTTGACGACGCCGCCGCCATGCCGTCGCCCTCATTGTTGGCATCATCGCCCGCACCATCCACTGTATTGCGGTTCGGCGCGCCGAACGTATACGCGGTTGGTGGGGACAATGTTTGCGGCAGCGATAACGGAAGCGACTGCGATGGCGAGGATGACAAACACATAAATGACACAGGTGATGTTGACATCTCGGATGAGTCGCGGCGTGAATGTGTAGGAAACTCTTGCTGGATTTCATCTTGTGGGCATAGGCTTTCGGATGAAGCCGAGTTATTCGATGACAAGCTAGACAATGCTATTGTCTCAGCTTGTTCATTCCGGTTTGACATGGTTGTTGGTGCCGATGTTGATGCATCGGCAATAATTGATGGTGATGGTGCAGAACAAACCAGATCGCCGCTACAGTCAAGATAATCACACACCTTACGAAAGTGAGCAAACTTCTTGTGAACGGCCGCAGGTAAAACTCCTGATTGCTGGATGACTGCAGTTGATGTTGTTGGTATTGCGGCTGTTGATGCTATTAAAGCAGTAGACGCATTAACGGACGTAGTGGTCGCACAAGCCGAAGTCGCCAATGATGGTGCGGTCGTTGTTGCTATTGTTGTAGCAGCAGTTGTAACAACAACAAGAACGCCCGATGCATTCGCCTTGCCACGCGGCGGTGACTTTGGCGCCTTAAACGGATTATTTGATCGCTTATGCGGCATTGTGCTGGTTGTTGACTAACTATATGCAAGCAGCGGCGGCGACGACACGCCTTCTGCTTATTTATAGTAATTGAAAGAGAGAAATATACGAAAAAATTGCGGCGACGACACACCTGCGTATATATTGAGAGGTAATAAGCGCTGTAAAAAATAATAATCAACGCTAGAAAATGATTATTTGCTACTTACTTATTAGTATTTGTATGTATTTTAATGTATTTATGTAATAAAATACTAATATTCTAATATTTGTAATTGATAAGGTAACGTACAAAAGCTGTACTTAATTGATATGTGGCGCTATGGCGTCACTGCGTATTGCGAACAATAAATACGAAAAAATTATGGCGACGACACGCCTACGTATATGATTAAGGGTAATAAGCGCTGTAAAAAATAATAATTAACGCTAGAAAATGGTTATATGTTACTTACTTATATGTTTGTAAGGTATGATAAAGTGTAATATATATTATTTTATTAATGTGAAAAAATACTAATATATTTAGTTGGTAGGGTAGCGTACAAAAGCTGCACTTAATTGATAGGTGGCGCTCGGCCACTGTGATAAACTTCAATATAGTTGATGAGTAGGTGGCGTACAAAAAAGCTGTACTTGATTGACAGGTGGCGCTTTGGCGGCACTGCGTATTGCAGGCAATAGTCGAGCTTTAGTGATGATGCTGGGCGCTGCGTCTAGTAAGAGAGAGCGCAACCATTAGAGATGACTTCGGGTTCTGAGTGACGTCGCCAGCTCAAGTCGGCTGTGTTCGTTCAATTACCTAAAGTACCTATGCAAAGAGCTGCTCAAAAATATGCATATATGTGTGCATATGTAAAGCGAGAGAGCGTGCGCGCAAATATAAAAAAGAAACAAATAACACACATACAGACTCACTCATAGGCAAGTCAAACGCGCGCAACTGTCTAATACAGTTGATGCTGTCTCTTTCCTTCTTTAGGGCTCGCTCAGTTCGCTCTCCAAATATGCAAGTATGCATGCACATCCAAAGCTCAGTTGAGCTTTAGCAGCTAAAGCCGCTCACTGTAACTATTGTTGACAAAGCTTTATACACACACACAAGCGCACGAACGCACGTGCGCTAACAAAGAGCGTGAGAGAGCTTTTATGTTTACGAACGTTGTTGTTGTTGGTGCTGCTGCTGCCGCTGCGTATGCATATGCGTGAGTATGAATTTTGTTGTTGTTGTTGTTAACAGCGCACGATCTGGTCGATGTATATGTATATATGCGTGTGATATATACGCGTTGATGAGGGTGGGTTTTTATTTGGCAAACTAATGCTGGAAAAAACAATAACAATGGATAGCAGAAAAAACCAGTGTATGTGCAATGCAATGCTAGCAGACTTATGCGTGTGTGTGTGTGTGAGATGGAGATGCTAAAGACTTAACATAAACATAACAAAATAAATAATATTTATTGTGCCTACGCGTATGTCAGAAGCAATGTATTTATGCGCGCGACTGTATTTATGCGGCGCATGTATTGGCGAGCAATATCTGTTGTTGTTGTTGTTTAAAAGACGCCTGTAAACAGATATCGCTGTGGCGAAAAAAATATTGTTACGACGGTTGCCGAACAGACTTTTTGTAACGAAGCAATGACGGGCGTCGGGAGTGAGCTTTTCTTCGAGCTTCTCTTCACTGACTCTCTCGGTAGATATGCGCACGTGTGCCGGCTGGCCGAAAAAACGTTTATATGTTTGCCGAAGAATAAATATGTTTATGATGCACACATATGCAATGTATGTGTGAGTATATGCAAAATGACATGTGCAAGATTGCGTAACTGACTGTACATATATGAGAATATATATACCTTATACCAAATTCACCTTTACCTTGTGTGTGTGTGTGTGTGTTGGGCGAAAGATGAACGTCAATGATGATAATGATGAAGTTGTAGCTGTGCCAAGTACTCGTAACACACATAGACTGTACTTGCACACTTTCATTAATTGGTATGTTTATGCCTTTAAGACTTTATTGATCAGGTAATCTCTTTGTGTGCGACAGTGTGTGCGATTTAAATATCGTCCGGAAACGGACAATATTTAATCAATATCAAGCACCACTGTGCACGAGTTATTGAAAATATTTATTTAATAAACTTGTTATGTTTTTTATTGATCACGTTTATATATATTCGACGACTTTTTCGGATATTAAATATTAAATATTAAATAATTAGCAGACCGGACTTTTATGCGCGTTCACGAGCGATTGAAATAGAAACTGTACTGAACTGAAAGCTTTTTTTTCCTTAGCCCGTAGGCAAAATAGAAGCGTTAACGCGTGCGTGTGCGTGTGGGTGTGGGTGTGAACGCGTGGGTGTGCGAGTGCGCTGCGTGGCGGCAGAGGGAAATAAATGCGCAATAATGCACATATGCGTGCACATGTATGTATGTAGAAAAACACACAAACTTCTTACAAACGCACATGTGCACGCACATGTGCATATGCGAAAATTATTTTCTCTCTGCCGTCACAGCGAAAACCACACATGCGCACACACGAACCAAACACGCGACACACAACACATTCACACTTCACTTTTTATTATTCGTAAGCAATAGAAACAATTGTAGGCAATAATGAACAATATATGTTCTTAAATTGAAAGTAAATATAATTATACAGGCGTACGTGATTTAACTCTCGCGTCGAGGGTCTGACGAGGCGACGGCGACGTTTGACGGAACGATATTGACCTGTATGACCAGTGTGGCGTGCGCTCAAAATTCAACTAAAATAGTTGCGTCGGCCCAACAACAGACAAAGCCGAGATTGAATATGACGCTCGATCGAACCGGTTGCGTCGCGTCGCCTCAGACGCTCGGCCAGAGAGATTGAGAGAGAGCGAGAGAACTTAATACATGTATGCTTGTGTTACGGACGAACGAACGCTAGAACTTAAGCGAACGTACGACCGACTAACATAATAACAAATTGCTACGAAATGGAAATTAAATGATGTATGTCAATATTGATGCGCTCTTCTCTTGCGTTCTTAAGAGTAACATGCGAAAGAATGTTTAAGAGAAAAACAACATCTAACATACTTAGAGTACGTGCGATACTAGCTGGCTACGAAGGGCCGCCTTAAACTCGGCAAAAATGGAGAAGTGTAAATGATGCGTGAGATGGGGTGTGTCTAAACATTCTATTGATTCGGCATGCTTGTTCGTGTGTGAGCGCGCAAATATGCTCGCCCGACATGTCCGTCCAGTCTGTTCGTCTGAATTGCCGCCCGAGTGCACTCAAAGTCGTTTGTCGTGTTCGAAGCGTCTGTATTTGGTTGGGTGAGCGGGTATGGAGGCATGTACGAGTGCGTGTGTCTATGTGTGTGTGTGCGTGTGTCAGATCGCGTGAGGGTGTTTGTGCTGCGTGTGTGCTGCGAGAACATGCTTGATACGGCATAAACAAAGGACAGCCATATGCATCAAACATGTTGCGTCGCAACACACAACAACAACACAACACAGCAGCGAACGACAACGACGACAACAACAACAGCACAAAAAACACAACAACACCGTACACACACAAGCCATACATAAAATCCGCTACCCACAGATACAACGAACAATAACAAACGACCAGAGCCACACAATAATGGCAACAAAATGACAACACAGGACAAGAAAAAACAGACGGGCGAACAATCATGCACGCCACACTTAAGAAAAACATGCTCGAAATCAATTTGGTTATTGACTGGTACTATTTAGAGTGTGCTGACTCGGATATGAGATGTTGTTTTACCTATTGCATTCTCACGCTGGATAAATATTAAAAAATATCATTTTGTAAAAATAGGCATCCAAAATCAGTGCTGCATCACAGTATGGCTGAGCTAAACTCAAGCCAACTGTGTGAGCTAAATAGTATTTGCGTAAATATGGGGGTTTTTGAAAAGAATTAAAATTCCTAATGCTGTCCCCGATAGCAATGTGACAAAGAATACTAGACGTACTATAGGGGGGTTAATTAAGTGCTAAGCTCAATGTTGTCCCCGTAACAATACAGATTGTTTGACAAATCAAGATTCTACTAATCTACGCAGATAGTGATTACTTGATAGAGAGCTGCAGTAAACTTAATAAATACCTAAGTAAACATAAAAAAGAATACTGCATGATGGACGCTGGTGATGATCCTGATCCCGGTGTGTTGACAGGTGTTGACGGATCGTGATGACGTGTTGAGTTTCTCCTGGCATGTTGTTGTTGCTGCTGCTGCTGCTACGACTGCTGCCGAGGATTGATTGATGACGTTGGCTGGTACTTAATGAAGACGATGCTGACGATTGTAGATAACGATTGCGGATGATGATCTCACGATTGAGCCACTTAACAAATGACTGTGACTGCCTTTGGAGACATCATCGCAAGCAACGTTGTGACGCCAAGCAGTTGCGTACATCAAAAGTGTTGATATTCAGGAGCGATACCACTATATCGCAGTAATAGTGGTGTAATTGGAGACGGGTGGGTAGCTTTGCAGAATGCGATGCAAATGTTACTGCTACCGTTGTTGCACTCCGGTTGTGGGCGCAACGTGATTTGTTAGAGTTGATTACAGTGCAGCTTCTCTGGCTGTGCTGCGACTGTACATGATTGAAGAAGCAGGTAGTATGGTCCACCGTACAGTATACTGGCGATACTGATACAGGTGGATCGAGACGGATGATGAAGATTGCACTTAAAAGTGCAGTTATTGATGCGGTTGTTAACGTCTGGAACATGGTGACGCTGGATTCACGAAATTCGCACTTAAAAGTGCAAATGTCGCGACTGGTTGTTGGAGGCGTGTGCTTAGCATTTAAAAATGCTGTTATTGATGAAAGTTGTTGTTGTGCAAATGATTTTGCGCTTAAAAAGCACAATTGGTGCATTGCAGAGGGCAATTTGAATAAGGCTAACCGTGTTGTGGACTAGGTGTGGGGGTGTTCGATACGGTGTCACTTGCACTGTGTCGAACAATTCCAGCCACAATCTGTTGCATTTGCTCGAATTGCCGATGCATTTGTGTCATTTGTTGTTGTTGCATTTGCAACATATTGACCAGCATTGATAATTCAGTGCTATTGTTATTGGCAACAACTCCACCAATCGCATCAGCACAAGACGGCTCAGCCGCCTGGTCAACCAACATGGGTTGTGGTTGCTGCTGCGATTGTTGAGATGGTTGTTGTTGCTGTTGATGGGCTTGTTGTTGTTGTTGTGCATCTGTAGAAGAAGATGACAACTCAGGGGTGCGTTTGAGCAATGTGGAATTGCGAAAAACGTCCTGGAATGTAGTCTCTAATTGACGTTGTTGGATATCAACAATTTGTTGGCGACTCACAGGCTTGCCATCAAATTGTTGTAGCTGTCGCTGTTGGCGCTGTACCTCAAGGCGCTCAACCTGTGCGAAACGTTCACGAGGACTCATTGTGGCAGAGCGAACTGGACGACGGACGGACTGAACAGTAGGTGGTGGTACAGCTGATGTTGATGCTGCTGTTGCTGGTGGCTTAGCCTTCTTAGGCTTTGCCAAAGAATTTGCCAAGTCAGCGCCAGTTTTGACGTTGGCATCGGGACCAGCACCCTGTTGCTGTTTCAGCAACTTGTTCTTGCGCTGTCGTTGTTTCGCTCGGGCATTCCTACTCTTGATAGGGTTATTGACTTGCTGCTGCTGATGCTGCTGCTCAGGCAGCTGTTTTTGTGACTTTTTGTTAGTCACCGTATGGCTGGGTTTAATCGGTTTGGGTTGCTGTTTTTGCCGATGCTGCTTTGAAGCAGCAGCGGAAGAGGGCGACAAAATAGGAGCAGACTTACTATTATTGATAGCCACCGACTTGGTAGCAGACCGATTTTTAGATTTTGAATCCGGGACAGATTCGGATTGTGGCCGAGATTTTGGCCGTGATTGATTTGGCGTTCGTTTAGAAGCGAAGCGTTTGCCCTTACGCTGCTTCTGTTGAGCCAGTCGGACGAGATCCAAATAGTGTTGGCATCCCTTATAATTGGCTGTGTGCTCCCCCCCACAGTTGGCACATTTGGCCGGAACGGAGCTAGGCTTGAAACACGTACGTGTCATATGATCAGCGCCACACTTGACGCACCGAGGTGCGTGATAGCAATAACGTGCTGTGTGGCTAAATCGCTGACAGCGATGACATTGTGGAAGCTTTATGACAGTGTTATTATTGCGGCGGCGATGTTGTTGTGGCCATTCCACCTTGACCACATACCGGCACAACGTTTTCAATTTGAAAATCTTTTTATTGTCATTCATCGTTGGCCCCGGAGCCAGCGAGATGAAGAATAGATTTGGGGCAAAGGTACGTCTGGGGCCGACAGTGTTGTCGTTACAATTACGGTCCCGGTACTTGGGATTGTATACGGAACGAACCGTATAACCCAGACCAGAAAGCTCGTCTGTGATGCGTTTGGTTGGTGTTTGGGCATGAATGCCACGCACCACGACGCGAAAAGAACGTTCGGACCGCGGCTGGTATGTATTAAATGTCAGAGTGCTGTCCAATTGTAGGACTTTAATGAGTTTGCTGTATAAAGCAAAAGTGCGAGGCAAAATACGGATGCCATACGTACCGCCTAGTTTGACCGAGTAATCGGTGGCTGGAAAACCAAGGTTGGCTAATTTCGCTACCAACGAATCCACATTGTGGATAATGCGGACGTTAGTGGAATTGGTAGTGGCATTACTACTATTGCCTAACGCTTCCGATTGTGACTCAGATTGCATCGGAATTTCAGAGGTGAGACTCTTGAACCTGACGCTTATTTGAGGAGGCTTTATCTCCCGAACGAATGCTGGCGATTGAGCTTGTGAGACGCCGGTTGCTGTTGCTGTTGCTGCTGCTGCTGCAGCTGCAGCTGCTGCTCTATGTGGCGGCATCGCCGAAACGATTGGAGTGGTATCGATAAAGTCTGGGTCATTATTGCGCATGAGCAAAGTGTTGGCTTGAGTCTGAGCCGATGTGACTGCATCGGCGGCAAGGCGTTTCGAACTGTGTCGAGTTGGAGAAGTTGTAACTGCTGTTGTTGCATCCGATTCAAAATCAGATGAGTTAAGCAAGCTAAACTTGCTGCTACCCTTACCAGCTTTGCGTTGAATACGCAATGCATCTTGCACAGATGAGCGCGACTTGGCCGAGCTGAATCTAACAGATTTGCGAGTAGCACTGCGGCGTATCTGATCACGCTGCAGTTTCTGCTGCTGCTTCTGTTGAAACGGATGAAGTTCATTGAAACCGGCATGACCCACACAATCAACATTGGCGGTCGACGACTTGTTAGTTGACGACGCCGCCGCCATGCCGTCGCCCTCATTGTTGGCATCATCGCCCGCACCATCCACTGTATTGCGGTTCGGCGCGCCGAACGTATACGCGGTTGGTGGGGACAATGTTTGCGGCAGCGATAACGGAAGCGACTGCGATGGCGAGGATGACAAACACATAAATGACACAGGTGATGTTGACATCTCGGATGAGTCGCGGCGTGAATGTGTAGGAAACTCTTGCTGGATTTCATCTTGTGGGCATAGGCTTTCGGATGAAGCCGAGTTATTCGATGACAAGCTAGACAATGCTATTGTCTCAGCTTGTTCATTCCGGTTTGACATGGTTGTTGGTGCCGATGTTGATGCATCGGCAATAATTGATGGTGATGGTGCAGAACAAACCAGATCGCCGCTACAGTCAAGATAATCACACACCTTACGAAAGTGAGCAAACTTCTTGTGAACGGCCGCAGGTAAAACTCCTGATTGCTGGATGACTGCAGTTGATGTTGTTGGTATTGCGGCTGTTGATGCTATTAAAGCAGTAGACGCATTAACGGACGTAGTGGTCGCACAAGCCGAAGTCGCCAATGATGGTGCGGTCGTTGTTGCTATTGTTGTAGCAGCAGTTGTAACAACAACAAGAACGCCCGATGCATTCGCCTTGCCACGCGGCGGTGACTTTGGCGCCTTAAACGGATTATTTGATCGCTTATGCGGCATTGTGCTGGTTGTTGACTAACTATATGCAAGCAGCGGCGGCGACGACACGCCTTCTGCTTATTTATAGTAATTGAAAGAGAGAAATATACGAAAAAATTGCGGCGACGACACACCTGCGTATATATTGAGAGGTAATAAGCGCTGTAAAAAATAATAATCAACGCTAGAAAATGATTATTTGCTACTTACTTATTAGTATTTGTATGTATTTTAATGTATTTATGTAATAAAATACTAATATTCTAATATTTGTAATTGATAAGGTAACGTACAAAAGCTGTACTTAATTGGTATGTGGCGCTATGGCGTCACTGCGTATTGCGAACAAAAAATACGAAAAATTATGGCGACGACACGCCTACGTATATGATTAAGGGTAATAAGCGCTGTAAAAAATAATAATTAACGCTAGAAAATGGTTATATGTTACTTACTTATATGTTTGTAAGGTATGATAAAGTGTAATATATATTATTTTATTAATGTGAAAAAATACTAATATATTTAGTTGGTAGGGTAGCGTACAAAAGCTGCACTTAATTGATAGGTGGCGCTCGGCCACTGTGATAAACTTCAATATAGTTGATGAGTAGGTGGCGTACAAAAAAGCTGTACTTGATTGACAGGTGGCGCTTTGGCGGCACTGCGTATTGCAGGCAATAGTCGAGCTTTAGTGATGATGCTGGGCGCTGCGTCTAGTAAAAGAGAGCGCAACCATTAGAGATGACTTCGGGTTCTGAGTGACGTCGCCAGCTCAAGTCGGCTGTGTTCGTTCAATTACCTAAAGTACCTATGCAAAGAGCTGCTCAAAAATATGCATATATGTGTGCATATGTAAAGCGAGAGAGCGTGCGCGCAAATATAAAAAAGAAACAAATAACACACATACAGACTCACTCATAGGCAAGTCAAACGCGCGCAACTGTCTAATACAGTTGATGCTGTCTCTTTCCTTCTTTAGGGCTCGCTCAGTTCGCTCTCCAAATATGCAAGTATGCATGCACATCCAAAGCTCAGTTGAGCTTTAGCAGCTAAAGCCGCTCACTGTAACTATTGTTGACAAAGCTTTATACACACACACAAGCGCACGAACGCACGTGCGCTAACAAAGAGCGTGAGAGAGCTTTTATGTTTACGAACGTTGTTGTTGTTGGTGCTGCTGCTGCCGCTGCGTATGCATATGCGTGAGTATGAATTTTGTTGTTGTTGTTGTTAACAGCGCACGATCTGGTCGATGTATATGTATATATGCGTGTGATATATACGCGTTGATGAGGGTGGGTTTTTATTTGGCAAACTAATGCTGGAAAAAACAATAACAATGGATAGCAGAAAAAACCAGTGTATGTGCAATGCAATGCTAGCAGACTTATGCGTGTGTGTGTGTGTGAGATGGAGATGCTAAAGACTTAACATAAACATAACAAAATAAATAATATTTATTGTGCCTACGCGTATGTCAGAAGCAATGTATTTATGCGCGCGACTGTATTTATGCGGCGCATGTATTGGCGAGCAATATCTGTTGTTGTTGTTGTTTAAAAGACGCCTGTAAACAGATATCGCTGTGGCGAAAAAAATATTGTTACGACGGTTGCCGAACAGACTTTTTGTAACGAAGCAATGACGGGCGTCGGGAGTGAGCTTTTCTTCGAGCTTCTCTTCACTGACTCTCTCGGTAGATATGCGCACGTGTGCCGGCTGGCCGAAAAAACGTTTATATGTTTGCCGAAGAATAAATATGTTTATGATGCACACATATGCAATGTATGTGTGAGTATATGCAAAATGACATGTGCAAGATTGCGTAACTGACTGTACATATATGAGAATATATATACCTTATACCAAATTCACCTTTACCTTGTGTGTGTGTGTGTGTGTTGGGCGAAAGATGAACGTCAATGATGATAATGATGAAGTTGTAGCTGTGCCAAGTACTCGTAACACACATAGACTGTACTTGCACACTTTCATTAATTGGTATGTTTATGCCTTTAAGACTTTATTGATCAGGTAATCTCTTTGTGTGCGACAGTGTGTGCGATTTAAATATCGTCCGGAAACGGACAATATTTAATCAATATCAAGCACCACTGTGCACGAGTTATTGAAAATATTTATTTAATAAACTTGTTATGTTTTTTATTGATCACGTTTATATATATTCGACGACTTTTTCGGATATTAAATATTAAATATTAAATAATTAGCAGACCGGACTTTTATGCGCGTTCACGAGCGATTGAAATAGAAACTGTACTGAACTGAAAGCTTTTTTTTCCTTAGCCCGTAGGCAAAATAGAAGCGTTAACGCGTGCGTGTGCGTGTGGGTGTGGGTGTGAACGCGTGGGTGTGCGCTGCGTGGCGGCAGAGGGAAATAAATGCGCAATAATGCACATATGCGTGCACATGTATGTATGTAGAAAAACACACAAACTTCTTACAAACGCACATGTGCACGCACATGTGCATATGCGAAAATTATTTTCTCTCTGCCGTCACAGCGAAAACCACACATGCGCACACACGAACCAAACACGCGACACACAACACATTCACACTTCACTTTTTATTATTCGTAAGCAATAGAAACAATTGTAGGCAATAATGAACAATATATGTTCTTAAATTGAAAGTAAATATAATTATACAGGCGTACGTGATTAACTCTCGCGTCGAGGGTCTGAGGCGACGGCGACGTTTGACGGAACGATATTGACTGTATGACCAGTGTGGCGTGCGCTCAAAATTCAACTAAAATAGTTGCGTCGGCCCAACAACAGACAAAGCCGAGATTGAATATGACGCTCGATCGAACCGGTTGCGTCGCGTCGCCTCAGACGCTCGGCCAGAGAGATTGAGAGAGAGCGAGAGAACTTAATACATGTATGCTGTGTTACGGACGAACGAACGCTAGAACTTAAGCGAACGTACGACCGACTAACATAATAACAAATTGCTACGAAATGGAAATTAAATGATGTATGTCAATATTGATGCGCTCTTCTCTTGCGTTCTTAAGAGTAACATGCGAAAGAATGTTTAAGAGAAAAACAACATCTAACATACTTAGAGTACGTGCGATACTAGCTGGCTACGAAGGGCCGCCTTAAACTCGGCAAAAATGGAGAAGTGTAAATGATGCGTGAGATGGGGTGTGTCTAAACATTCTATTGATTCGGCATGCTTGTTCGTGTGTGAGCGCGCAAATATGCTCGCCCGACATGTCCGTCCAGTCTGTTCGTCTGAATTGCCGCCCGAGTGCACTCAAAGTCGTTTGTCGTGTTCGAAGCGTCTGTATTTGGTTGGGTGAGCGGGTATGGAGGCATGTACGAGTGCGTGTGTCTATGTGTGTGTGTGCGTGTGTCAGATCGCGTGAGGGTGTTTGTGCTGCGTGTGTGCTGCGAGAACATGCTTGATACGGCATAAACAATGGACAGCCATATGCATCAAACATGTTGCGTCGCAACACACAACAACAACACAACACAGCAGCGAACGACAACGACGACAACAACAACAGCACAAAAAACACAACAACACCGTACACACACAAGCCATACATAAAATCCGCTACCCACAGATACAACGAACAATAACAAACGACCAGAGCCACACAATAATGGCAACAAAATGACAACACAGGACAAGAAAAAACAGACGGGCGAACAATCATGCACGCCACAGTTAAGAAAAACATGCTCGAAATCAATTTGGTTATTGACTGGTACTATTTAGAGTGTGCTGACTCGGATATGAGATGTTGTTTTACCTATTGCATTCTCACGCTGGATAAATATTAAAAAATATCATTTTGTAAAAATAGGCATCCAAAATCAGTGCTGCATCACAGTATGGCTGAGCTAAACTCAAGCCAACTGTGTGAGCTAAATAGTATTTGCGTAAATATGGGGGTTTTTGAAAAGAATTAAAATTCCTAATGCTGTCCCCGATAGCAATGTGACAAAGAATACTAGACGTACTATAGGGGGTTAATTAAGTGCTAAGCTCAATGTTGTCCCCGTAACAATACAGATTGTTTGACAAATCAAGATTCTACTAATCTACGCAGATAGTGATTACTTGATAGAGAGCTGCAGTAAACTTAATAAATACCTAAGTAAACATAAAAAAGAATACTGCATGATGGACGCTGGTGATGATCCTGATCCCGGTGTGTTGACAGGTGTTGACGGATCGTGATGACGTGTTGAGTTTCTCCTGGCATGTTGTTGTTGCTGCTGCTGCTGCTACGACTGCTGCCGAGGATTGATTGATGACGTTGGCTGGTTCTTAATGAAGACGATGCTGACGATTGTAGATAACGATTGCGGATGATGATCTCACGATTGAGCCACTTAACAAATGACTGTGACTGCCTTTGGAGACATCATCGCAAGCAACGTTGTGACGCCAAGCAGTTGCGTACATCAAAAGTGTTGATATTCAGGAGCGATACCACTATATCGCAGTAATAGTGGTGTAATTGGAGACGGGTGGGTAGCTTTGCAGAATGCGATGCAAATGTTACTGCTACCGTTGTTGCACTCCGGTTGTGGGCGCAACGTGATTTGTTAGAGTTGATTACAGTGCAGCTTCTCTGGCTGTGCTGCGACTGTACATGATTGAAGAAGCAGGTAGTATGGTCCACCGTACAGTATACTGGCGATACTGATACAGGTGGATCGAGACGGATGATGAAGATTGCACTTAAAAGTGCAGTTATTGATGCGGTTGTTAACGTCTGGAACATGGTGACGCTGGATTCACGAAATTCGCACTTAAAAGTGCAAATGTCGCGACTGGTTGTTGGAGGCGTGTGCTTAGCATTTAAAAATGCTGTTATTGATGAAAGTTGTTGTTGTGCAAATGATTTTGCGCTTAAAAAAGCACAATTGGTGCATTGCAGAGGGCAATTTGAATATGGCTAACCGTGTTGTGGACTAGGTGTGGGGGTGTTCGATACGGTGTCACTTGCACTGTGTCGAACAATTCCAGCCACAATCTGTTGCATTTGGTCGAATTGCCGATGCATTTGTGTCATTTGTTGTTGTTGCATTTGCAACATATTGACCAGCATTGATAATTCAGTGCTATTGTTATTGGCAACAACTCCACCAATCGCATCAGCACAAGACGGCTCAGCCGCCTGGTCAACCAACATGGGTTGTGGTTGCTGCTGCGATTGTTGAGATGGTTGTTGTTGCTGTTGATGGGCTTGTTGTTGTTGTTGTGCATCTGTAGAAGAAGATGACAACTCAGGGGTGCGTTTGAGCAATGTGGAATTGCGAAAAACGTCCTGGAATGTAGTCTCTAATTGACGTTGTTGGATATCAACAATTTGTTGGCGACTCACAGGCTTGCCATCAAATTGTTGTAGCTGTCGCTGTTGGCGCTGTACCTCAAGGCGCTCAACCTGTGCGAAACGTTCACGAGGACTCATTGTGGCAGAGCGAACTGGACGACGGACGGACTGAACAGTAGGTGGTGGTACAGCTGATGTTGATGCTGCTGTTGCTGGTGGCTTAGCCTTCTTAGGCTTTGCCAAAGAATTTGCCAAGTCAGCGCCAGTTTTGACGTTGGCATCGGGACCAGCACCCTGTTGCTGTTTCAGCAACTTGTTCTTGCGCTGTCGTTGTTTCGCTCGGGCATTCCTACTCTTGATAGGGTTATTGACTTGCTGCTGCTGATGCTGCTGCTCAGGCAGCTGTTTTTGTGACTTTTTGTTAGTCACCGTATGGCTGGGTTTAATCGGTTTGGGTTGCTGTTTTTGCCGATGCTGCTTTGAAGCAGCAGCGGAAGAGGGCGACAAAATAGGAGCAGACTTACTATTATTGATAGCCACCGACTTGGTAGCAGACCGATTTTTAGATTTTGAATCCGGGACAGATTCGGATTGTGGCCGAGATTTTGGCCGTGATTGATTTGGCGTTCGTTTAGAAGCGAAGCGTTTGCCCTTACGCTGCTTCTGTTGAGCCAGTCGGACGAGATCCAAATAGTGTTGGCATCCCTTATAATTGGCTGTGTGCTCCCCCACAGTTGGCACATTTGGCCGGAACGGAGCTAGGCTTGAAACACGTACGTGTCATATGATCAGCGCCACACTTGACGCACCGAGGTGCGTGATAGCAATAACGTGCTGTGTGGCTAAATCGCTGACAGCGATGACATTGTG
Source organism: Scaptomyza pallida (assembly GCA_018152965.1). NCBI lineage: Eukaryota > Metazoa > Arthropoda > Insecta > Diptera > Drosophilidae > Scaptomyza > Scaptomyza pallida. The sequence continues at coordinate 5,391,044 of JAECXP010000130.1, forward strand.
GAAGCTTTATGACAGTGTTATTATTGCGGCGGCGATGTTGTTGTGGCCATTCCACCTTGACCACATACCGGCACAACGTTTTCAATTTGAAAATCTTTTTATTGTCATTCATCGTTGGCCCCGGAGCCAGCGAGATGAAGAATAGATTTGGGGCAAAGGTACGTCTGGGGCCGACAGTGTTGTCGTTACAATTACGGTCCCGGTACTTGGGATTGTATACGGAACGAACCGTATAACCCAGACCAGAAAGCTCGTCTGTGATGCGTTTGGTTGGTGTTTGGGCATGAATGCCACGCACCACGACGCGAAAAGAACGTTCGGACCGCGGCTGGTATGTATTAAATGTCAGAGTGCTGTCCAATTGTAGGACTTTAATGAGTTTGCTGTATAAAGCAAAAGTGCGAGGCAAAATACGGATGCCATACGTACCGCCTAGTTTGACCGAGTAATCGGTGGCTGGAAAACCAAGGTTGGCTAATTTCGCTACCAACGAATCCACATTGTGGATAATGCGGACGTTAGTGGAATTGGTAGTGGCATTACTACTATTGCCTAACGCTTCCGATTGTGACTCAGATTGCATCGGAATTTCAGAGGTGAGACTCTTGAACCTGACGCTTATTTGAGGAGGCTTTATCTCCCGAACGAATGCTGGCGATTGAGCTTGTGAGACGCCGGTTGCTGTTGCTGTTGCTGCTGCTGCTGCAGCTGCAGCTGCTGCTCTATGTGGCGGCATCGCCGAAACGATTGGAGTGGTATCGATAAAGTCTGGGTCATTATTGCGCATGAGCAAAGTGTTGGCTTGAGTCTGAGCCGATGTGACTGCATCGGCGGCAAGGCGTTTCGAACTGTGTCGAGTTGGAGAAGTTGTAACTGCTGTTGTTGCATCCGATTCAAAATCAGATGAGTTAAGCAAGCTAAACTTGCTGCTACCCTTACCAGCTTTGCGTTGAATACGCAATGCATCTTGCACAGATGAGCGCGACTTGGCCGAGCTGAATCTAACAGATTTGCGAGTAGCACTGCGGCGTATCTGATCACGCTGCAGTTTCTGCTGCTGCTTCTGTTGAAACGGATGAAGTTCATTGAAACCGGCATGACCCACACAATCAACATTGGCGGTCGACGACTTGTTAGTTGACGACGCCGCCGCCATGCCGTCGCCCTCATTGTTGGCATCATCGCCCGCACCATCCACTGTATTGCGGTTCGGCGCGCCGAACGTATACGCGGTTGGTGGGGACAATGTTTGCGGCAGCGATAACGGAAGCGACTGCGATGGCGAGGATGACAAACACATAAATGACACAGGTGATGTTGACATCTCGGATGAGTCGCGGCGTGAATGTGTAGGAAACTCTTGCTGGATTTCATCTTGTGGGCATAGGCTTTCGGATGAAGCCGAGTTATTCGATGACAAGCTAGACAATGCTATTGTCTCAGCTTGTTCATTCCGGTTTGACATGGTTGTTGGTGCCGATGTTGATGCATCGGCAATAATTGATGGTGATGGTGCAGAACAAACCAGATCGCCGCTACAGTCAAGATAATCACACACCTTACGAAAGTGAGCAAACTTCTTGTGAACGGCCGCAGGTAAAACTCCTGATTGCTGGATGACTGCAGTTGATGTTGTTGGTATTGCGGCTGTTGATGCTATTAAAGCAGTAGACGCATTAACGGACGTAGTGGTCGCACAAGCCGAAGTCGCCAATGATGGTGCGGTCGTTGTTGCTATTGTTGTAGCAGCAGTTGTAACAACAACAAGAACGCCCGATGCATTCGCCTTGCCACGCGGCGGTGACTTTGGCGCCTTAAACGGATTATTTGATCGCTTATGCGGCATTGTGCTGGTTGTTGACTAACTATATGCAAGCAGCGGCGGCGACGACACGCCTTCTGCTTATTTATAGTAATTGAAAGAGAGAAATATACGAAAAAATTGCGGCGACGACACACCTGCGTATATATTGAGAGGTAATAAGCGCTGTAAAAAATAATAATCAACGCTAGAAAATGATTATTTGCTACTTACTTATTAGTATTTGTATGTATTTTAATGTATTTATGTAATAAAATACTAATATTCTAATATTTGTAATTGATAAGGTAACGTACAAAAGCTGTACTTAATTGGTATGTGGCGCTATGGCGTCACTGCGTATTGCGAACAAAAATACGAAAAATTATGGCGACGACACGCCTACGTATATGATTAAGGGTAATAAGCGCTGTAAAAAATAATAATTAACGCTAGAAAATGGTTATATGTTACTTACTTATATGTTTGTAAGGTATGATAAAGTGTAATATATATTATTTTATTAATGTGAAAAAATACTAATATATTTAGTTGGTAGGGTAGCGTACAAAAGCTGCACTTAATTGATAGGTGGCGCTCGGCCACTGTGATAAACTTCAATATAGTTGATGAGTAGGTGGCGTACAAAAAGCTGTACTTGATTGACAGGTGGCGCTTTGGCGGCACTGCGTATTGCAGGCAATAGTCGAGCTTTAGTGATGATGCTGGGCGCTGCGTCTAGTAAGAGAGAGCGCAACCATTAGAGATGACTTCGGGTTCTGAGTGACGTCGCCAGCTCAAGTCGGCTGTGTTCGTTCAATTACCTAAAGTACCTATGCAAAGAGCTGCTCAAAAATATGCATATATGTGTGCATATGTAAAGCGAGAGAGCGTGCGCGCAAATATAAAAAAGAAACAAATAACACACATACAGACTCACTCATAGGCAAGTCAAACGCGCGCAACTGTCTAATACAGTTGATGCTGTCTCTTTCCTTCTTTAGGGCTCGCTCAGTTCGCTCTCCAAATATGCAAGTATGCATGCACATCCAAAGCTCAGTTGAGCTTTAGCAGCTAAAGCCGCTCACTGTAACTATTGTTGACAAAGCTTTATACACACACACAAGCGCACGAACGCACGTGCGCTAACAAAGAGCGTGAGAGAGCTTTTATGTTTACGAACGTTGTTGTTGTTGGTGCTGCTGCTGCCGCTGCGTATGCATATGCGTGAGTATGAATTTTGTTGTTGTTGTTGTTAACAGCGCACGATCTGGTCGATGTATATGTATATATGCGTGTGATATATACGCGTTGATGAGGGTGGGTTTTTATTTGGCAAACTAATGCTGGAAAAAACAATAACAATGGATAGCAGAAAAAACCAGTGTATGTGCAATGCAATGCTAGCAGACTTATGCGTGTGTGTGTGTGTGAGATGGAGATGCTAAAGACTTAACATAAACATAACAAAATAAATAATATTTATTGTGCCTACGCGTATGTCAGAAGCAATGTATTTATGCGCGCGACTGTATTTATGCGGCGCATGTATTGGCGAGCAATATCTGTTGTTGTTGTTGTTTAAAAGACGCCTGTAAACAGATATCGCTGTGGCGAAAAAAATATTGTTACGACGGTTGCCGAACAGACTTTTTGTAACGAAGCAATGACGGGCGTCGGGAGTGAGCTTTTCTTCGAGCTTCTCTTCACTGACTCTCTCGGTAGATATGCGCACGTGTGCCGGCTGGCCGAAAAAACGTTTATATGTTTGCCGAAGAATAAATATGTTTATGATGCACACATATGCAATGTATGTGTGAGTATATGCAAAATGACATGTGCAAGATTGCGTAACTGACTGTACATATATGAGAATATATATACCTTATACCAAATTCACCTTTACCTTGTGTGTGTGTGTGTGTGTTGGGCGAAAGATGAACGTCAATGATGATAATGATGAAGTTGTAGCTGTGCCAAGTACTCGTAACACACATAGACTGTACTTGCACACTTTCATTAATTGGTATGTTTATGCCTTTAAGACTTTATTGATCAGGTAATCTCTTTGTGTGCGACAGTGTGTGCGATTTAAATATCGTCCGGAAACGGACAATATTTAATCAATATCAAGCACCACTGTGCACGAGTTATTGAAAATATTTATTTAATAAACTTGTTATGTTTTTTATTGATCACGTTTATATATATTCGACGACTTTTTCGGATATTAAATATTAAATATTAAATAATTAGCAGACCGGACTTTTATGCGCGTTCACGAGCGATTGAAATAGAAACTGTACTGAACTGAAAGCTTTTTTTCCTTAGCCCGTAGGCAAAATAGAAGCGTTAACGCGTGCGTGTGCGTGTGGGTGTGGGTGTGAACGCGTGGGTGTGCGCTGCGTGGCGGCAGAGGGAAATAAATGCGCAATAATGCACATATGCGTGCACATGTATGTATGTAGAAAAACACACAAACTTCTTACAAACGCACATGTGCACGCACATGTGCATATGCGAAAATTATTTTCTCTCTGCCGTCACAGCGAAAACCACACATGCGCACACACGAACCAAACACGCGACACACAACACATTCACACTTCACTTTTTATTATTCGTAAGCAATAGAAACAATTGTAGGCAATAATGAACAATATATGTTCTTAAATTGAAAGTAAATATAATTATACAGGCGTACGTGATTAACTCTCGCGTCGAGGGTCTGAGGCGACGGCGACGTTTGACGGAACGATATTGACTGTATGACCAGTGTGGCGTGCGCTCAAAATTCAACTAAAATAGTTGCGTCGGCCCAACAACAGACAAAGCCGAGATTGAATATGACGCTCGATCGAACCGGTTGCGTCGCGTCGCCTCAGACGCTCGGCCAGAGAGATTGAGAGAGAGCGAGAGAACTTAATACATGTATGCTGTGTTACGGACGAACGAACGCTAGAACTTAAGCGAACGTACGACCGACTAACATAATAACAAATTGCTACGAAATGGAAATTAAATGATGTATGTCAATATTGATGCGCTCTTCTCTTGCGTTCTTAAGAGTAACATGCGAAAGAATGTTTAAGAGAAAAACAACATCTAACATACTTAGAGTACGTGCGATACTAGCTGGCTACGAAGGGCCGCCTTAAACTCGGCAAAAATGGAGAAGTGTAAATGATGCGTGAGATGGGGTGTGTCTAAACATTCTATTGATTCGGCATGCTTGTTCGTGTGTGAGCGCGCAAATATGCTCGCCCGACATGTCCGTCCAGTCTGTTCGTCTGAATTGCCGCCCGAGTGCACTCAAAGTCGTTTGTCGTGTTCGAAGCGTCTGTATTTGGTTGGGTGAGCGGGTATGGAGGCATGTACGAGTGCGTGTGTCTATGTGTGTGTGTGCGTGTGTCAGATCGCGTGAGGGTGTTTGTGCTGCGTGTGTGCTGCGAGAACATGCTTGATACGGCATAAACAATGGACAGCCATATGCTTTTTTTTTTTTTTTTTTTTTTTTTCCGCAGCCCGTAGGCAAAATAGAAGCGTTAACGCGTGCGTGTGCGTGTGGGTGTGAACGCGTGGGTGTGCGCTGCGTGGCGGCAGAGGGAAATAAATGCGCAATAATAATAATGCACATATGCGTGCACATGTATGTACAAAGACACACAAACGTACATGTGCATGCACATGTGCGTATGCGAAAATTCTAATTTTCTCTGCCGTCACAGCGAAAACCACACATGCGTACACACGAACCAAACACGCGACACACAACACATGTACACTTTTCTTTTTATTATTCGTAAGCAAAAAACAATTGAAAGCAAATATAATTATACAGACGTACGTAATTGATTAACTTAACTAACTAACTCTCGCGTCGAGGGTCTGAGGCGACGGCGACGACGGCGACGGAACGATATTGACTGTATGACCAATCTGGCGTGCGCTCAAAATTCAACTAAAATAGTTGCATCGGCCCAACAACTGACAAAGTCGAGATTGAATATGACGCTCGATCGAACCGGTTGCGTCGCGTCGCCTCAGACGCTCGGCCAGAGAGATTGAGAGAGAGCGAGAGAACTTAATACATGTATGCTGTGTTACGGACGAACGAACGCTAGAACTTAAGCGAACGTACGACCGACTAACATAATAACAAATTGCTACGAAATGGAAATTAAATGATGTATGTCAATATTGATGCGCTCTTCTCTTGCGTTCTTAAGAGTAACATGCGAAAGAATGTTTAAGAGAAAAACAACATCTAACATACTTAGAGTACGTGCGATACTAGCTGGCTACAAAGGGCCGCCTTAAACTCAGCAAAAATGGAGAAGTGTAAATGATGCGTGAGATGGGGTGTGTCTAAACATTCTATTGATTCGGCATGTTTGTTCGTGTGTGAGCGCGCAAATATGCTCGCCCGACATGTCCGTCCAGTCTGTTCGTCTGAGTTGCTGCCCGAGTGCGCTCAAAGTCGTTTGTCGTGTTCGAAGCGTCTGTATTTGGTTGGGTGAGCGGGTATGGAGGCATGTACGAGTGCGTGTGTCTATGTGTGTGTGTGCGTGTGTCAGATCGCGTGAGGGTGTTTGTGCTGCGTGTGTGCTGCGAGAACATGCTTGATACGGCATAAACAAAGGACAGCCATATGCATCAAACATGTTGTGTCGCAACACACAACATCAACACAACACAGCGGCGATCGACAACGACGACAACAACAACAACACAAAAAACACAACAACACCGTACACACACAAGCCATACATAAAATCCGCTACCCACAGATACAACGAACAATAACAAACGACCAGAGCCACACAATAATGGCAACAAAATGACAACACAAGACAAGAAAAAACAGACGGGCGAACAATCATGCACGCCACAGTTAAGAAAAAACATGCTCGAAATCAATTTGGTTATTGACTGGTACTATTTAGAGTGTGCTGACTCGGATATGAGATGTTGTTTTACCTATTGCATTCTCACGCTGGATAAATATTAAAAAATATCATTTTGTAAAAATAGGCATCCAAAATCAGTGCTGCATCACAGTATGGCTGAGCTAAACTCAAGCCAACTGTGTGAGCTAAATAGTATTTGCGTAAATATGGGGGTTTTTGAAAAGAATTAAAATTCCTAATGCTGTCCCCGATAGCAATGTGACAAAGAATACTAGACGTACTATAGGGGGGTTAATTAAGTGCTAAGCTCAATGATGTCCCCGTAACGATAAAGAATGTTTGACAAATCAAGAATCTACTTATCTACGCAGATAGTGATTACTTGATAGAGAGCTGCAGTAAACTTAATAAATACCTAAGTAAACATAAAAAAGAATACTGCATGATGGACGCTGGTGATGATCCTGATCCCGGTGTGTTGACAGGTGTTGACGGATCGTGATGACGTGTTGAGTTGCTCCTGGCATGTTGTTGTTGCTGCTGCTGCTGCTACGACTGCTGCCGAGGATTGATTGATGACGTTGACTGGTAGTTATTGAAGACGATGCTGACGATTGTAGATGACGATTGCGGATGATGATCTCACGATTGAGCCACTTAACAAATGACTGTGACTGCCTTTGGAGGCATCATCGCAAGCAACGTTGTGACAAGCAACGTTGTGACGTTGTGATCAAAAGTGTTGATATTCAGGAGCAATACCACTATATCGCAGTAATAGTGGTGTAATTGAAGACGGGTGGGTAGCTTTGCAGGATGCAATGCAAATGTTACTGCTACCGTTGTTGCACTCCAGTTGTGGGCGCAACGTGATTCGTTGACAGTGATTGTGACAGTGCAGCTTCTCTGGCTATGCTGCAACTGTACGTGATTGACGAAGCAGGTAGTATGGTCCACCGTACAGTATACTGGCGATACTGATACAGGTGGATCGAGACTGATGATGGTGATTGCACTTAAAAGTGCAGTTATTGATGCGGTTGTTGGAGGCGTGTGCTTAGCATTTAAAAATGCTGTTATTGATGAGATTTGTTGTTGTGCAAATGATTTTGCGCTTAAAAAAAAAAGCACAATTGGTGCATTGCAGAGGGCAATTTGAGTATGGCTAACCGTGTTGAGGACTAGGTGTGGGGGAGTTCGATACGGTGGCACTTGCACTGTGTCGAACGATTCCAGCCACAATCTGTTGCATTTGCTCGAATTGCCGATGCATTTGTGTCATTTGTTGTTGTTGCATTTGCAACATATTGACCAGCATTGATAATTCAGTGCTATTGTTATTGGCAACAACTCCACCAATCGCATCAGCACAAGACGGCTCAGCCGCCTGGTCAACCATCATGGGTTGTGGTTGCTGCTGCGATTGCTGAGATGGTTGTTGTTGCTGTTGATGGGCTTGTTGTTGTTGTTGTGCATCTATAGAAGAAGATGACAACTCAGGGGTGCGTTTGGGCAAAGTGGAATTGCGAAAAACGTCCTGGAAAGTAGTCTCTAATTTACGTTGTTGCATATCAACAATTTGCTGGCGACTCACAGGCTTGCCATCAAATTGTTGGAGCTGTCGCTGTTGGCGCTGTACCTCAAGGCGCTCAACCTGTGCGAAACGTTCACGAGGACTTATTGTGGCAGAGCGAACTGGACGACGGACGGACTGGACAGTGGGTGGTGGTACAGCTGATGTTGATGCTGCTGTTGCTGGTGGCTTAGCCTTCTTAGGCTTTGCCACAGAATTTGCCAAGTCAGCGCCAGTTTTGACGTTGGCATCGGGACCAGCAACTGAAACACCCTGTTGCTGTTTCAGCAACTTGTTCTTGCGCTGTCGTTGTTTCGCTCGGGCATTCCTACTCTTGATAGGGTTATTGACTTGCTGCTGCTGATGCTGCTGCTCAGGCAGCTGTTTTTGTGACTTTTTGTTAGTCACCGTATGGCTGGGTTTGATCGGTTTGGTAGCAGACCGATTTTTAGATTTTGAATCCGGGACAGATTCGGATTGTGGCCGAGATTTTGGCCGTGATTGATTTGGCGTTCGTTTAGAAGCGAAGCGTTTGCCCTTACGCTGCTTCTGTTGAGCCAGTCGGACGAGATCCAAATAGTGTTGGCATCCCTTATAATTGGCTGTGTGCTCCCCCCCACAATTGGCACATTTGGCCGGAACGGAGCTTAGCTTAGCTTAAAACACGTACGGGTCATATGATCAGCGCCACACTTGACGCACCGAGGTGCGTGATAGCAATAACGTGCTGTGTGGCTAAATCGCTGACAGCGATGACATTGTGGAAGCTTTATGACAGTGTTATTGTTGCGGCGGCGATGTTGTTGTGGCCATTCCACCTTGACCACATACCGGCACAACGTTTTCAATTTGAAAATCTTTTTATTGTCATTCATCGTTGGCCCCGGAGCCAGCGAGATGAAAAATAGATTTGGGGCAAAGGTACGTCTGGGGCCAGCGGTGTTGTCGTTACATTTACGGTCCCGGTATTTGGGATTGTATACGGAACGAACCGTATAACCCAGACCAGAAAGCTCGTCTGTGATGCGTTTGGTTGGTGTTTGGGCATGAATGCCACGCACCACGACGCGAAAAGAACGTTCGGACCGCGGCTGGTATGTATTAAATGTCAGAGTGCTGTCCAATTGTAGGACTTTAATGAGTTTGCTGTATAAAGCAAAAGTGCGAGGCAGAATACGGATGCCATACGTACCGCCTAATTTGACAGAGTAATCGGTGGCTGGAAAACCAAGGTTGACTAATTTCGCTACCAACGAGTCCACATTGTGGATAATGCGGACGTTAGTGGAATTGGTGGTGGCATTACTACTATTGCCTAACGCTTCCGATTGTGACTCGGATTGCAACGGAATTTCGGAGGTAAGACTCTTGAATCTGACGCTTATTTGAGGAGGCTTTATCTCCCGAACGAATGCTGGCGATTGAGCTTGTGAGACGCCTGTTGCTGTTGCTGCTGCTGCTGCAGCTGCAGCTGCTGCTCTATGTGGCGGCATCGCCGAAACGATTGGAGTGGTATCGATAAAGTCTGGGTCGTTATTGCGCATGCGCAAAGTGTTGGCTTGAGTCTGAGCCGATGTGACTGCATCGGCGGCAAGGCGTCTCGAGCTGTGTCGAGTTGGAGAAGTTGTAATTGCTGTAGTTGCATCCGATTCAAAATCAGATGAGTTAAGCAAGCTAAACTTGCTGCTACCCTTACCAGCTTTGCGTTGAATACGCAATGCATCTTGCACAGATGAGCGCGACTTGGCCGAGCTGAATCTAACAGATTTGCGAGTAGCACTGCGGCGTATCTGATCACGCTGCAGTTTCTGCTGCTGCTTCTGTTGAAACGGATGAAGTTCATTGAAACCGGCATGACCCACACAATCAACATTGGCGGTCGACGACTTGTTAGTCGACGACGCCGCATTGACGTCGCCCTCATTGTTGGCATCATCGCCCGCACCATCCACTGTATTGCGGTTCGGCGCACCGAACGTATACGCGGTTGGTGGGGACAATGTTTGCGGCAGCGAAAACGGAAGCGACTGCGATGGCGAGGATGACACACACATAAATGACACGGGTGATGTTGACATCTCGGATGAGTCGCGGCGTGGATGTGTAGGAAACTCTTGCTGGATTTCATCGTGTGGGCATAGGCTTTCGGATGAAGCCGAGTTATTCGATGACAAGCTAGACAATGCTATTGACTCAGCTTGTTCATTCCGGTTTGACATGGTTGTTGGAGCCGATGTTGATGCATCGGCAATAATTGATGGTGATGGAGCAGAACTAACCAGATCGCCGCTACAGTCAAGGGATTCACACACCTTACGAAAGTGAGCAAACTTCTTGTGAACGGCCGCAGGTAAAACTCCTGATTGCTGGATGACTGCAGTTGATGTTGTTGGTATTGCGGATGTTGATGCTATTAAAGCAGTAGACGCATTAACGGACGTAGTGGTCGCACAAGCCGAAGTCGCCAATGATGGTGCGGTCGTTGTTGCTATTGTTGTAGCAGCAGTTGTAACAACAACAAGAACGCCCGATGCATTCGCCTTGCCACGCGGCGGTGACTTTGGCGCCTTAAACGGATTATTTGATCGCTTATGCGGCATTGTGCTGGTTGTTGACTAACTATATGCAAGCAGCGGCGGCGACGACACGCCTTCTGCTTATTTATAGTAATTGAAAAAGAGAAATATACGAAAAAATTGCGGCGACGACACACCTGCGTATATGTTGAGAGGTAATAAGCGCTGTAAAAAATAATAATCAACGCTAGAAAATGATTATTTGCTACTTACTTATTAGTATTTGTATGTATTTTAATGTATTTATGTAATAAGATACTAATATTCTAATATTTGTAATTGATAAGGTAACGTACAAAAGCTGTACTTAATTGGTATGTGGCGCTGTGGCGTCACTGCGTATTGCGAACAAAAAATACGAAAAATTATGGCGACGACACGCCTACGTATATGATTAAGGGTAATAAGCGCTGTAAAAAATAATAATTAACGCTAGAAAATGGTTATATGTTACTTACTTATATGTTTGTAAGGTATGATAAAGTGTAATATATATTATTTTATTAATGTGAAAAAAAATACTAATATATTTAGTTGGTAGGGTAGCGTACAAAAGCTGTACTTAATTGATAGGTGGCGCTCGGCCACTGTAATAAACTTCAATATAGTTGATGAGTAGGTGGCGTACAAAAAAGCTGTACTTGATTGACAGGTGGCGCTTTGGCGGCACTGCGTATTGCAGGCAATAGTCGAGCTTTAGTGATGATGCTGGGCGCTGCGTCTAGTAAAAGAGAGCGCAACCATTAGAGATGACTTCGGGTTCTGAGTGACGTCGCCAGCTCAAGTCGGCTGTGTTCGTTCAATTACCTAAAGTACCTATGCAAAGCGCTGCTCAAAAATATGCATATATGTGTATATGTGTGCATATGTAAAGCGAGAGAGCGTGCGCGCAAATATGAAAAAAGAAACAAATAACACACATACAGACTCACTCATAGGCAAGTCAAACGCGCGCAACTGTCTAATACAGTTGATGCTGTCTCCTTCCTTCTTTAGGGCTCGCTCAGTTCGCTCTCCAAATATGCAAGTATGCATGCACATCCAAAGCTCAGTTGAGCTTTAGCAGCTAAAGCCGCTCACTGTAACTATTGTTGACAAAGCTTTATACACACACACAAGCGCACGAACGCACGTGCGCTAACAAAGAGCGTGAGAGAGCTTTTATGTTTACGAACGTTGTTGTTGTTGGTGCTGCTGCTGCCGCTGCGTATGCATATGCGTGAGTATGAATTTTGTTGTTGTTGTTGTTAACAGCGCACGATCTGGTCGATGTATATGTATATATGCGTGTGATATATACGCGTTGATGAGGGTGGGTTTTTATTTGGCAAACTAATGCTGGAAAAAACAATAACAATGGATAGCAGAAAAAACCAGTGTATGTGCAATGCAATGCTAGCAGACTTATGTGTGTGTGTGTGTGTGAGATGGAGATGCTAAAGACTTAACATAAACATAACAAAATAAATAATATTTATTGTGCCTACGCGTATGTCAGAAGCAATGTATTTATGCGCGCGACTGTATTTATGCGGCGCATGTATTGGCGAGCAATATCTGTTGTTGTTGTTGTTTAAAAGACGCCTGTAAACAGATATCGCTGTGGCGAAAAAAAATATTGTTACGACGGTTGCCGAACAGACTTTTTGTAACGAAGCAATGACGGGCGTCGGGAGTGAGCTTTTCTTCGAGCTTCTCTTCACTGACTCTCTCGGTAGATATGCGCACGTGTGCCGGCTGGCCGAAAAAACGTTTATATGTTTGCCGAAGAATAAATATGTTTATGATGCACACATATGCAATGTATGTGTGAGTATATGCAAAATGACATGTGCAAGATTGCGTAACTGACTGTACATATATATATATATAAGAATATATATGCTTAATACCAAATTCACCTTTACCTTGTGTGAATGTGTGTGTGTGTGTGTGTGTGTGTGTGTTGGGCGAAAGATGAACGTCAATGATGATAATGATGAAGTTATAGCTGTGCCAAGTACTCGTAACACACATAGACTGTACTTGCACACTTTCATTAATTGGTATGTTTATGCCTTTAAGGCTTTAATGATCAGGTTATCTCTTTGTGTGCGACAGTGTGTGCGATTTAAATATCGTCCGGAAACGGACAATATTTAATCAATATCAAGCACCACTGAACACGAGTTATTGAAAATATTATTTTAATAAAACTTATTAAATTTTCTATTGATCACGTTTATATATATTCGACGACTTTTTCGGGTATTAAATATTAAGTAATTAGCAGACCGGACTTGTATGCGCGTGCGCGAGCGATTGAAATAGAAACTGTACTCTTTTTTTCCGCAGCCCGTAGGCAAAATAGAAGCGTTAACGCGTGCGTGTGCGTGTGGGTGTGAACGCGTGGGTGTGCGCTGCGTGGCGGCAGAGGGAAATAAATGCGCAATAATAATAATGCACATATGCGTGCACATGTATGTACAAAAACACACAAACGTACATGTGCATGCACATGTGCGTATGCGAAAATTCTAATTTTCTCTCTGCCGTCACAGCGAAAACCACACATGCGTACACACGAACCAAACACGCGACACACAACACATGTACACTTTTCTTTTTATTATTCGTAAGCAAAAAACAATTGAAAGCAATAATGAACAATATATGTTCTTAAATTGAAAGTAAATATAATTATACAGACGTACGTAATTGATTAACTTAACTAACTAACTCTCGCGTCGAGGGTCTGAGGCGACGGCGACGACGGCGACGGAACGATATTGACTGTATGACCAATCTGGCGTGCGCTCAAAATTCAACTAAAATAGTTGCATCGGCCCAACAACTGACAAAGCCGAGATTGAATATGACGCTCGATCGAACCGGTTGCGTCGCGTCGCCTCAGACGCTCGGCCAGAGAGATTGAGAGAGAGCGAGAGAACTTAATACATGTATGCTGTGTTACGGACGAACGAACGCTAGAACTTAAGCGAACGTACGACCGACTAACATAATAACAAATTGCTACGAAATGGAAATAAATGGGTGTATGTCAATATTAATGCGCTCTTCTCTTGCGTTCTTAAGAGTAACATGCGAAAGAATGTTTAAGAGAAAAAACAACATCTAACATACTTAGAGTACGTGCGATACTAGCTGGCTACAAAGGGCCGCCTTAAACTCAGCAAAAATGGAGAAGTGTAAATGATGCGTGAGATGGGGGTGTGTCTAAACATTCTATTGATTCGGCATGTTTGTTCGTGTGTGAGCGTGCAAATATGCTCGCCCGACATGTCCGTCCAGTCTGTTCGTCTGAGTTGCTGCCCGAGTGCGCTCAAAGTCGTTTGTCGTGTTCGAAGCGTCTGTATTTGGTTGGGTGAGCGGGTATGGAGGCATGTACGAGTGCGTGTGTCTATGTGTGTGTGTGCGTGTGTCAGATCGCGTGAGGGTGTTTGTGCTGCGTGTGTGCTGCGAGAACATGCTTGATACGGCATAAACAAAGGACAGCCATATGCATCAAACATGTTGTGTCGCAACACACAACATCAACACAACACAGCGGCGATCGACAACGACGACAACAACAACAACACAAAAAACACAACAACACCGTACACACACAAGCCATACATAAAATCCGCTACCCACAGATACAACGAACAATAACAAACGACCAGAGCCACACAATAATGGCAACAAAATGACAACACAAGACAAGAAAAAACAGACGGGCGAACAATCATGCACGCCACAGTTAAGAAAAAACATGCTCGAAATCAATTTGGTTATTGACTGGTACTATTTAGAGTGTGCTGACTCGGATATGAGATGTTGTTTTACCTATTGCATTCTCACGCTGGATAAATATTAAAAAATATCATTTTGTAAAAATAGGCATCCAAAATCAGTGCTGCATCACAGTATGGCTGAGCTAAACTCAAGCCAACTGTGTGAGCTAAATAGTATTTGCGTAAATATGGGGGTTTTTGAAAAGAATTAAAATTCCTAATGCTGTCCCCGATAGCAATGTGACAAAGAATACTAGACGTACTATAGGGGGGTTAATTAAGTGCTAAGCTCAATGATGTCCCCGTAACGATAAAGAATGTTTGACAAATCAAGAATCTACTTATCTACGCAGATAGTGATTACTTGATAGAGAGCTGCAGTAAACTTAATAAATACCTAAGTAAACATAAAAAAGAATACTGCATGATGGACGCTGGTGATGATCCTGATCCCGGTGTGTTGACAGGTGTTGACGGATCGTGATGACGTGTTGAGTTGCTCCTGGCATGTTGTTGTTGCTGCTGCTGCTGCTACGACTGCTGCCGAGGATTGATTGATGACGTTGACTGGTAGTTATTGAAGACGATGCTGACGATTGTAGATGACGATTGCGGATGATGATCTCACGATTGAGCCACTTAACAAATGACTGTGACTGCCTTTGGAGGCATCATCGCAAGCAACGTTGTGACGCCAAGCAGTTGCGTACATCAAAAGTGTTGATATTCAGGAGCAATACCACTATATCGCAGTAATAGTGGTGTAATTGAAGACGGGTGGGTAGCTTTGCAGGATGCAATGCAAATGTTACTGCTACCGTTGTTGCACTCCAGTTGTGGGCGCAACGTGATTCGTTGACAGTGATTGTGACAGTGCAGCTTCTCTGGCTATGCTGCAACTGTACGTGATTGACGAAGCAGGTAGTATGGTCCACCGTACAGTATACTGGCGATACTGATACAGGTGGATCGAGACTGATGATGGTGATTGCACTTAAAAGTGCAGTTATTGATGCGGTTGTTATCGGTTGTTGGAGGCGTGTGCTTAGCATTTAAAAATGCTGTTATTGATGAGATTTGTTGTTGTGCAAATGATTTTGCGCTTAAAAAAAAAGCACAATTGGTGCATTGCAGAGGGCAATTTGAGTATGGCTAACCGTGTTGAGGACTAGGTGTGGGGGAGTTCGATACGGTGGCACTTGCACTGTGTCGAACGATTCCAGCCACAATCTGTTGCATTTGCTCGAATTGCCGATGCATTTGTGTCATTTGTTGTTGTTGCATTTGCAACATATTGACCAGCATTGATAATTCAGTGCTATTGTTATTGGCAACAACTCCACCAATCGCATCAGCACAAGACGGCTCAGCCGCCTGGTCAACCAGCATGGGTTGTGGTTGCTGCTGCGATTGCTGAGATGGTTGTTGTTGCTGTTGATGGGCTTGTTGTTGTTGTTGTGCATCTGTAGAAGAAGATAACAACTCAGGGGTGCGTTTGGGCAAAGTGGAATTGTGAAAAACGTCCTGGAAAGTAGTCTCTAATTTACGTTGTTGCATATCAACAATTTGCTGGCGACTCACAGGCTTGCCATCAAATTGTTGGAGCTGTCGCTGTTGGCGCTGTACCTCAAGGCGCTCAACCTGTGCGAAACGTTCACGAGGACTTATTGTGGCAGAGCGAACTGGACGACGGACGGACTGGACAGTGGGTGGTGGTACAGCTGATGTTGATGCTGCTGTTGCTGGTGGCTTAGCCTTCTTAGGCTTTGCCACAGAATTTGCCAAGTCAGCGCCAGTTTTGACGTTGGCATCGGGACCAGCAACTGAAACACCCTGTTGCTGTTTCAGCAACTTGTTCTTGCGCTGTCGTTGTTTCGCTCGGGCATTCCTACTCTTGATAGGGTTATTGACTTGCTGCTGCTGATGCTGCTGCTCAGGCAGCTGTTTTTGTGACTTTTTGTTAGTCACCGTATGGCTGGGTTTAATCGGTTTGGGTTGCTGTTTTTGCCGATGCTGCTTTGAAGCAGCAGCGGAAGAGGGCGACAAAATAGGAGCAGACTTACTATTATTGATAGCCACCGACTTGGTAGCAGACCGATTTTTAGATTTTGAATCCGGGACAGATTCGGATTGTGGCCGAGATTTTGGCCGTGATTGATTTGGCGTTCGTTTAGAAGCGAAGCGTTTGCCCTTACGCTGCTTCTGTTGAGCCAGTCGGACGAGATCCAAATAGTGTTGGCATCCCTTATAATTGGCTGTGTGCTCCCCCCCACAATTGGCACATTTGGCCGGAACGGAGCTTAGCTTAAAACACGTACGGGTCATATGATCAGCGCCACACTTGACGCACCGAGGTGCGTGATAGCAATAACGTGCTGTGTGGCTAAATCGCTGACAGCGATGACATTGTGGAAGCTTTATGACAGTGTTATTGTTGCGGCGGCGATGTTGTTGTGGCCATTCCACCTTGACCACATACCGGCACAACGTTTTCAATTTGAAAATCTTTTTATTGTCATTCATCGTTGGCCCCGGAGCCAGCGAGATGAAAAATAGATTTGGGGCAAAGGTACGTCTGGGGCCAGCGGTGTTGTCGTTACATTTACGGTCCCGGTATTTGGGATTGTATACGGAACGAACCGTATAACCCAGACCAGAAAGCTCGTCTGTGATGCGTTTGGTTGGTGTTTGGGCATGAATGCCACGCACCACGACGCGAAAAGAACGTTCGGACCGCGGCTGGTATGTATTAAATGTCAGAGTGCTGTCCAATTGTAGGACTTTAATGAGTTTGCTGTATAAAGCAAAAGTGCGAGGCAAAATACGGATGCCATACGTACCGCCTAATTTGACAGAGTAATCGGTGGCTGGAAAACCAAGGTTGACTAATTTCGCTACCAACGAGTCCACATTGTGGATAATGCGGACGTTAGTGGAATTGGTGGTGGCATTACTACTATTGCCTAACGCTTCCGATTGTGACTCGGATTGCAACGGAATTTCGGAGGTAAGACTCTTGAATCTGACGCTTATTTGAGGAGGCTTTATCTCCCGAACGAATGCTGGCGATTGAGCTTGTGAGACGGCTGTTGCTGTTGCTGCTGCAGCTGCAGCTGCTGCTCTATGTGGCGGCATCGCCGAAACGATTGGAGTGGTATCGATAAAGTCTGGGTCATTATTGCGCATGCGCAAAGTGTTGGCTTGAGTCTGAGCCGATGTGACTGCATCGGCGGCAAGGCGTCTCGAGCTGTGTCGAGTTGGAGTAGTTGTAACTGCTGTAGTTGCATCCGATTCAAAATCAGATGAGTTAAGCAAGCTAAACTTGCTGCTACCCTTACCAGCTTTGCGTTGAATACGCAATGCATCTTGCACAGATGAGCGCGACTTGGCCGAGCTGAATCTAACAGATTTGCGAGTAGCACTGCGGCGTATCTGATCACGCTGCAGTTTCTGCTGCTGCTTCTGTTGAAACGGATGAAGTTCATTGAAACCGGCATGACCCACACAATCAACATTGGCGGTCGACGACTTGTTAGTCGACGACGCCGCATTGACGTCGCCCTCATTGTTGGCATCATCGCCCGCACCATCCACTGTATTGCGGTTCGGCGCACCGAACGTATACGCGGTTGGTGGGGACAATGTTTGCGGCAGCGAAAACGGAAGCGACTGCGATGGCGAGGATGACAAACACATAAATGACACGGGTGATGTTGACATCTCGGATGAGTCGCGGCGTGAATGTGTAGGAAACTCTTGCTGGATTTCATCTTGTGGGCATAGGCTTTCGGATGAAGCCGAGTTATTCGATGACAAGCTAGACAATGCTATTGTCTCAGCTTGTTCATTCCGGTTTGACATGGTTGTTGGAGCCGATGTTGATGCATCGGCAATAATTGATGGTGATGGAGCAGAACTAACCAGATCGCCGCTACAGTCAAGATAATCACACACCTTACGAAAGTGAGCAAACTTCTTGTGAACGGCCGCAGGTAAAACTCCTGATTGCTGGATGACTGCAGTTGATGTTGTTGGTATTGCGGCTGTTGATGCTATTAAAGCAGTAGACGCATTAACGGACGTAGTGGTCGCACAAGCCGAAGTCGCCAATGATGGTGCGGTCGTTGTTGCTATTGTTGTAGCAGCAGTTGTAACAACAACAAGAACGCCCGATGCATTCGCCTTGCCACGCGGCGGTGACTTTGGCGCCTTAAACGGATTATTTGATCGCTTATGCGGCATTGTGCTGGTTGTTGACTAACTATATGCAAGCAGCGGCGGCGACGACACGCCTTCTGCTTATTTATAGTAATTGAAAAAGAGAAATATACGAAAAAATTGCGGCGACGACACACCTGCGTATATGTTGAGAGGTAATAAGCGCTGTAAAAAATAATAATCAACGCTAGAAAATGATTATTTGCTACTTACTTATTAGTATTTGTATGTATTTTAATGTATTTATGTAATAAAATACTAATATTCTAATATTTGTAATTGATAAGGTAACGTACAAAAGCTGTACTTAATTGGTATGTGGCGCTATGGCGTCACTGCGTATTGCGAACAAAAAATACGAAAAATTATGGCGACGACACGCCTACGTATATGATTAAGGGTAATAAGCGCTGTAAAAAATAATAATTAACGCTAGAAAATGGTTATATGTTACTTACTTATATGTTTGTAAGGTATGATAAAGTGTAATATATATTATTTTATTAATGTGAAAAAAAATACTAATATATTTAGTTGGTAGGGTAGCGTACAAAAGCTGTACTTAATTGATAGGTGGCGCTCGGCCACTGTAATAAACTTCAATATAGTTGATGAGTAGGTGGCGTACAAAAAAGCTGTACTTGATTGACAGGTGGCGCTTTGGCGGCACTGCGTATTGCAGGCAATAGTCGAGCTTTAGTGATGATGCTGGGCGCTGCGTCTAGTAAAAGAGAGCGCAACCATTAGAGATGACTTCGGGTTCTGAGTGACGTCGCCAGCTCAAGTCGGCTGTGTTCGTTCAATTACCTAAAGTACCTATGCAAAGCGCTGCTCAAAAATATGCATATATGTGTATATGTGTGCATATGTAAAGCGAGAGAGCGTGCGCGCAAATATGAAAAAAGAAACAAATAACACACATACAGACTCACTCATAGGCAAGTCAAACGCGCGCAACTGTCTAATACAGTTGATGCTGTCTCCTTCCTTCTTTAGGGCTCGCTCAGTTCGCTCTCCAAATATGCAAGTATGCATGCACATCCAAAGCTCAGTTGAGCTTTAGCAGCTAAAGCCGCTCACTGTAACTATTGTTGACAAAGCTTTATACACACACACAAGCGCACGAACGCACGTGCGCTAACAAAGAGCGTGAGAGAGCTTTTATGTTTACGAACGTTGTTGTTGTTGGTGCTGCTGCTGCCGCTGCGTATGCATATGCGTGAGTATGAATTTTGTTGTTGTTGTTGTTAACAGCGCACGATCTGGTCGATGTATATGTATATATGCGTGTGATATATACGCGTTGATGAGGGTGGGTTTTTATTTGGCAAACTAATGCTGGAAAAAACAATAACAATGGATAGCAGAAAAAACCAGTGTATGTGCAATGCAATGCTAGCAGACTTATGTGTGTGTGTGTGTGTGAGATGGAGATGCTAAAGACTTAACATAAACATAACAAAATAAATAATATTTATTGTGCCTACGCGTATGTCAGAAGCAATGTATTTATGCGCGCGACTGTATTTATGCGGCGCATGTATTGGCGAGCAATATCTGTTGTTGTTGTTGTTTAAAAGACGCCTGTAAACAGATATCGCTGTGGCGAAAAAAAATATTGTTACGACGGTTGCCGAACAGACTTTTTGTAACGAAGCAATGACGGGCGTCGGGAGTGAGCTTTTCTTCGAGCTTCTCTTCACTGACTCTCTCGGTAGATATGCGCACGTGTGCCGGCTGGCCGAAAAAACGTTTATATGTTTGCCGAAGAATAAATATGTTTATGATGCACACATATGCAATGTATGTGTGAGTATATGCAAAATGACATGTGCAAGATTGCGTAACTGACTGTACATATATATATATAAGAATATATATACCTTATACCAAATTCACCTTTACCTTGTGTGATGTGTGTGTGTGTGTGTGTGTGTGTGTTGGGCGAAAGATGAACGTCAATGATGATAATGATGAAGTTGTAGCTGTGCCAAGTACTCGTAACACACATAGACTGTACTTGCACACTTTCATTAATTGGTATGTTTATGCCTTTAAGACTTTATTGATCAGGTAATCTCTTTGTGTGCGACAGTGTGTGCGATTTAAATATCGTCCGGAAACGGACAATATTTAATCAATATCAAGCACCACTGAACACGAGTTATTGAAAATATTATTTTAATAAAACTTATTAAATTTTCTATTGATCACGTTTATATATATTCGACGACTTTTTCGGGTATTAAATATAAATATTAAATAATTAGCAGACCGGACTTTTATGCGCGTGCGCGAGCGATTGAAATAGAAACTGTACTCTTTTTTTCCGCAGCCCGTAGGCAAAATAGAAGCGTTAACGCGTGCGTGTGCGTGTGGGTGTGAACGCGTGGGTGTGCGCTGCGTGGCGGCAGAGGGAAATAAATGCGCAATAATAATAATGCACATATGCGTGCACATGTATGTATGTAAAAAACACACAACTTACAAACGTACATGTGCACGCACATGTGCATATGCGAAAATTTAATTTTCTCTCTGCCGTCACAGCGAAAACCACACATGCGCACACACGAACCAAACACGCGACACACAACACATTTACACTTCACTTTTTATTATTCGTAAGCAAAAAACAATTGAAGGCAATAATGAACAATATATGTTCTTAAATTGAAAGTAAATATAATTATACAGACGTACGTAATTGATTAACTTAACTAACTAACTCTCGCGTCGAGGGTCTGAGGCGACGGCGACGACGGCGACGGAACGATATTGACCTGTATGACCAATCTGGCGTGCGCTCAAAATTTCAAGCTAAAATAGTTGCATCGGCCCAACAACTGACAAAGCCGAGATTGAATATGACGCTCGATCGAACCGGTTGCGTCGCGTCGCCTCAGACGCTCGGCCAGAGAGATTGAGAGAGAGCGAGAGAACTTAATACATGTATGCTGTGTTGCGGACGAACGAACGCTAGAACTTAAGCGAACGTATGACCGACTAACATAATAACAAATTGCTACGAAATGGAAATAAATGGGTGTATGTCAATATTGATGCGCTCTTCTCTTGCGTTCTTAAGAGTAACATGCGAAAGAATGTTTAAGAGAAAAACAACATCTAACATACTTAGAGTACGTGCGATACTAGCTGGCTACGAAGGGCCGCCTTAAACTCAGCAAAAATGGAGAAGTGTAAATGATGCGTGAGATGGGGGTGTGTCTAAACATTCTATTGATTCGGCATGTTTGTTCGTGTGTGAGCGTGCAAATATGCTCGCCCGACATGTCCGTCCAGTCTGTTCGTCTGAATTGCTGCCCGAGTGCGCTCAAAGTCGTTTGTCGTGTTCGAAGCGTCTGTATTTGGTTGGGTGAGCGGGTATGGAGGCATGCACGAGTGCGTGTGTCTATGTGTGTGTGTGCGTGTGTCAGATCGCGTGAGGGTGTTTGTGCTGCGTGTGTGCTGCGAGAACATGCTTGATACGGCATAAACAAAGGACAGCCATATGCATCAAACATGTTGTGTCGCAACACACAACATCAACACAACACAGCGGCGATCGACAACGACGACAACAACAACAACACAAAAACACAACAACACCGTACACACACAAGCCATACATAAAATCCGCTACCCACAGATACAACGAACAATAACAAACGACCAAAGCCACACAATAATGGCAACAAAATGACAACACAAGACAAGAAAAAACAGACGGGCGAACAATCATGCACGCCACAGTTAAGAAAAACATGCTCGAAATCAATTTGGTTATTGACTGGTACTATTTAAAATGTGCTGACTCGGATATGAGATGTTGTTTTACCTATTGCATTCTCACGCTGGATAAATATTAAAAAATATCATTTTGTAAAAATAGGCATCCAAAATCAGTGCTGCATCACAGTATGGCTGAGCTAAACTCAAGCCAACTGTGTGAGCTAAATAGTATTTGCGTAAATATGGGGGTTTTTGAAAAGAATTAAAATTCCTAATGCTGTCCCCGATAGCAATGTGACAAAGAATACTAGACGTACTAATGGGGGGTTAATTGAGTACTAAGCTCAATGTTGTCCCCGTAACAATACAGATTGTTTGACAAATCAAGATTCTACTAATCTACGCAGATAGTGATTACTTGATAGAGAGCTGCAGTAAACTTAATAAATACCTAAGTAAACATAAAAAAGAATACTGCATGATGGACGCTGGTGATGATCCTGATCCCGGTGTGTTGACAGGTGTTGACGGATCGTGATGACGTGTTGAGTTGCTCCTGGCATGTTGTTGTTGCTGCTGCTGCTGCTACGACTGCTGCCGAGGATTGATTGATGACGTTGACTGGTAGTTATTGAAGACGATGCTGACGATTGTAGATAACGATTGCGGATGATGATCTCACGATTGAGCCACTTAACAAATGACTGTGACTGCCTTTGGAGACATCATCGCAAGCAACGTTGTGACGCCAAGCAGTTGCGTACATCAAAAGTGTTGATATTCAGGAGCGATACCACTATATCGCAGTAATAGTGGTGTAATTGAAGACGGGTGGGTAGCTTTGCAGGATGCGATGCAAATGTTACTGCTACCGTTGTTGCACTCCGGTTGTGGGCGCAACGTGATTTGTTAAAGTTGATTACAGTGCAGCTTCTCTGGCTGTGCTGCAACTGTACGTGATTGAAGAAGCAGGTAGTATGGTCCACCGTACAGTATACTGGCGATACTGATACAGGTGGATCGAGACGGATGATGAAGATTGCACTTAAAAGTGCAGTTATTGATGCGGTTGTTAACGTCTGGAACATGGTGACGCTGGATTCACGAAATTCGCACTTAAAAGTGCAAATGTCGCGACTGGTTGATGGAGGCGTGTGCTTAGCATTTAAAAATGCTGTTATTGATGAGAGTTGTTGTTGTGCAAATGATTTTGCGCTTAAAAAAGCACAATTGGTGCATTGCAGAAGGCAATTTGAGTAAGGCTAACCGTGTTGTGGACTAGGTGTGGGGGAGTTTGATACGGTGGCACTTGCACTGTGTCGAACAATTCCAGCCACAATTTGTTGCATTTCCTCGAATTGCCGATGCATTTGTGTCATTTGTTGTTGTTGCATTTGCAACATATTGACCAGCATTGATAATTCAGTGCTATTGTTATTGGCAACAACTCCACCAATCGCATCAGCACAAGACGGCTCAGCCGCCTGGTCAACCAACATGGGTTGTGGTTGCTGCTGCGATTGTTGAGATGGTTGTTGTTGCTGTTGATGGGCTTGTTGTTGTTGTTGTGCATCTGTAGAAGAAGATGGCAACTCAGGTGTACGTTTGAGCAATGTAGAATTGCGAAAAACGTCCTGGAAAGTAGTCTCTAATTTACGTTGTTGCATATCAACAATTTGCTGGCGACTCACAGGCTTGCCATCAAATTGTTGTAGCTGTCGCTGTTGGCGCTGTACCTCAAGGCGCTCAACCTGTGCGAAACGTTCACGAGGACTTATTGTGGCAGAGCGAACTGGACGACGGACGGACTGGACAGTGGGTGGTGGTACAGCTGATGTTGATGCTGCTGTTGCTGGTGGCTTAGCCTTCTTAGGCTTTGCCACAGAATTTGCCAAGTCAGCGCCAGTTTTGACGTTGGCATCGGGACCAGCAACTGAAACACCCTGTTGCTGTTTCAGCAACTTGTTCTTGCGCTGTCGTTGTTTCGCTCGGGCATTCCTACTCTTGATAGGGTTATTGACTGGCTGCTGCTGATGCTGCTGCTCAGGCAGCTGTTTTTGTGACTTTTTGTTATTCACCGTATGGCTGGGTATAATCGGTTTGGGTTGCTGTTTTTGCCGATGCTGCTTTGAAGCAGCAGCGGAAGAGGGCGACAAAATAGGAGCAGACTTACTATTATTGATAGCCACCGACTTGGTAGCAGACCGATTTTTAGATTTTGAATCCGGGACAGATTCGGATTGTGGCCGAGATTTTGGCCGTGATTGATTTGGCGTTCGTTTAGAAGCGAAGCGTTTGCCCTTACGCTGCTTCTGTTGAGCCAGTCGGACGAGATCCAAATAGTGTTGGCATCCCTTATAATTGGCTGTGTGCTCCCCCCCACAGTTGGCACATTTGGCCGGAACGGAGCTAAGCTTGAAACACGTACGGGTCATATGATCAGCGCCACACTTGACGCACCGAGGTGCGTGATAGCAATAACGTGCTGTGTGGCTAAATCGCTGACAGCGATGACATTGTGGAAGCTTTATGACAGTGTTATTGTTGCGGCGGCGATTTTGTTGTGGCCATTCCACCTTGACCACATACCGGCACAACGTTTTCAATTTGAAAATCTTTTTGTTGTCATTCATCGTTGGCCCCGGAGCCAGCGAGATGAAAAATAGATTTGGGGCAAAGGTACGTCTGGGGCCGACAGTGTTGTCGTTACAATTACGGTCTCGGTACTTGGGATTGTATACGGAACGAACCGTATAACCCAGACCAGAAAGCTCGTCTGTGATGCGTTTGGTTGGTGTTTGGGCATGAATGCCACGCACCACGACGCGAAAAGAACGTTCGGACCGCGGCTGGTATGTATTAAATGTCAGAGTTCTGTCCAATTGTAGGACTTTGATGAGTTTGCTGTATAAAGCAAAAGTGCGAGGCAAAATACGGATGCCATACGTACCGCCTAATTTGACAGAGTAATCGGTGGCTGGAAAACCAAGGTTGGCTAATTTCGCTACCAGCGAGTCCACATTGTGGATAATGCGGACGTTAGTGGAATTGGTAGTGGCATTACTACTATTGCCCAACGCTTCCGATTGTGACTCGGATTGCAACGGAATTTCGGAGGTAAGACTCTTGAATCTGACGCTTATTTGAGGAGGCTTTATCTCCCGAACGAATGCTGGCGATTGAGCTTGTGAGACGCCGGTTGCTGTTGCTGTTGCTGTTGCTGCTGCTGCTGCAGCTGCTGCTCTATGTGGCGGCATCGCCGAAACGATTGGAGTGGTATCGATAAAGTCTGGGTCATTATTGCGCATGCGCAAAGTGTTGGCTTGAGTCTGAGCCGATGTGACTGCATCGGCGGCAAGGCGTTTCGAACTGTGTCGAGTCGGAGAAGTTGTGGCTGCTGTTGTTGCATCCGATTCAAAATCAGATGAGTTAAGCAAGCTAAACTTGCTGCTACCCTTACCAGCTTTGCGTTGAATACGCAATGCATCTTGCACAGATGAGCGCGACTTGGCCGAGCTGAATCTAACAGATTTGCGAGTAGCACTGCGGCGTATCTGATCACGCTGCAGTTTCTGCTGCTGCTTCTGTTGAAACGGATGAAGTTCGTTGAAACCGGCATGACCCACACAATCCACATTGGCAGTCGACGACTTGTTAGTCGACGACGCCGCCGCCATGCCGTCGCCCTCATTGTTGGCATCATCGCCCGCACCATCCACTGTATTGCGGTTCGGCGCGCCGAACGTATACGCGGTTGGTGGGGACAATGTTTGCGGCAGCGATAACGGAAGCGACTGCGATGGCGAGGATGACAAACACATAAATGACACAGGTGATGTTGACATCTCGGATGAGTCGCGGCGTGAATGTGTAGGAAACTCTTGCTGGATTTCATCTTGTGGGCATAGGCTTTCGGATGAAGCCGAGTTATTCGATGACAAGCTAGACAATGCTATTGTCTCAGCTTGTTCATTCCGGTTTGACATGGTTGTTGGTGCCGATGTTGATGCATCGGCAATAATTGATGGTGATGGTGCAGAACTAACCAGATCGCCGCTACAGTCAAGATAATCACACACCTTACGAAAGTGAGCAAACTTCTTGTGAACGGCCGCAGGTAAAACTCCTGATTGCTGGATGACTGCAGTTGATGTTGTTGGTATTGCGGCTGTTGATGCTATTAAAGCAGTAGACGCATTAACGGACGTAGTGGTCGCACAAGCCGAAGTCGCCAATGATGGTGCGGTCGTTGTTGCTATTGTTGTAGCAGCAGTTGTAACAACAACAAGAACGCCCGATGCATTCGCCTTGCCACGCGGCGGTGACTTTGGCGCCTTAAACGGATTATTTGATCGCTTATGCGGCATTGTGCTGGTTGTTGACTAACTATATGCAAGCAGCGGCGGCGACGACACGCCTTCTGCTTATTTATAGTAATTGAAAGAGAGAAATATACGAAAAAATTGCGGCGACGACACACCTGCGTATATATTGAGAGGTAATAAGCGCTGTAAAAAATAATAATCAACGCTAGAAAATGATTATTTGCTACTTACTTATTAGTATTTGTATGTATTTTAATGTATTTATGTAATAAAATACTAATATTCTAATATTTGTAATTGATAAGGTAACGTACAAAAGCTGTACTTAATTGATATGTGGCGCTATGGCGTCACTGCGTATTGCGAACAATAAATACGAAAAAATTATGGCGACGACACGCCTACGTATATGATTAAGGGTAATAAGCGCTGTAAAAAATAATAATTAACGCTAGAAAATGGCTATATGTTACTTACTTATATGTTTGTAAGGTATGATAAGGTATAATATATATTATATTATTAATGTGAAAAAGTACTAATATAATTAATTGATAGGGTAGCGTACAAAAGCTGTACTTAATTGATAGGTGGCGCTCGGCCACTGTAATGAACTTCAATATAGTTGATGAGTAGGTGGCGTACAAAAAGCTGTACTTGATTGACAGGTGGCGCTTCGGCGGCACTGCGTATTGCAGACAATAGTCGAGCTTTAGTGATGATGCTGGGCGCTGCGTCTAGTAAGAGAGAGCGCAACCATTAGAGATGACTTCGGGCTCTGAGTGACGTCGCCAGCTCAAGTCGGCTGTGTTCGTTCCAATACCTAAAGTACCTGTGCAAAACGCTGCTCAAAAATATGCATATATGTGTGCACATGTGAAGCGAGAGAGCGTGCGCGCAAATATAAAAAAGAAACAAATAACACACATACAGACTCACTCATAGGCAAGTCATACGTGCGCAACTGTCAAGTACAGTTGATGCTGTCTCCTTCCTTCTTTAGGGCTCGCTCAGTTCGCTCTCCAAATATGCAAGTATGCATGCACATCCAAAGCTCAGTTGAGCTTTAGCAGCTAAAGCCGCTCACTGTAACTATTGTTGACAAAGCTTTGTACACACACACAAGCGCACGAACGCACGTGCGCTAACAAAGAGCGTGAGAGAGCTTTTATGTTTACGAACGTTGTTGTTGTTGGTGCTGCTGCTGCCGCTGCGTATGCATATGCGTGAGTATGAATTTTGTTGTTGTTGTTGTTAACAGCGCACGATCTGGTCGATGTATATGTATATATGCGTGTGATATATACGCGTTGATGAGGGTGGGTTTTTATTTGGCAAACTAATGCTGGAAAAAACAATAACAATGGATAGCAGAAAAAACCAGTGTATGTGCAATGCAATGCTAGCAGACTTATGCGTGTGTGTGTGTGTGAGATGGAGATGCTAAAGACTTAACATAAACATAACAAAATAAATAATATTTATTGTGCCTACGCGTATGTCAGAAGCAATGTATTTATGCGCGCGACTGTATTTATGCGGCGCATGTATTGGCGAGCAATATCTGTTGTTGTTGTTGTTTAAAAGACGCCTGTAAACAGATATCGCTGTGGCGAAAAAAAAAAAATATTGTTACGACGGTTGCCGAACAGACTTTTTGTAACGAAGCAATGACGGGCGTCGGGAGTGAGCTTTTCTTCGAGCTTCTCTTCACTGACTCTCTCGGTAGATATGCGCACGTGTGCCGGCTGGCCGAAAAAACGTTTATATGTTTGCCGAAGAATAAATATGTTTATGATGCACACATATGCAATGTATGTGTGAGTATATGCAAAATGACATGTGCAAGATTGCGTAACTGACTGTACATATATGAGAATATATATACCTTATACCAAATTCACCTTTACCTTGTGTGTGTGTGTGTGTGTTGGGCGAAAGATGAACGTCAATGATGATAATGATGAAGTTGTAGCTGTGCCAAGTACTCGTAACACACATAGACTGTACTTGCACACTTTCATTAATTGGTATGTTTATGCCTTTAAGACTTTATTGATCAGGTAATCTCTTTGTGTGCGACAGTGTGTGCGATTTAAATATCGTCCGGAAACGGACAATATTTAATCAATATCAAGCACCACTGTGCACGAGTTATTGAAAATATTTATTTAATAAACTTGTTATGTTTTTTATTGATCACGTTTATATATATTCGACGACTTTTTCGGATATTAAATATCAAATATTAAATAATTAGCAGACCGGACTTTTATGCGCGTGCGCGAGCGATTGAAATAGAAACTGTACTGGACTGAAAGCTTTTTTTTCCTTAGCCCGTAGGCAAAATAGAAGCGTTAACGCGTGCGTGTGCGTGTGGGTGTGGGTGTGAACGCGTGGGTGTGCGAGTGCGCTGCGTGGCGGCAGAGGGAAATAAATGCGCAATAATGCACATATGCGTGCACATGTATGTATGTAGAAAAACACACAAACTTCTTACAAACGTACATGTGCACGCACATGTGCATATGCGAAAATTATTTTCTCTCTGCCGTCACAGCGAAAACCACACATGCGCACACACGAAACCAAACACGCGACACACAACACATTTACACTTCACTTTTTATTATTCGTAAGCAAAAAACAATTGAAGGCAATAATGAACAATGCGTGTTCTTAATGGAAAATATTATAATTATACAGACGTACGTAATTAGTTAACTAACTAACTCTCGCGTCGAGGGTCTGAGGCGACGGCGACGGCGACGGCGACGTTTAACGGAACGATATTGACCAATATGACCAATCTGGTGTGCGCTCAAAATTCAACTGAAATGCTAAAATAGTTGCATCGGCCCAACAACTGACAAAGCCGAGATTGAATATGACGCTCGATCGAACCTGTTGCGTCGCGTCGCCTCAGACGCTCGGCCAGAGAGATTGAGAGAGAGCGAGAGAACTTAATACATGCATGCTGTGTTATGTGTTACGGACGAACGAACGCTAGAACTTAAGCGAACGCACGACCGGCTAATATAATGACAAATTGCTACGAAATGGAAAATAAATGATGTATGTCAATATTAATGCGCTCTTCTCTTGCGTTCTTAAGAGTAACATGCGAAAGAATGTTTAAGAGAAAAACAACATCTAACATACTTAGAGTACGTGCGATACTAGCTGGCTACGAAGGGCCGCCTTAAACTCAGCAAAAATGGAGAAGTGTAAATGATGCGTGAGATGGGGTGTGTCTAAACATTCTATTGATTCGGCATGTTTGTTCGTGTGTGAGCGTGCAAATATGCTCGCCCGACATGTCCGTCCAGTCTGTTCGTCTGAATTGCTGCCCGAGTGCACTCAAAGTCGTTTGTCGTGTTCGAAGCGTCTGTATTTGGTTAGGTGAGCGGGTATGGAGGCATGCACGAGTGCGTGTGTCTATGTGTGTGTGTGCGTGTGTCAGATCGCGTGAGGGTGTTTGTGCTGCGTGTGTGCTGCGAGAACATGCTTGATACGGCATAAACAAAGGACAGCCATATGCATCAAACATGTTGTGTCGCAACACACAACATCAACACAACACAGCGGCGATCGACAACGACGACAACAACAACAACACAAAAACACAACAACACCGTACACACACAAGCCATACATAAAGTCCGCTACCCACAGATACAACGAACAATAACAAACAACCAAAGCCACACAATAATGGCAACAAAATGACAACACAAGACAAGAAAAAACAGACGGGCGAACAATCATGCACGCCACACTTGGAGACATACTCGAAATCAATTTTGTTGTGAATGATACTATTTAAAATGTGCTGACTCGGATATGAGATGTTGTTTTACCTATTGCATTCTCACGCTGGATAAATATTAAAAAATATCATTTTGTAAAAATAGGCATCCAAGATCGGTGCTGCATCACAGTATGGCTGAGCTAAACTCAAGCCAGCTGTGTGAGCTAAATAGTTTTAGTGAACATATGGGGGTTTTTAAAGAATTAAAAATTCCTAATGCTGTCCCCGATAGCAATGTGAAAAAGAATACTAGACGTACGAATGGGGGGTTAATTGAGTACTAAGCTCAATGTTGTCCCCGTAACAATACAGATTGTTTGACAAATCAAGATTCTACTAATCTACGCAGATAGTGATTACTTGATAGAGAGCTGCAGTAAACTTAATAAATACCTAAGTAAACATAAAAAAGAATACTGCATGATGGACGCTGGTGATGATCCTGATCCCGGTGTGTTGACAGGTGTTGACGGATCGTGATGACGTGTTGAGTTGCTCCTGGCATGTTGTTGTTGCTGCTGCTGCTGCTACGACTGCTGCCGAGGATTGATTGATGACGTTGACTGGTAGTTATTGAAGACGATGCTGACGATTGTAGATAACGATTGCGGATGATGATCTCACGATTGAGCCACTTAACAAATGACTGTGACTGCCTTTGGAGACATCATCGCAAGCAACGTTGTGACGCCAAGCAGTAGCGTACATCAAAAGTGTTGATTACAGGAGCTGTATCACTACATTGCAGTTGTAGTGATGTAGTTGAAGACGGGTGGGTAGCTTTGCAGGATGCGATGCAAATGTTACTGCTACCGTTGTTGCACTCCGGTTGTGGGCGCAACGTGATTTGTTAAAGTTGATTACAGTGCAGCTTCTCTGGCTGTGCTGCAACTGTACGTGATTGAAGAAGCAGGTAGTATGGTCCACCGTACAGTATACTGGCGATACTGATACAGGTGGATCGGGACGGATGATGAAGATTGCACTTAAAAGTGCAGTTATTGATGCGGTTGTTAACGTCTGGAACATGGTGACGCTGGATTCACGAAATTCGCACTTAAAAGTGCAAATGTCGCGACTGGTTGATGGAGGCGTGTGCTTAGCATTTAAAAATGCTGTTATTGATGAGAGTTGTTGTTGTGCAAATGATTTTGCGCTTAAAAAAGCACAATTGGTGCATTGCAGAAGGCAATTTGAGTAAGGCTAACCGTGTTGTGGACTAGGTGTGGGGGAGTTTGATACGGTGGCACTTGCACTGTGTCGAACAATTCCAGCCACAATTTGTTGCATTTCCTCGAATTGCCGATGCATTTGTGTCATTTGTTGTTGTTGCATTTGCAACATATTGACCAGCATTGATAATTCAGTGCTATTGTTATTGGCAACAACTCCACCAATCGCATCAGCACAAGACGGCTCAGCCGCCTGGTCAACCAACATGGGTTGTGGTTGCTGCTGCGATTGTTGAGATGGTTGTTGTTGCTGTTGATGGGCTTGTTGTTGTTGTTGTGCATCTGTAGAAGAAGATGGCAACTCAGGTGTACGTTTGAGCAATGTAGAATTGCGAAAAACGTCCTGGAAAGTAGTCTCTAATTTACGTTGTTGCATATCAACAATTTGCTGGCGACTCACAGGCTTGCCATCAAATTGTTGTAGCTGTCGCTGTTGGCGCTGTACCTCAAGGCGCTCAACCTGTGCGAAACGTTCACGAGGACTTATTGTGGCAGAGCGAACTGGACGACGGACGGACTGGACAGTGGGTGGTGGTACAGCTGATGTTGATGCTGCTGTTGCTGGTGGCTTAGCCTTCTTAGGCTTTGCCACAGAATTTGCCAAGTCAGCGCCAGTTTTGACGTTGGCATCGGGACCAGCAACTGAAACACCCTGTTGCTGTTTCAGCAACTTGTTCTTGCGCTGTCGTTGTTTCGCTCGGGCATTCCTACTCTTGATAGGGTTATTGACTGGCTGCTGCTGATGCTGCTGCTCAGGCAGCTGTTTTTGTGACTTTTTGTTATTCACCGTATGGCTGGGTATAATCGGTTTGGGTTGCTGTTTTTGCCGATGCTGCTTTGAAGCAGCAGCGGAAGAGGGCGACAAAATAGGAGCAGACTTACTATTATTGATAGCCACCGACTTGGTAGCAGACCGATTTTTAGATTTTGAATCCGGGACAGATTCGGATTGTGGCCGAGATTTTGGCCGTGATTGATTTGGCGTTCGTTTAGAAGCGAAGCGTTTGCCCTTACGCTGCTTCTGTTGAGCCAGTCGGACGAGATCCAAATAGTGTTGGCATCCCTTATAATTGGCTGTGTGCTCCCCCCCACAGTTGGCACATTTGGCCGGAACGGAGCTAAGCTTGAAACACGTACGGGTCATATGATCAGCGCCACACTTGACGCACCGAGGTGCGTGATAGCAATAACGTGCTGTGTGGCTAAATCGCTGACAGCGATGACATTGTGGAAGCTTTATGACAGTGTTATTGTTGCGGCGGCGATTTTGTTGTGGCCATTCCACCTTGACCACATACCGGCACAACGTTTTCAATTTGAAAATCTTTTTGTTGTCATTCATCGTTGGCCCCGGAGCCAGCGAGATGAAAAATAGATTTGGGGCAAAGGTACGTCTGGGGCCGACAGTGTTGTCGTTACAATTACGGTCTCGGTACTTGGGATTGTATACGGAACGAACCGTATAACCCAGACCAGAAAGCTCGTCTGTGATGCGTTTGGTTGGTGTTTGGGCATGAATGCCACGCACCACGACGCGAAAAGAACGTTCGGACCGCGGCTGGTATGTATTAAATGTCAGAGTTCTGTCCAATTGTAGGACTTTGATGAGTTTGCTGTATAAAGCAAAAGTGCGAGGCAAAATACGGATGCCATACGTACCGCCTAATTTGACAGAGTAATCGGTGGCTGGAAAACCAAGGTTGGCTAATTTCGCTACCAGCGAGTCCACATTGTGGATAATGCGGACGTTAGTGGAATTGGTAGTGGCATTACTACTATTGCCCAACGCTTCCGATTGTGACTCGGATTGCAACGGAATTTCGGAGGTAAGACTCTTGAATCTGACGCTTATTTGAGGAGGCTTTATCTCCCGAACGAATGCTGGCGATTGAGCTTGTGAGACGCCGGTTGCTGTTGCTGTTGCTGCTGCTGCTGCAGCTGCAGCTGCTGCTCTATGTGGCGGCATCGCCGAAACGATTGGAGTGGTATCGATAAAGTCTGGGTCATTATTGCGCATGCGCAAAGTGTTGGCTTGAGTCTGAGCCGATGTGACTGCATCGGCGGCAAGGCGTTTCGAACTGTGTCGAGTCGGAGAAGTTGTGGCTGCTGTTGTTGCATCCGATTCAAAATCAGATGAGTTAAGCAAGCTAAACTTGCTGCTACCCTTACCAGCTTTGCGTTGAATACGCAATGCATCTTGCACAGATGAGCGCGACTTGGCCGAGCTGAATCTAACAGATTTGCGAGTAGCACTGCGGCGTATCTGATCACGCTGCAGTTTCTGTTGCTGCTTCTGTTGAAACGGATGAAGTTCGTTGAAACCGGCATGACCCACACAATCCACATTGGCAGTCGACGACTTGTTAGTCGACGACGCCGCATTGACGTCGCCCTCATTGTTGGCATCATCGCCCGCACCATCCACTGTATTGCGGTTCGGCGCACCGAACGTATACGCGGTTGGTGGGGACAATGTTTGCGGCAGCGATAACGGAAGCGACTGCGATGGCGAGGATGACAAACACATAAATGACACAGGTGATGTTGACATCTCGGATGAGTCGCGGCGTGAATGTGTAGGAAACTCTTGCTGGATTTCATCTTGTGGGCATAGGCTTTCGGATGAAGCCGAGTTATTCGATGACAAGCTAGACAATGCTATTGTCTCAGCTTGTTTATTCCGGTTTGACATGGTTGTTGGTGCCGATGTTGATGCATCGGCAATAATTGATGGTGATGGTGCAGAACTAACCAGATCGCCGCTACAGTCAAGATAATCACACACCTTACGAAAGTGAGCAAACTTCTTGTGAACGGCCGCAGGTAAAACTCCTGATTGCTGGATGACTGCAGTTGATGTTGTTGGTATTGCGGCTGTTGATGCTATTAAAGCAGTAGACGCATTAACGGACGTAGTGGTCGCACAAGCCGAAGTCGCCAATGATGGTGCGGTCGTTGTTGCTATTGTTGTAGCAGCAGTTGTAACAACAACAAGAACGCCCGATGCATTCGCCTTGCCACGCGGCGGTGACTTTGGCGCCTTAAACGGATTATTTGATCGCTTATGCGGCATTGTGCTGGTTGTTGACTAACTATATGCAAGCAGCGGCGGCGACGACACGCCTTCTGCTTATTTATAGTAATTGAAAGAGAGAAATATACGAAAAAATTGCGGCGACGACACACCTGCGTATATATTGAGAGGTAATAAGCGCTGTAAAAAATAATAATCAACGCTAGAAAATGATTATTTGCTACTTACTTATTAGTATTTGTATGTATTTTAATGTATTTATGTAATAAAATACTAATATTCTAATATTTGTAATTGATAAGGTAACGTACAAAAGCTGTACTTAATTGATATGTGGCGCTATGGCGTCACTGCGTATTGCGAACAATAAATACGAAAAAATTATGGCGACGACACGCCTACGTATATGATTAAGGGTAATAAGCGCTGTAAAAAATAATAATTAACGCTAGAAAATGGCTATATGTTACTTACTTATATGTTTGTAAGGTATGATAAAGTATAATATATATTATATTATTAATGTGAAAAAGTACTAATATATTTATTTGATAGGGTAGCGTACAAAAGCTGTACTTAATTGATAGGTGGCGCTCGGCCACTGTAATAAACTTCAATATAGTTGACGAGTAGGTGGCGTACAAAAAGCTGTACTTGATTGACAGGTGGCGCTTTGGCGGCACTGCGTATTGCAGGCAATAGTCGAGCTTTAGTGATGATGCTGGGCGCTGCGTCTAGTAAAAGAGAGCGCAACCATTAGAGATGACTTCGGGTTCTGAGTGACGTCGCCAGCTCAAGTCGGCTGTGTTCGTTCAATTACCTAAAGTACCTATGCAAAACGCTGCTCAAAAATATGCATATATGTGTATATGTGTGCATATGTAAAGCGAGAGAGCGTGCGCGCAAATATGAAAAAAGAAACAAATAACACACATACAGACTCACTCATAGGCAAGTCAAACGCGCGCAACTGTCTAATACAGTTGATGCTGTCTCCTTCCTTCTTTAGGGCTCGCTCAGTTCGCTCTCCAAATATGCAAGTATGCATGCACATCCAAAGCTCAGTTGAGCTTTAGCAGCTAAAGCCGCTCACTGTAACTATTGTTGACAAAGCTTTATACACACACACAAGCGCACGAACGCACGTGCGCTAACAAAGAGCGTGAGAGAGCTTTTATGTTTACGAACGTTGTTGTTGTTGGTGCTGCTGCTGCCGCTGCGTATGCATATGCGTGAGTATGAATTTTGTTGTTGTTGTTGTTAACAGCGCACGATCTGGTCGATGTATATGTATATATGCGTGTGATATATACGCGTTGATGAGGGTGGGTTTTTATTTGGCAAACTAATGCTGGAAAAAACAATAACAATGGATAGCAGAAAAAACCAGTGTATGTGCAATGCAATGCTAGCAGACTTATGCGTGTGTGTGTGTGTGAGATGGAGATGCTAAAGACTTAACATAAACATAACAAAATAAATAATATTTATTATGCCTACGCGTATGTCAGAAGCAATGTATTTATGCGCGCGACTGTATTTATGCGGCGCATGTATTGGCGAGCAATATCTGTTGTTGTTGTTGTTTAAAAGACGCCTGTAAACAGATATCGCTGTGGCGAAAAAAAAATATTGTTACGACGGTTGCCGAACAGACTTTTTGTAACGAAGCAATGACGGGCGTCGGGAGTGAGCTTTTCTTCGAGCTTCTCTTCACTGACTCTCTCGGTAGATATGCGCACGTGTGCCGGCTGGCCGAAAAAACGTTTATATGTTTGCCGAAGAATAAATATGTTTATGATGCACACATATGCAATGTATGTGTGAGTATATGCAAAATGACATGTGCAAGATTGCGTAACTGACTGTACATATATGAGAATATATATACCTTATACCAAATTCACCTTTACCTTGTGTGTGTGTGTGTGTTGAGCGAAAGATGAACGTCAATGATGATAATGATGAAGTTGTAGCTGTGCCAAGTACTCGTAACACACATAGACTGTACTTGCACACTTTCATTAATTGGTATGTTTATGCCTTTAAGACTTTATTGATCAGGTAATCTCTTTGTGTGCGACAGTGTGTGCGATTTAAATATCGTCCGGAAACGGACAATATTTAATCAATATCAAGCACCAATGTGCACAAGTTATTGAAAATATTTATTTAATAAACTTGTTATGTTCTTTATTGATCACGTTTATATATATTCGACGACTTTTTCGGATATTAAATATCAAATATTAAATAATTAGCAGACCGGACTTTTATGCGCGTGCGCGAGCGATTGAAATAGAAACTGTACTGGACTGAAAGCTTTTTTTTCCTTAGCCCGTAGGCAAAATAGAAGCGTTAACGCGTGCGTGTGCGTGTGGGTGTGGGTGTGAACGCGTGGGTGTGCGCTGCGTGGCGGCAGAGGGAAATAAATGCGCAATAATGCACATATGCGTGCACATGTATGTATGTAGAAAAACACACAAACTTCTTACAAACGCACATGTGCACGCACATGTGCATATGCGAAAATTATTTTCTCTCTGCCGTCACAGCGAAAACCACACATGCGCACACACGAAACCAAACACGCGACACACAACACATTTACACTTCACTTTTTATTATTCGTAAGCAAAAAACAATTGAAGGCAATAATGAACAATGCGTGTTCTTAATGGAAAATATTATAATTATACAGACGTACGTAATTAATTAACTAACTAACTCTCGCGTCGAGGGTCTGAGGCGACGGCGACGTTTAACGGAACGATATTGACCAATACGACCAATCTGGTGTGCGCTCAAAATTCAACTAAAATAGTTGCATCGGCCCAACAACTGACAAAGCCGAGATTGAATATGACGCTCGATCGAACCGGTTGCGTCGCGTCGCCTCAGACGCTCGGCCAGAGAGATTGAGAGAGAGCGAGAGAACTTAATACATGTATGCTGTGTTGCTGTGTTGCGGACGAACGAACGCTAGAACTAAAGCGAACGTACGACCGACTAAGATAATAACAAATTGCTACGAAATGGAAATTAAATGATGTATGTCAATATTGATGTGCTCTTCTCTTGCGTTCTTAAGAGTAACATGCGAAAGAATGTTTAAGAGAAAAACAACATCTAACATACTTAGAGTACGTGCGATACTAGCTGGCTACGAAGGGCCGCCTTAAACTCAGCAAAAATGGAGAAGTGTAAATGATGCGTGAGATGGGGTGTGTCTAAACATTCTATTGATTCGGCATGTTTGTTCGTGTGTGAGCGCGCAAATATGCTCGCCCGACATGTCCGTCCAGTCTGTTCGTCTGAATTGCTGCCCGAGTGCACTCAAAGTCGTTTGTCGTGTTCGAAGCGTCTGTATTTGGTTGGGTGAGCGGGTATGGAGGCATGTACGAGTGCGTGTGTCTATGTGTGTGTGTGCGTGTGTCAGATCGCGTGAGGGTGTTTGTGCTGCGTGTGTGCTGCGAGAACATGCTTGATACGGCATAAACAATGGACAGCCATATGCATCAAACATGTTGTGTCGCAACACACAACATCAACACAACACAGCGGCGATCGACAACGACGACAACAACAACAACACAAAAACACAACAACACCGTACACACACAAGCCATACATAAAATCCGCTACCCACAGATACAACGAACAATAACAAACAACCAAAGCCACACAATAATGGCAACAAAATGACAACACAAGACAAGAAAAAACAGACGGGCGAACAATCATGCACGCCACACTTAGAAGACATACTCGAAATCAATTTTGTTATTGAATGATACTATTTAAAATGTGCTGACTCGGATATGAGATGTTGTTTTACCTATTGCATTCTCACGCTGGATAAATATTAAAAAATATCATTTTGTAAAAATAGGCATCCAAAATCAGTGCTGCATCACAGTATGGCTGAGCTAAACTCAAGCCAGCTGTGTGAGCTAAATAGTTTTAGTGAACATATGGGGGTTTTTAAAGAATTAAAATTCCTAATGCTGTCCCCGATAGCAATGTGAAAAAGAATACTAGACGTACTAATGGGGGGTTAATTGAGTACTAAGCTCAATGTTGTCCCCGTAACAATACAGATTGTTTGACAAATCAAGATTCTACTAATCTACGCAGATAGTGATTACTTGATAGAGAGCTGCAGTAAACTTAATAAATACCTAAGTAAACATAAAAAAAAAGAATACTGCATGATGGACGCTGGTGATGATCCTGATCCCGGTGTGTTGACAGGTGTTGACGGATCGTGATGACGTGTTGAGTTTCTCCTGGCATGTTGTTGTTGCTGCTGCTGCTGCTACGACTGCTGCCGAGGATTGATTGATGACGTTGGCTGGTACTTAATGAAGACGATGCTGACGATTGTAGATAACGATTGCGGATGATGATCTCACGATTGAGCCACTTAACAAATGACTGTGACTGCCTTTGGAGACATCATCGCAAGCAACGTTGTGACGCCAAGCAGTTGCGTACATCAAAAGTGTTGATATTCAGGAGCGATACCACTATATCGCAGTAATAGTGGTGTAATTGGAGACGGGTGGGTAGCTTTGCAGAATGCGATGCAAATGTTACTGCTACCGTTGTTGCACTCCGGTTGTGGGCGCAACGTGATTTGTTAGAGTTGATTACAGTGCAGCTTCTCTGGCTGTGCTGCGACTGTACATGATTGAAGAAGCAGGTAGTATGGTCCACCGTACAGTATACTGGCGATACTGATACAGGTGGATCGAGACGGATGATGAAGATTGCACTTAAAAGTGCAGTTATTGATGCGGTTGTTAACGTCTGGAACATGGTGACGCTGGATTCACGAAATTCGCACTTAAAAGTGCAAATGTCGCGACTGGTTGTTGGAGGCGTGTGCTTAGCATTTAAAAATGCTGTTATTGATGAAAGTTGTTGTTGTGCAAATGATTTTGCGCTTAAAAAAGCACAATTGGTGCATTGCAGAGGGCAATTTGAATATGGCTAACCGTGTTGTGGACTAGGTGTGGGGGTGTTCGATACGGTGTCACTTGCACTGTGTCGAACAATTCCAGCCACAATCTGTTGCATTTGGTCGAATTGCCGATGCATTTGTGTCATTTGTTGTTGTTGCATTTGCAACATATTGACCAGCATTGATAATTCAGTGCTATTGTTATTGGCAACAACTCCACCAATCGCATCAGCACAAGACGGCTCAGCCGCCTGGTCAACCAACATGGGTTGTGGTTGCTGCTGCGATTGTTGAGATGGTTGTTGTTGCTGTTGATGGGCTTGTTGTTGTTGTTGTGCATCTGTAGAAGAAGATGACAACTCAGGGGTGCGTT
This sequence comes from Scaptomyza pallida, assembly GCA_018152965.1. Taxonomy (NCBI): domain Eukaryota; kingdom Metazoa; phylum Arthropoda; class Insecta; order Diptera; family Drosophilidae; genus Scaptomyza; species Scaptomyza pallida. The sequence continues at coordinate 5,431,371 of JAECXP010000130.1, forward strand.
TGAGCAATGTGGAATTGCGAAAAACGTCCTGGAATGTAGTCTCTAATTTACGTTGTTGGATATCAACAATTTGTTGGCGACTCACAGGCTTGCCATCAAATTGTTGTAGCTGTCGCTGTTGGCGCTGTACCTCAAGGCGCTCAACCTGTGCGAAACGTTCACGAGGACTTATTGTGGCAGAGCGAACTGGACGACGGACGGACTGGACAGTGGGTGGTGGTACAGCTGATGTTGATGCTGCTGTTGCTGGTGGCTTAGCCTTCTTAGGCTTTGCCACAGAATTTGCCAAGTCAGCGCCAGTTTTGACGTTGGCATCGGGACCAGCAACTGAAACACCCTGTTGCTGTTTCAGCAACTTGTTCTTGCGCTGTCGTTGTTTCGCTCGGGCATTCCTACTCTTGATAGGGTTATTGACTTGCTGCTGCTGATGCTGCTGCTCAGGCAGCTGTTTTTGTGACTTTTTGTTAGTCACCGTATGGCTGGGTTTAATCGGTTTGGGTTGCTGTTTTTGCCGATGCTGCTTTGAAGCAGCAGCGGAAGAGGGCGACAAAATAGGAGCAGACTTACTATTATTGATAGCCACCGACTTGGTAGCAGACCGATTTTTAGATTTTGAATCCGGGACAGATTCGGATTGTGGCCGAGATTTTGGCCGTGATTGATTTGGCGTTCGTTTAGAAGCGAAGCGTTTGCCCTTACGCTGCTTCTGTTGAGCCAGTCGGACGAGATCCAAATAGTGTTGGCATCCCTTATAATTGGCTGTGTGCTCCCCCCCACAGTTGGCACATTTGGCCGGAACGGAGCTAAGCTTGAAACACGTACGGGTCATATGATCAGCGCCACACTTGACGCACCGAGGTGCGTGATAGCAATAACGTGCTGTGTGGCTAAATCGCTGACAGCGATGACATTGTGGAAGCTTTATGACAGTGTTATTGTTGCGGCGGCGATGTTGTTGTGGCCATTCCACCTTGACCACATACCGGCACAACGTTTTCAATTTGAAAATCTTTTTATTGTCATTCATCGTTGGCCCCGGAGCCAGCGAGATGAAAAATAGATTTGGGGCAAAGGTACGTCTGGGGCCGACAGTGTTGTCGTTACAATTACGGTCCCTGTACTTGGGATTGTATACGGAACGAACCGTATAACCCAGACCAGAAAGCTCGTCTGTGATGCGTTTGGTTGGTGTTTGGGCATGAATGCCACGCACCACGACGCGAAAAGAACGTTCGGACCGCGGCTGATATGTATTAAATGTCAGAGTTCTGTCCAATTGTAGGACTTTGATGAGTTTGCTATATAAAGCAAAAGTGCGAGGCAAAATACGGATGCCATACGTACCGCCTAATTTGACAGAGTAATCGGTGGCTGGAAAACCAAGGTTGGCTAATTTCGCTACCAGCGAGTCCACATTGTGGATAATGCGGACGTTAGTGGAATTGGTAGTGGCATTACTACTATTGCCCAACGCTTCCGATTGTGACTCAGATTGCATCGGAATTTCGGAGGTGAGACTCTTGAATCTGACGCTTATTTGAGGAGGCTTTATCTCCCGAACGAATGCTGGCGATTGAGCTTGTGAGACGCCTGTTGCTGTTGCTGCTGCTGCTGCAGCTGCAGCTGCTGCTCTATGTGGCGGCATCGCCGAAACGATTGGAGTGGTATCGATAAAGTCTGGGTCATTATTGCGCATGCGCAAAGTGTTGGCTTGAGTCTGAGCCGATGTGACTGCATCGGCGGCAAGGCGTTTCGAACTGTGTCGAGTCGGAGAAGTTGCGGCTGCTGTTGTTGCATCCGATTCAAAATCAGATGAGTTAAGCAAGCTAAACTTGCTGCTACCCTTACCAGCTTTGCGTTGAATACGCAATGCATCTTGCACAGATGAGCGCGACTTGGCCGAGCTAAATCTAACAGATTTGCGTGTAGCACTGCGGCGTATCTGATCACGCTGCAGTTTCTGCTGCTGCTTCTGCTGAAACGGATGAAGTTCATTGAAACCGGCATGACCCACACAATCAACATTGGCAGTCGACGACTTGTTAGTCGACGACGCCGCCGCCATGCCGTCGCCCTCATTGTTGGCATCATCGCCCGCACCATCCACTGTATTGCGGTTCGGCGCGCCGAACGTATACGCGGTTGGTGGGGACAATGTTTGCGGCAGCGATAACGGAAGCGACTGCGATGGCGAGGATGACAAACACATAAATGACACAGGTGATGTTGACATCTCGGATGAGTCGCGGCGTGAATGTGTAGGAAACTCTTGCTGGATTTCATCTTGTGGGCATAGGCTTTCGGATGAAGCCGAGTTATTCGATGACAAGCTAGACAATGCTATTGTCTCAGCTTGTTCATTCCGGTTTGACATGGTTGTTGGTGCCGATGTTGATGCATCGGCAATAATTGATGGTGATGGTGCAGAACAAACCAGATCGCCGCTACAGTCAAGATAATCACACACCTTACGAAAGTGAGCAAACTTCTTGTTAACGGCCGAAGGTAAAACTCCTGATTGCTGGATGACTGCAGTTGATGTTGTTGGTATTGCGGCTGTTGATGCTATTAAAGCGGTAGACGCATTAACGGACGTAGTGATCGCACAAACCGTAGTCGCCAATGATGGTGCGGTCGTTGTTGCTATTGTTGTAGCAGCAGTTGTAACAACAACAAGAACGCCCGATGCATTCGCCTTGCCACGCGGCGGTGACTTTGGCGCCTTAAACGGATTATTTGATCGCTTATGCGGCATTGTGCTGGTTGTTGACTAACTATATGCAAGCAGCGGCGGCGACGACACGCCTTCTGCTTATTTATAGTAATTGAAAGAGAGAAATATACGAAAAAATTGCGGCGACGACACGCCTACGTATATATTGAGAGGTAATAAGCGCTGTAAAAAATAATAATCAACGCTAGAAAATGATTATTTGCTACTTACTTATTAGTATTTGTATGTATTTTAATATATTTATGTAATAAAATACTAATATTCTAATATTTGTAATTGATAAGGTAACGTACAAAAGCTGTACTTAATTGGTATGTGGCGCTATGGCGTCACTGCGTATTGCGAACAAAAAATACAAAGAAAAAATTATGGCGACGACACGCCTACGTATATGATTAAGGGTAATAAGCGCTGTAAAAAATAATAATTAACGCTAGAAAATGGCTATATGTTACTTACTTATATGTTTGTAAGGTATGATAAAGTATAATATATATTATATTATTAATGTGAAAAAATACTAATATATTTAATTGATAGGGTAGCGTACAAAAGCTGCACTTAATTGATAGGTGGCGCTCGGCCACTGTGATAAACTTCAATATAGTTGATGAGTAGGTGGCGTACAAAAAAGCTGTACTTGATTGACAGGTGGCGCTTTGGCGGCACTGCGTATTGCAGGCAATAGTCGAGCTTTAGTGATGATGCTGGGCGCTGCGTCTAGTAAAAGAGAGCGCAACCATTAGAGATGACTTCGGGTTCTGAGTGACGTCGCCAGCTCAAGTCGGCTGTGTTCGTTCAATTACCTAAAGTACCTATGCAAAACGCTGCTCAAAAATATGCATATATGTTATATGTGCATATGTAAAGCGAGAGAGCGTGCGCGCAAATATAAAAAAGAAACAAATAACACACATACAGACTCACTCATAGGCAAGTCAAACGCGCGCAACTGTCTAATACAGTTGATGCTGTCTCTTTCCTTCTTTAGGGCTCGCTCAGTTCGCTCTCCAAATATGCAAGTATGCATGCACATCCAAAGCTCAGTTGAGCTTTAGCAGCTAAAGCCGCTCACTGTAACTATTGTTGACAAAGCTTTATACACACACACAAGCGCACGAACGCACGTGCGCTAACAAAGAGCGTGAGAGAGCTTTTATGTTTACGAACGTTGTTGTTGTTGGTGCTGCTGCTGCCGCTGCGTATGCATATGCGTGAGTATGAATTTTGTTGTTGTTGTTGTTAACAGCGCACGATCTGGTCGATGTATATGTATATATGCGTGTGATATATACGCGTTGATGAGGGTGGGTTTTTATTTGGCAAACTAATGCTGGAAAAAACAATAACAATGGATAGCAGAAAAAACCAGTGTATGTGCAATGCAATGCTAGCAGACTTATGCGTGTGTGTGTGTGTGAGATGGAGATGCTAAAGACTTAACATAAACATAACAAAATAAATAATATTTATTGTGCCTACGCGTATGTCAGAAGCAATGTATTTATGCGCGCGACTGTATTTATGCGGCGCATGTATTGGCGAGCAATATCTGTTGTTGTTGTTGTTTAAAAGACGCCTGTAAACAGATATCGCTGTGGCGAAAAAAAATATTGTTACGACGGTTGCCGAACAGACTTTTTGTAACGAAGCAATGACGGGCGTCGGGAGTGAGCTTTTCTTCGAGCTTCTCTTCACTGACTCTCTCGGTAGATATGCGCACGTGTGCCGGCTGGCCGAAAAAACGTTTATATGTTTGCCGAAGAATAAATATGTTTATGATGCACACATATGCAATGTATGTGTGAGTATATGCAAAATGACATGTGCAAGATTGCGTAACTGACTGTACATATATGAGAATATATATACCTTATACCAAATTCACCTTTACCTTGTGTGTGTGTGTGTGTGTTGGGCGAAAGATGAACGTCAATGATGATAATGATGAAGTTGTAGCTGTGCCAAGTACTCGTAACACACATAGACTGTACTTGCACACTTTCATTAATTGGTATGTTTATGCCTTTAAGACTTTATTGATCAGGTAATCTCTTTGTGTGCGACAGTGTGTGCGATTTAAATATCGTCCGGAAACGGACAATATTTAATCAATATCAAGCACCACTGTGCACGAGTTATTGAAAATATTTATTTAATAAACTTGTTATGTTTTTTATTGATCACGTTTATATATATATTCGACGACTTTTTCGGATAATTAAATAATTAGCAGACCGGACTTTTATGCGCGTTCACGAGCGATTGAAATAGAAACTGTACTGAACTGAAAGCTTTTTTTTTCCTTAGCCCGTAGGCAAAATAGAAGCGTTAACGCGTGCGTGTGCGTGTGGGTGTGGGTGTGAACGCGTGGGTGTGCGAGTGCGCTGCGTGGCGGCAGAGGGAAATAAATGCGCAATAATGCACATATGCGTGCACATGTATGTATGTAGAAAAACACACAAACTTCTTACAAACGTACATGTGCACGCACATGTGCATATGCGAAAATTATTTTCTCTCTGCCGTCACAGCGAAAACCACACATGCGCACACACGAAACCAAACACGCGACACACAACACATTTACACTTCACTTTTTATTATTCGTAAGCAAAAAACAATTGAAGGCAATAATGAACAATGCGTGTTCTTAATGGAAAATATTATAATTATACAGACGTACGTAATTAGTTAAAATTAACTAACCTCGCGTCGAGGGTCTGAGGCGACGGCGACGGCGACGGCGACGTTTAACGGAACGATATTGACCAATATGACCAATCTGGTGTGCGCTCAAAATTCAACTGAAATGCTAAAATAGTTGCATCGGCCCAACAACTGACAAAGCCGAGATTGAATATGACGCTCGATCGAACCTGTTGCGTCGCGTCGCCTCAGACGCTCGGCCAGAGAGATTGAGAGAGAGCGAGAGAACTTAATACATGCATGCTGTGTTATGTGTTACGGACGAACGAACGCTAGAACTTAAGCGAACGCACGACCGGCTAATATAATGACAAATTGCTACGAAATGGAAAATAAATGATGTATGTCAATATTAATGCGCTCTTCTCTTGCGTTCTTAAGAGTAACATGCGAAAGAATGTTTAAGAGAAAAACAACATCTAACATACTTAGAGTACGTGCGATACTAGCTGGCTACGAAGGGCCGCCTTAAACTCAGCAAAAATGGAGAAGTGTAAATGATGCGTGAGATGGGGTGTGTCTAAACATTCTATTGATTCGGCATGTTTGTTCGTGTGTGAGCGTGCAAATATGCTCGCCCGACATGTCCGTCCAGTCTGTTCGTCTGAATTGCTGCCCGAGTGCGCTCAAAGTCGTTTGTCGTGTTCGAAGCGTCTGTATTTGGTTGGGTGAGCGGGTATGGAGGCATGCACGAGTGCGTGCGTCTATGGGTGTGTGTGCGTGTGTCAGATCGCGTGAGGGTGTTTGTGCTGCCCGTGTGCTGCGACAACATGCTTGATATGGCGTAAACAATGGACTGCCATATGCATCAAACATGTTGCGTCGCAACACACAACATCAACACAACACAACGGCGATCGACAGCGACGACAACAACAACAACACAAAAACACAACAACACCGTACACACACAAGCCATACATAAAATCCGCTACCCACAGATACAACGAACAATAACAAACAACCAAAGCCACACAATAATGGCAACAAAATGACAACACAAGACAAGAAAAAACAGACGGGCGAACAATCATGCACGCCACACTTGGAGACATACTCGAAATCAATTTTGTTGTGAATGATACTATTTAAAATGTGCTGACTCGGATATGAGATGTTGTTTTACCTATTGCATTCTCACGCTGGATAAATATTAAAAAATATCATTTTGTAAAAATAGGCATCCAAAATCAGTGCTGCATCACAGTATGGCTGAGCTAAACTCAAGCCAGCTGTGTGAGCTAAATAGTTTTAGTGAACATATGGGGGTTTTTAAAGAATTAAAATTCCTAATGCTGTCCCCGATAGCAATGTGAAAAAGAATACTAGACGTACTAATGGGGGGTTAATTGAGTACTAAGCTCAATGTTGTCCCCGTAACAATACAGATTGTTTGACAAATCAAGATTCTACTAATCTACGCAGATAGTGATTACTTGATAGAGAGCTGCAGTAAACTTAATAAATACCTAAGTAAACATAAAAAAGAATACTGCATGATGGACGCTGGTGATGATCCTGATCCCGGTGTGTTGACAGGTGTTGACGGATCGTGATGACGTGTTGAGTTGCTCCTGGCATGTTGTTGTTGCTGCTGCTGCTGCTACGACTGCTGCCGAGGATTGATTGATGACGTTGACTGGTAGTTATTGAAGACGATGCTGACGATTGTAGATAACGATTGCGGATGATGATCTCACGATTGAGCCACTTAACAAATGACTGTGACTGCCTTTGGAGACATCATCGCAAGCAACGTTGTGACGCCAAGCAGTTGCGTACATCAAAAGTGTTGATATTCAGGAGCGATACCACTATATCGCAATAATAGTGGTGTAATTGGAGACGGGTGGGTAGCTTTGCAGAATGCGATGCAAATGTTACTGCTACCGTTGTTGCACTCCGGTTGTGGGCGCAACGTGATTTGTTAAAGTTGATTACAGTGCAGCTTCTCTGGCTGTGCTGCAACTGTACGTGATTGAAGAAGCAGGTAGTATGGTCCACCGTACAGTATACTGGCGATACTGATACAGGTGGATCGAGACGGATGATGATGATTGCACTTAAAAGTGCAGTTTTTGATGCGTTGGCTGCATGATACTGGAACATGGCGACGCTGGTTCAAGAGATTCGCACTTAAAAGTGCAAATGTCGCGACTGGTTGTTGGAGGCGTGTGCTTAGCATTTAAAAATGCTGTTATTGATGAAAGTTGTTGTTGTGCAAATGATTTTGCGCTTAAAAAAGCACAATTGGTGCATTGCAGAGGGCAATTTGAATATGGCTAACCGTGTTGTGGACTAGGTGTGGGGGTGTTCGATACGGTGTCACTTGCACTGTGTCGAACAATTCCAGCCACAATCTGTTGCATTTGGTCGAATTGCCGATGCATTTGTGTCATTTGTTGTTGTTGCATTTGCAACATATTGACCAGCATTGATAATTCAGTGCTATTGTTATTGGCAACAACTCCACCAATCGCATCAGCACAAGACGGCTCAGCCGCCTGGTCAACCAACATGGGTTGTGGTTGCTGCTGCGATTGTTGAGATGGTTGTTGTTGCTGTTGATGGGCTTGTTGTTGTTGTTGTGCATCTGTAGAAGAAGATGACAACTCAGGGGTGCGTTTGAGCAATGTGGAATTGCGAAAAACGTCCTGGAATGTAGTCTCTAATTGACGTTGTTGGATATCAACAATTTGTTGGCGACTCACAGGCTTGCCATCAAATTGTTGTAGCTGTCGCTGTTGGCGCTGTACCTCAAGGCGCTCAACCTGTGCGAAACGTTCACGAGGACTTATTGTGGCAGAGCGAACTGGACGACGGACGGACTGGACAGTGGGTGGTGGTACAGCTGATGTTGATGCTGCTGTTGCTGGTGGCTTAGCCTTCTTAGGCTTTGCCACAGAATTTGCCAAGTCAGCGCCAGTTTTGACGTTGGCATCGGGACCAGCAACTGAAACACCCTGTTGCTGTTTCAGCAACTTGTTCTTGCGCTGTCGTTGTTTCGCTCGGGCATTCCTACTCTTGATAGGGTTATTGACTGGCTGCTGCTGATGCTGCTGCTCAGGCAGCTGTTTTTGTGACTTTTTGTTATTCACCGTATGGCTGGGTATAATCGGTTTGGGTTGCTGTTTTTGCCGATGCTGCTTTGAAGCAGCAGCGGAAGAGGGCGACAAAATAGGAGCAGACTTACTATTATTGATAGCCACCGACTTGGTAGCAGACCGATTTTTAGATTTTGAATCCGGGACAGATTCGGATTGTGGCCGAGATTTTGGCCGTGATTGATTTGGCGTTCGTTTAGAAGCGAAGCGTTTGCCCTTACGCTGCTTCTGTTGAGCCAGTCGGACGAGATCCAAATAGTGTTGGCATCCCTTATAATTGGCTGTGTGCTCCCCCACAGTTGGCACATTTGGCCGGAACGGAGCTAAGCTTGAAACACGTACGGGTCATATGATCAGCGCCACACTTGACGCACCGAGGTGCGTGATAGCAATAACGTGCTGTGTGGCTAAATCGCTGACAGCGATGACATTGTGGAAGCTTTATGACAGTGTTATTGTTGCGGCGGCGATTTTGTTGTGGCCATTCCACCTTGACCACATACCGGCACAACGTTTTCAATTTGAAAATCTTTTTGTTGTCATTCATCGTTGGCCCCGGAGCCAGCGAGATGAAAAATAGATTTGGGGCAAAGGTACGTCTGGGGCCGACAGTGTTGTCGTTACAATTACGGTCTCGGTACTTGGGATTGTATACGGAACGAACCGTATAACCCAGACCAGAAAGCTCGTCTGTGATGCGTTTGGTTGGTGTTTGGGCATGAATGCCACGCACCACGACGCGAAAAGAACGTTCGGACCGCGGCTGGTATGTATTAAATGTCAGAGTTCTGTCCAATTGTAGGACTTTGATGAGTTTGCTGTATAAAGCAAAAGTGCGAGGCAAAATACGGATGCCATACGTACCGCCTAATTTGACAGAGTAATCGGTGGCTGGAAAACCAAGGTTGGCTAATTTCGCTACCAGCGAGTCCACATTGTGGATAATGCGGACGTTAGTGGAATTGGTAGTGGCATTACTACTATTGCCCAACGCTTCCGATTGTGACTCGGATTGCAACGGAATTTCGGAGGTAAGACTCTTGAATCTGACGCTTATTTGAGGAGGCTTTATCTCCCGAACGAATGCTGGCGATTGAGCTTGTGAGACGCCTGTTGCTGTTGCTGCTGCTGCTGCAGCTGCTGCTCTATGTGGCGGCATCGCCGAAACGATTGGAGTGGTATCGATAAAGTCTGGGTCATTATTGCGCATGCGCAAAGTGTTGGCTTGAGTCTGAGCCGATGTGACTGCATCGGCGGCAAGGCGTCTCGAGCTGTGTCGAGTTGGAGAAGTTGTAACTGCTGTAGTTGCATCCGATTCAAAATCAGATGAGTTAAGCAAGCTAAACTTGCTGCTACCCTTACCAGCTTTGCGTTGGATACGCAATGCATCTTGCACAGATGAGCGCGACTTGGCCGAGCTGAATCTAACAGATTTGCGAGTAGCACTGCGGCGTATCTGATCACGCTGCAGTTTCTGCTGCTGCTTCTGTTGAAACGGATGAAGTTCGTTGAAACCGGCATGACCCACACAATCCACATTGGCAGTCGACGACTTGTTAGTCGACGACGCCGCCGCCATGCCGTCGCCCTCATTGTTGGCATCATCGCCCGCACCATCCACTGTATTGCGGTTCGGCGCGCCGAACGTATACGCGGTTGGTGGGGACAATGTTTGCGGCAGCGATAACGGAAGCGACTGCGATGGCGAGGATGACAAACACATAAATGACACAGGTGATGTTGACATCTCGGATGAGTCGCGGCGTGAATGTGTAGGAAACTCTTGCTGGATTTCATCTTGTGGGCATAGGCTTTCGGATGAAGCCGAGTTATTCGATGACAAGCTAGACAATGCTATTGTCTCAGCTTGTTCATTCCGGTTTGACATGGTTGTTGGTGCCGATGTTGATGCATCGGCAATAATTGATGGTGATGGTGCAGAACTAACCAGATCGCCGCTACAGTCAAGATAATCACACACCTTACGAAAGTGAGCAAACTTCTTTTTAACGGCCGAAGGTAAAACTCCTGATAGCTGGGTGTCTGCAGTTGATGTTGTTGGTATTGCGGCTGTTGATGCTATTAAAGCGGTAGACGCATTAACGGACGTAGTGATCGCACAAACCGTAGTCGCCAATGATGGTGCGGTCGTTGTTGCTATTGTTGTAGCAGCAGTTGTAACAACAACAAGAACGCCCGATGCATTCGCCTTGCCACGCGGCGGTGACTTTGGCGACTTAAACGAATTATTTGATCGCTTATGCGGCATTGTGCTGGTTGTTGACTAACTATATGCAAGCAGCGGCGGCGACGACACGCCTTCTGCTTATTTATAGTAATTGAAAATGAAAAATATACGAAAAAATTATGGCGACGACACGCCTACGTATATGTTGAGAGGTAATAAGCGCTGTAAAAAATAATAATCAACGCTAGAAAGTGATTATTTGTTACTTACTTATTAGTATTTGTATGTATTTTAATATATTTATGTAATAGAATACTGATATTCTAATATATGTAATTGATAAGGTAACGTACAAAAGCTGTACTTAATTGATATGTGGCGCTATGGCGTCACTGCGTATTGCGAACAATAAATAAAAAAAAAAAAAAAAATTATGGCGACGACACGCCTACGTATATGATTAAGGGTAATAAGCGCTGTAAAAAATAATAATTAACGCTAGAAAATGGCTATATGTTACTTACTTATATGTTTGTAAGGTATGATAAAGTATAATATATATTATATTAATAATGTGAAAAAATACTAATATATTTAATTGATAGGGTAGCGTACAAAAGCTGTACTTAATTGATAGGTGGCGCTCGGCCACTGTGATAAACTTCAATATAGTTGATGAGTAGGTGGCGTACAAAAAAGCTGTACTTGATTGACAGGTGGCGCTTTGACGGCACTGCGTATTGCAGGCAATAGTCGAGCTTTAGTGATGATGCTGGGCGCTGCGTCTAGTAAAAGAGAGCGCAACCTTTAGAGATGACTTCGGGTTCTGAGTGACGTCGCCAGCTCAAGTCGGCTGTGTTCGTTCAATTACCTAAAGTACCTATGCAAAGCGCTGCTCAGAAATATGCATATATGTGTGCATATGTAAAGCGAGAGAGCGTGCGCGCAAATATAAAAAAGAAACAAATAACACACATACAGACTCACTCATAGGCAAGTCAAACGCGCGCAACTGTCTAATACAGTTGATGCTGTCTCTTTCCTTCTTTAGGGCTCGCTCAGTTCGCTCTCCAAATATGCAAGTATGCATGCACATCCAAAGCTCAGTTGAGCTTTAGCAGCTAAAGCCGCTCACTGTAACTATTGTTGACAAAGCTTTATACACACACACAATCGCACGAACGCACGTGCGCTAACAAAGAGCGTGAGAGAGCTTTTATGTTTACGAACGTTGTTGTTGTTGGTGCTGCTGCTGCCGCTGCGTATGCATATGCGTGAGTATGAATTTTGTTGTTGTTGTTGTTAACAGCGCACGATCTGGTCGATGTATATGTATATATGCGTGTGATATATACGCGTTGATGAGGGTGGGTTTTTATTTGGCAAACTAATGCTGGAAAAAACAATAACAATGGATAGCAGAAAAAACCAGTGTATGTGCAATGCAATGCTAGCAGACTTATGCGTGTGTGTGTGTGTGAGATGGAGATGCTAAAGACTTAACATAAACATAACAAAATAAATAATATTTATTGTGCCTACGCGTATGTCAGAAGCAATGTATTTATGCGCGCGACTGTATTTATGCGGCGCATGTATTGGCGAGCAATATCTGTTGTTGTTGTTGTTTAAAAGACGCCTGTAAACAGATATCGCTGTGGCGAAAAAAATATTGTTACGACGGTTGCCGAACAGACTTTTTGTAACGAAGCAATGACGGGCGTCGGGAGTGAGCTTTTCTTCGAGCTTCTCTTCACTGACTCTCTCGGTAGATATGCGCACGTGTGCCGGCTGGCCGAAAAAACGTTTATATGTTTGCCGAAGAATAAATATGTTTATGATGCACACATATGCAATGTATGTGTGAGTATATGCAAAATGACATGTGCAAGATTGCGTAACTGACTGTACATATATATATATACAAGAATATATATGCTTAATACCAAATTCACCTTTACCTTGTGTGAATGTGTGTGTGTGTTGGGCGAAAGATGAACGTCAATGATGATAATGATGAAGTTATAGCTGTGCCAAGTACTCGTAACACACATAGACTGTACTTGCACATTTTCATTAATTGGTATGTTTATGCCTTTAAGGCTTTAATGATCAGGTTATCTCTTTGTGTGCGACAGTGTGTGCGATTTAAATATCGTCCGGAAACGGACAATATTTAATCAATATCAAGCACCAATGTGCACAAGTTATTGAAAATATTTATTTAATAAACTTGTTATGTTCTTTATTGATCACGTTTATATATATTCGACGACTTTTTCGGATATTAAATATCAAATATTAAATAATTAGCAGACCGGACTTTTATGCGCGTGCGCGAGCGATTGAAATAGAAACTGTACTGAACTGAAAGCTTTTTTTTTCCTTAGCCCGTAGGCAAAATAGAAGCGTTAACGCGTGCGTGTGCGTGTGGGTGTGGGTGTGAACGCGTGGGTGTGCGAGTGCGCTGCGTGGCGGCAGAGGGAAATAAATGCGCAATAATGCACATATGCGTGCACATGTATGTATGTAGAAAAACACACAAACTTCTTACAAACGTACATGTGCACGCACATGTGCATATGCGAAAATTATTTTCTCTCTGCCGTCACAGCGAAAACCACACATGCGCACACACGAAACCAAACACGCGACACACAACACATTTACACTTCACTTTTTTTTTTTAAAAAAAAAAAAAAAAAAAAAAAAAAAAAAAAAAAGCGTGTTCTTAATGGAAAATATTATAATTATACAGACGTACGTAATTAGTTAACTAACTAACTCTCGCGTCGAGGGTCTGAGGCGACGGCGACGGCGACGGCGACGTTTAACGGAACGATATTGACCAATATGACCAATCTGGTGTGCGCTCAAAATTCAACTGAAATGCTAAAATAGTTGCATCGGCCCAACAACTGACAAAGCCGAGATTGAATATGACGCTCGATCGAACCTGTTGCGTCGCGTCGCCTCAGACGCTCGGCCAGAGGGAATGAGGGGGGGGAAGAAAAATAAAAAAAACTTTTTTTTTTTTTGTTTCCTTTTTTTAAAAAAAAAATTTTGTGGGAAGTTCCAACAAAAAAAGCTAAAAAATTTTGAAAAAAATCTGAAGTTTTTTTGGCTAGTTTCAAGAGCTTTCATTTAAAGAAAAAAATTTATTTCTTATAATTCGTGATAATTATTATCTTTGTCATTTGCTTGCACGGTGGCAGTCATTTTTTTAATATTTTTTTGGGAACTCATAGTCATGGCAGCATTTCTTCAATTAGCTAAGCATGCATTTGCAATAACTGCAATTAGTCTTGGTGTATTAACCATGTCTTTGCGCAGCCAGGGGCTGAATTCCTTGCTGCTTAGTCACACATCCCGGCATTCTAATTTGTATTCATTACGCATTGTCACTTTCGATTCTACACACAAATGATAAATTTAACAAGAAGGCCCAAGTCGAGAAATCCCGACTAGGACATACCCTTTACCCGATACGTAACGTGTACACTCATTTGTGCGTATTCTTCCAGTGACCAAAATATCCAGATTAAAACTGCGAAATCTCCGGTTTTTCTAAAGTTTGAAGTCTCTAGCTCTTATAGTCTCTGAGATAGGCGCGTTCATAAAAACAGATAGACGGACAGGCAGACAGTCAGACATGGCTAGATCGACTCGGCTGTTGTTGCTGATCAATAATATATATACTTTATAGGGTCGGAGATGCTTCCTTCTGTCTGTTACATACATTTGCACAAAACCATTATACCCCTTTTTACCCATTTTATGGGTTAAGGGTATAAAAATAAGGGATGGGAATTAGAGTTCTATCGAATTGTTCGCAATAATATCAATTTAACTATTTGAAATAACTAAGTTCCTTATTCTAGTTCAGTTAGTTCCACTTTATAACCGATTAGTTCGTTCATCGAAAATTTATCTAATGAACTATTTCGTTTTTATTCAACTACGATGAACAACTCTACATACGAATAATCGCTGGAAAATTATAAATTGCTCAGTAGAAAAAAGCGGAAAAAAAGCAAATTATTTTTTTAAAAAGCCAGAATTCCCGCTGCCCGCTGTTTGGAAAATTTTCCCGCAATCAGACTTCCAAAAAAGCCAGATTTGACGGGAAAAAAGCGGAAATGGCAACACTGGTTCTATGCGCTGCAGCTTCCTCATACAAAATTCAAGAGTATGAAAATTTTTGGATTTTTATAATATTTATAATTTTTTAATATTTATTATGGCTTTGTAGGCCTTTTTACTTATTTATAAGATTTTTAGTTTATGTTTTCAACATATTTTGGCTAATTCCACAATTATCTATTTAAATTTACCGCAGCCAAGCTTATATTTAATATTTAATATAAATATAAATATAAAATAACGATACTTTTACAATTATTGCATAAATTCATATACAATAGACGAGCACACACTGCTCATCATAAATTATTTAATTTATTATTTATTTATTCTTCCTCCTTACTCAATTCTGCGACCAAATCGGCATAAAAGAGCCTCACTCGGTTCTCCACTTCCGACATACGTTCACAGCAATGGTTGTTATCAAACATAACAGACAATTGCTTATGAATCATAGCCAGATTGTCGCTGGTTATGGTTATAATTGACGATTTTGTTTCGCACATGTTTTTAATTAAATGTCATTTACAAAAGATCTTATGGTCGGCGAAGTTATCGATGGTTGTGGTTGTCGAACGAGGGCTGGATAGTCGTGCTGGCAAAGATACTCGATTGCAGTGTTGCCAACTTTTGTTGAGCAAAAAAAGCTGTTTTTAGTGGGAAGTTCCAACAAAAAAAGCTAAAAAATTTTGAAAAAAATCTGAAGTTTTTTTGGCTAGTTTCAAGAGCTTTCATTTAAAGAAAAAAATTTATTTCTTATAATTCGTGATAATTATTATCTTTGTCATTTGCTTGCACGGTGGCAGTCATTTTTTTAATATTTTTTTGGGAACTCATAGTCATGGCAGCATTTCTTCAATTAGCTAAGCATGCATTTGCAATAACTGCAATTAGTCTTGGTGTATTAACCATGTCTTTGCGCAGCCAGGGGCTGAATTCCTTGCTGCTTAGTCACACATCCCGGCATTCTAATTTGTATTCATTACGCATTGTCACTTTCGATTCTACACACAAATGATAAATTTAACAAGAAGGCCCAAGTCGAGAAATCCCGACTAGGACATACCCTTTACCCGATACGTAACGTGTACACTCATTTGTGCGTATTCTTCCAGTGACCAAAATATCCAGATTAAAACTGCGAAATCTCCGGTTTTTCTAAAGTTTGAAGTCTCTAGCTCTTATAGTCTCTGAGATAGGCGCGTTCATAAAAACAGATAGACGGACAGGCAGACAGTCAGACATGGCTAGATCGACTCGGCTGTTGTTGCTGATCAATAATATATATACTTTATAGGGTCGGAGATGCTTCCTTCTGTCTGTTACATACATTTGCACAAAACCATTATACCCCTTTTTACCCATTTTATGGGTTAAGGGTATAAAAATAAGGGATGGGAATTAGAGTTCTATCGAATTGTTCGCAATAATATCAATTTAACTATTTGAAATAACTAAGTTCCTTATTCTAGTTCAGTTAGTTCCACTTTATAACCGATTAGTTCGTTCATCGAAAATTTATCTAATGAACTATTTCGTTTTTATTCAACTACGATGAACAACTCTACATACGAATAATCGCTGGAAAATTATAAATTGCTCAGTAGAAAAAAGCGGAAAAAAAGCAAATTATTTTTTTAAAAAGCCAGAATTCCCGCTGCCCGCTGTTTGGAAAATTTTCCCGCAATCAGACTTCCAAAAAAGCCAGATTTGACGGGAAAAAAGCGGAAATGGCAACACTGGTTCTATGCGCTGCAGCTTCCTCATACAAAATTCAAGAGTATGAAAATTTTTGGATTTTTATAATATTTATAATTTTTTAATATTTATTATGGCTTTGTAGGCCTTTTTACTTATTTATAAGATTTTTAGTTTATGTTTTCAACATATTTTGGCTAATTCCACAATTATCTATTTAAATTTACCGCAGCCAAGCTTATATTTAATATTTAATATAAATATAAATATAAAATAACGATACTTTTACAATTATTGCATAAATTCATATACAATAGACGAGCACACACTGCTCATCATAAATTATTTAATTTATTATTTATTTATTCTTCCTCCTTACTCAATTCTGCGACCAAATCGGCATAAAAGAGCCTCACTCGGTTCTCCACTTCCGACATACGTTCACAGCAATGGTTGTTATCAAACATAACAGACAATTGCTTATGAATCATAGCCAGATTGTCGCTGGTTATGGTTATAATTGACGATTTTGTTTCGCACATGTTTTTAATTAAATGTCATTTACAAAAGATCTTATGGTCGGCGAAGTTATCGATGGTTGTGGTTGTCGAACGAGGGCTGGATAGTCGTGCTGGCAAAGATACTCGATTGCAGTGTTGCCAACTTTTGTTGAGCAAAAAAAGCTGTTTTTAGTGGGAAGTTCCAACAAAAAAAGCTAAAAAATTTTGAAAAAAATCTGAAGTTTTTTTGGCTAGTTTCAAGAGCTTTCATTTAAAGAAAAAAATTTATTTCTTATAATTCGTGATAATTATTATCTTTGTCATTTGCTTGCACGGTGGCAGTCATTTTTTTAATATTTTTTGGGAACTCATAGTCATGGCAGCATTTCTTCAATTAGCTAAGCATGCATTTGCAATAACTGCAATTAGTCTTGGTGTATTAACCATGTCTTTGCGCAGCCAGGGGCTGAATTCCTTGCTGCTTAGTCACACATCCCGGCATTCTAATTTGTATTCATTACGCATTGTCACTTTCGATTCTACACACAAATGATAAATTTAACAAGAAGGCCCAAGTCGAGAAATCCCGACTAGGACATACCCTTTACCCGATACGTAACGTGTACACTCATTTGTGCGTATTCTTCCAGTGACCAAAATATCCAGATTAAAACTGCGAAATCTCCGGTTTTTCTAAAGTTTGAAGTCTCTAGCTCTTATAGTCTCTGAGATAGGCGCGTTCATAAAAACAGATAGACGGACAGGCAGACAGTCAGACATGGCTAGATCGACTCGGCTGTTGTTGCTGATCAATAATATATATACTTTATAGGGTCGGAGATGCTTCCTTCTGTCTGTTACATACATTTGCACAAAACCATTATACCCCTTTTTACCCATTTTATGGGTTAAGGGTATAAAAATAAGGGATGGGAATTAGAGTTCTATCGAATTGTTCGCAATAATATCAATTTAACTATTTGAAATAACTAAGTTCCTTATTCTAGTTCAGTTAGTTCCACTTTATAACCGATTAGTTCGTTCATCGAAAATTTATCTAATGAACTATTTCGTTTTTATTCAACTACGATGAACAACTCTACATACGAATAATCGCTGGAAAATTATAAATTGCTCAGTAGAAAAAAGCGGAAAAAAAGCAAATTATTTTTTTAAAAAGCCAGAATTCCCGCTGCCCGCTGTTTGGAAAATTTTCCCGCAATCAGACTTCCAAAAAAGCCAGATTTGACCAGG